>JAWDGP010003546.1:17500-55000 GCA_033675545.1 Elysia crispata
TTATATTGTCGCACTAAAGACAGTAGTTGACCCCTTCCACCCTTGTGGCCTGGCACGTGTGAAGTGCCTGGCCTACGCCTAAATTCTACTTACTGGGTATAGACCGTTGACTCCGAGGCGCTATCGGCTACCCCAGGCACTTGAGCAACTTCCAAGTGTCCATTGACAGCAACAACAACAACAACAACAACAACAACAACAATAATAATAATAATAATAATAATAATAATAATCATAATAATAATAGTAGTAATAATAATAATAATAATGATGATGATGATGATGATGATGATGACGATAATAATAATAATAATAATAATAATAATAATAATAATAATAATAATAATAATAATAATAATAATAATAATAATAATAATAATAATAACAACAATACAGAGAAGGACAGAATACGAATATTAAAACAAAAAGAGCCTCGAAAGATAAGGATCATATACATCAACATTTAATGTAGTGGACCATTTAAAAAAAAAACAAAACAAAAAACACACAGTTGGTTGGAAAAGAAATCTGAAAAACAGAAGCTACAGAATGGTGGAATGAAAAAATTATATTGTCGCACTAAGGACAGTAGTTGACCCTTCCACCCTTGTGGCCAGGCACGTGTGAAGTGCCTGGCCTACGCCTAAATTCTACTTACTGGCTATCGACTGTTGACTCCGAGGTGCTATCGGCTACCCCAGGCACTTGAGCAGCTTCCAAGTGTCCATTGACAGCAACAACAACAACAACAACAACAACAACAACAACAACAACAACAACAACAACAATAATAATAATAATAATAATAATAATAATAATAATAATAATAATAATAACAATAATAATAATAACAATAATAATAATAATAATAATAATAATAATAACAACAATACAGAGAAGGACAGATTACTCTCATAGAATACGAATATTCAAACAAAAAGAGCCCCGAAAGATAAGGATCATATACATCAACATTTAATGTAGTGGACCATTTCAAAACAAAAAACAAAAGAAAACAACAACACACAGTTGGTTGGAAAAGAAATCTGAAAAATTTTTCATTGTCTAATTTTTTTTATGGTCTCCATATGGTGTTTAAATAATCAGTCTAGAGGATGTATCTATTTATGAAAACATGATTCAGATTACACTATGTATATTAACATCAAATGCCACCTTTTAGGGTGTTATTTCAAATTCATCGTCATAAGCTCTCACAAACTCATTGTCGTAGAGATAAAAACCTGCCCAACTCTGTCGGAGAGAATCTTAAGTGGACTCTTGTCCCAAAACAAGTGTCTATGAATCATAAGAGATGAAACTTTGAATGTCACATGCTTGGTCTCTGATATTATACGTGTCTCATACAGCAATAGAAAGTATAACAACAAAGTTATATGATTGTATCAATAATTGAAGAGGTTTCTTTATAATCCAAGGACAAAGTCTTGTCTTGATTGTACTGTTTGGCCTTAGATGTTTCAGATCACGTGTTGGATCCCAACATTGAAGATTCCAAAAAGCTCAGTCGTTAGAGAGTCAGGCTAACAATACGCCGTCCATGGTTCGACACCAGGGTGAGTGATCTGATAGGGAAAACTGGGAGACTTAAACTAATCAAAGATTTACCCTTTCTTCATAACTAGCGCCCCGCGTATGAAAAAAAGATCAACACTGATTTGTAACTAAACATCAGGAAAAAAGCTCTTCACGACCTGACAGTTAGCAGCTGTGGAAAAAAAAAAACCCTCCCCCTACACACACAACATTAATTTCACCATATGGACAATTAAGGGAAGCAGCTTAAAAACCTTGGAGAGAATGACAGATACTAGATGTAGTACGTACTTATCCTTACACAACCTGATAAACTTATTATGACACAATTAAACGTCGAGTACTAGCATTTTGTCATGTCTTCATTAACCACTTGACAGTTTTTTTACGTCTGTAAAACATCTCAGGCCACAGGCTCTGCTGTTGGTATTGTAATACAACCATTCCTGAAAAAAAAAGAACTATAAAGAACGTGTCGTTTAAAAAATTAATTATCATATTTGATCAGATCTCTTAGGATTTTGTGTGTGTGTGTGTGTGAAGTGTTTAAATGGTCCAGTGGATTAGCGCTCGCTCCCAAAAATATACGTCTTGAGTTTGAGACAACAGGCAATGAAAAAAAATCAACCGTTAAAAAATGTTTAAAAAAAAAAAAGTAAAAAAAAAAACAAAGCACAAAAGGTATGTCTGTAATTTTTTTTGCAATTTTTTGAAAGTTTTATTTTCTTGAATTTGTGTTTATTTAATACTCTGGTTTTTTTTAACCTCAGTATGTCTCAGTCATAACAAATCCTTGGTGTGGTTAAAGAGGCACATGACCCCAGGTCAAACAGAGGCTACTCTTCTTGACCAATTGGTCATCATCATCATTTTAAAGGTCAGCTCTTGCTGCCACTTTCATTACCAGAAGAAATAAAGAACTAAGCTTGTTTTAAAACATCGCACTATTCTTCTCTTACATTCTCTCCTGAAAATCATTTTAAAGTATTACCCAAGATCTCAACGGGACATTGACAGTAATTCAGAATCTTCCCATTTTTAGTCAATTTTTCTCTTAGCGCTGCTCTATTTCCGCATAAGGTATGCGAGAAACTTTATAATATGTAATAAATACATTGGCCTCTCAGTTGGTTTACAAAGCTTAACAAGGGCGCAAAGTACGGATAAGACACAGGGTTCTGACATGACCTTTTTTGTCTATGTTCTTAGTACACCAATTCAAGCTCTTAACCATCCAAAACAGGACAGATGTATCTGTGATCTCCATACAATTGAACATAGGACTCTCTAACTTCCAGTTACTGATTGGCTGGCTAATTTCTTCCCCGGTAGCCGAACAATACCGTAATGAGAGCTGCAGTAACCAGCTCTAAGTATTTCGGAATTGAGCCACTTAGTTCTAGAGCTACCCCACACTTGCTCGTTCCCGAGGGAGCAGCGCACCAACTGTGGAGTGAGCGGGCCTTGATGAGGGTGTCAGTGCTAATTGCTTCCTTGCACTCACAATTTTTGTGACGTAGACGTCAAGGATTATAGCGGAAGATATCTTTCTTTGGCATTCAGACAAAAAAGTCACAGTTTCTAAATATATCAATTTGCTAAGAGCATTTACGGGTCGGAGCCATCGCGTCACAAGTCTTAATCGACAAAATGTTTTCCTTGACCTTTAACCTTATACATCACAAACTGTTTACAACGGTATCGTCATTAGCATAATTGTCACCATCGTCATTTCTAGATGATTCACAATCTGTATCCTACAAACTTTGGTATATAGTGTGTGGCCTGGCTACAGACCGGACCAAGATAGCGAGAGAGCACTAGACATCCTCACTGGTAAGGCTGGAAGAGATTTCATTTGGACTGAACTTTTTTAATACTCAAAGTGGGTTTTATTTTTAATTGGTACGAATACGACGTAATGGTTATAATGATTAAGGCACATTTTCTTCCATTAAAAAATAATAAGTCCTTTATGTGGCATATATACCGCAAAGTACGCCACTTGAAAGTTGTTTCAGACTTGAGCGACTGAATCTTTTACTGCCAAAGGTAAAAAGCAGAATCCGTGAAGATCGAAGAAGCTGTTGACCCCTGACCTGCGACCGGCAGGTCAACCGGGAGGGATAGAGGGAATTGTCTGTTTGTCAGACTTTGATTGACAAGCAATTTTCGCCCTCTGTCATTCTTCTTCAATCTAGAGTTAGGTCTAAAACAAAGGGACTACCTGTGTGTAGCGAGACGTGTGTCTGCAAAACACAAGTTTCTCCTGTTCGAACAGCTGACCACTGGTCAAATGTGTGAGGAAGTTAAACCCAGGCCCAGCCTTGTTACATTTTGTGTGCCGTATTATCAAAGTTAATTGAAATTAGTTTATCACTTGATTGTGTGGTCAGGGTTTTATAGTTGGTTGAATTAACCTCACTCATTTCTGGTTGTCAATATTTTTTTTACTTTTTCGGTATCATTTATTCGAAAGTACATCAGAAAAGCTGTTTTATTGTTAAACTTGTGTTTCAAAGTGTTAAAAAAGTGGAAAAAATACTCATAAACATGTAGTAGGTGTACACAAAGGTTTCTGAGTTGCATCTAAACTGAGATAGTCATTTCATATAAGATCATAAGATGTTAAGATGGAGAGATTGAGAGAAAAGAAATGCCATAGTGTAAGTATTATTTTCAATATTAACGCAGCAAATGATGTGCTGGCTGACAGAATTGTAGATATTGATATACATTGTTGTTCTTGTTGCTCTATTGTTATTAGCATAACTAGCAGCAATAGTTTCAGTGCTAAAGGCGTATTGCTCATTGATTTAATTATTCTTGTAAATTGGTTGGCAAAACCGTAAAAAAAAAAAAAATTAAAAAACAAAACAGAACAAAATATTTCTCAGCTTCAACCCCATCATAGAACTTTTATAAAGAAGATTGAAGGCAATTAACAGGCATATTGGTTATCAGTCGGGTATCTGCTTCTCTAACTCAGAAAAATGATGAAACTAATGGATATCATGGAGCAACTCAGCGGATTCCAGTTTTCAACTAAACAAATAATTGTTTCATCTCGCAGAGGTAGTCGAGACTCAGTTTGGGTCTGACGAAAATCGATTAATGTCCAAATTGGTTACTGAAAAGAGAAAGAAACCTCAACAATAACAAACAACAACAGCGTCTACCTACCACCATGGTGTCGCATGTGGTGAGGCTAGTGATGCTGATGCCGCTACTGCTCCTGATGGCGTTCAACAGTAAATTACAAGCAGGTAAGGCTCGAAATATTTTTTTTTTATTTTTTACGACACAAGTATTAATGTCATCATTTTAACACAAAAAATCTTATTTGTCACTTCTTTATCCTCACTATCATCAACATCATTATCATTGTCAACATCATCATCAGCGCATCTCATCGTACTCTTATTTTCTCAAATCGAAACATCATTATCATCCTTTTCGTTATATTTTAACTCATGCTATTATCGTCAATTATTTGCATCGCAATCACGCTCATCATCACCATCACCATCACCATCAGCATCACCATCATCATCATCAGCATCAGCATCACCATCATCATCATCATCATCATCATCATCATCACCATCATCACTATCAGCATCATCATCATCATCATCACCATCAGCATCAGCATCAGCATCACCATCATCACTACTGCAACCACCATCTTCCCCATTCCTCTCTTTGTGTCTGTTTTCCAGTGTCAGGCCAGGAGGTGGAGGAGTGGAATGTCACAGAAACATCGAATACCACCGAGGCCGATTACTACACACTTTACACATATGGTAAGATCAGAGAACTACACATCATCTACACATTAGAATTAGAAAACCAAACAGACAATTTTATTGCTCAGTTTTATTCTTGTTTGGAAATTTTCGAGCCTAATAAATAAACGAAAGATTAAAGCTTGCGTTTCTTTTTTTTTTTTTATTTAGAATTGAAAAATCTTCAATGTGTCGAAATTGTGTCAATGCGAAGGTAATTTCTTCATTTCCTTTCGCCAGCTGTCATAGTATGTAATGAAGATAACAAATTAGTCCATCTGTCAGATTTTTTCCTGGAGACTTAGTATATGCTAAACATGAAAAAAATATGTATATATAAAATAAAAGATCTTAATCTTAGCTTCGATTCATTTAACATGTAGAAAGTAAATTTCTTTTTAATTAAAGCCTTCATTTCTCATTTTATATTCGAGTTTGTCACTGTTATCATAGAAGAAACAGTAACTGCTTGGCTATGAATAATTATTCTGTCTGTTAAAAAACCCGCCACTGATCCTTAGCGAGCAACTGCCCCATGAAACTGTTGCACTGTTAGTCTTTTATCTTTCTGCATCATGTTAAAACGTGACACACACCGTGATGGTGAGTTTCACTAGTGAGGTAGACAAAAGGAGAAGCACGTGTATCAGGTTTTCGTCTCCAGCCCTCATCTGTCTCTCGTTGTTTTCCAGACCCGATAGAGGGCCAGGACATGGCTGCCAACGCACCGTTTGGGTACCGGCCGGGCTCCGCCACGGAGACCAACAGCTGTCAACAGGTCCGGCGAGTCCCGCAGAACCTCAGATCTGGTACCTACATGAAGCCCAGAGGCCTGGCCAACTTCTACCAGAAGTATACCGAGGCTTATGGCATTCCGGTTCTCTGTGAGTTCCCTTTCTAGTTGTTTCTATACTTGCCTGCCTGTCTGTCTCTTTTTTGTCTTTCGTAACAATTAACACTAATTGAGACCTACAATTAAATTAACCGACAGATCAAAGGCCGATTGGTTCATTGCAAGGAAGACAAAGTGAAGATATGTTTCTTGATTTCACTTACAGACCAATATTAACAACACTGGGAATATAATCGGTCAAAAAATCGGCATTTATATCGTTCAAAGCAAAGCCCTTTTAAGCAGAAGTGTTTGGGAGTATCAACTTCATTTCCAAAAAGTTTTTTTTTTTTAATTTCCTTTCATCTAAACCAGTCAATTGCATAATATGTTCTCTTTTATTCAACAAGGTATTTTGGAATTCAGTTTCGCGTGACACCGCTAATATTCTTGCATTTCTGTGGACTTTTTTCCAGCAAGCAGTAGAGTGCCAGACGCAGCTTTGAGACGGGCGTGCTACACCCTGCGCTTCCTACTGGCCGGACATTCTGAGGTGCGCAAATCTTTCTACCGCATGTCTGGTAGAGTAGCTGTGATTGGTCAAAACGAGGGGACCAATAACATCCCTGAACACAGCCATCTTCCTAATTGGTGGAATCAAAGGGCACGTGGTCTTGGTGGCACGCCCCACGCCCCCGTGTCCTCTGGAGGAGAAGAGAATGTCCTGTGCTATCAGTAAGCGCATGTAGAGTTTTATACAAAGAAATATGTGTAGAGCTAGGCATCATGAGACGTTAAACCATGGAAAAGAAGTAGGAAAGAGATCTTATAGGAAGATCAAATGTTCACATCTCTTCATGCTCTGTTTTGATTTCTCGTATATTGAATATCTTTTATATCGAATTGATATCAAGTTCCCACTCATACCAAGATAAATGCTTGGACTTGCATGTCCTATGAGTTAAAATAATTCTTGTCTTTTTCCCAAAATGTTTCATTTTTATCAAACCCAAAACCTTATATATGACTTTCTACATCTATCTTCGAAAAGGCTTTCAACAAAGAAAGTGAAATTTTCTGTCCCCTGTAACAAATCTATTAACAAGAATGAAATTGGGTTTTCTAGAAACAACAATTCAGTTTTCAAAATTTCCCGCTCATTGTGAATTTTTTTTTACATTAAACGTTTTCCTTTGTCTCCATAACGGTTAATTTAGGAGAATGACTGCATTGGTTGAGATTTCCAACTTTATAAATTTCGACTTAATTTTCAAAGCTATTTCTTTAGAATATATTTTATTTCATTTCAGGACTGACCGCTATAGAGCCCAAGATATTTTCCTGCACGAGTCTGCACACGGTGTTCATCTTCTAGGTAAGTTGATCCTGACAAAAACAAAACAAAACAAAACAAAACAAAAACACTTGAAGCATTTATACTATTGCTTAAACATCTTTATTGTCTTTTACGATGTTTTAAATTTTCTTCAATATTCATCTTCTAGGTAATTTGATCCGAATAAAAAATAACACTTGAAGCAGTTAAAGTATTGATTGAGCATCTTGTAATGTTGTCCTTTACGATGTATTAAAGTTTCTCAAAAAATACAAACGATGCTAAACATGAACCAAAAGGAGGTTTAAAAACCATATCTGTGTCTAATATAATGTTTTTTTCCCTCCGTGGGATATAAAGTAATTGCAAAGATTAGCCAAAAGATAAAAGTTAAAGTTGAAACGGAGCACATTATCAATCTCATTCACCGTGGTTCCAGGAGCAGCCCAAGGAATCCCAGGCTGGGACAGAAGATTGAGAGCACTATACAGGCAGGCCAAGTCACGTGGTCTGTGGGCCAACACATACAGTATGTCCACGCCAGAGGAATATTTTGTGAGTACCGATCTGATGATTTCCTATACCACTATTTGATAATTATGATGATGATTACTGAAGATCTTAAAATTGATGGTTATAATGATGAATATTATTACTATTACTATAATGGAGAGATGAACTTTATGAAAATACAGTTCTTGATGATGAGGATTAATATGGATATTAATAATAATGATGATGGTGATGATGATGAAGATGGTGATGATGATTTAATCATGGTGAGTAAAATAGAGACATGAACGATCGAAACCGTGATGTCTTTTTTTGCAATCAAACAACGACCTCAGATAATTGTAAAAGTTGAAGCAAGATTCTTCCGCATAAAACAGAAGTATCATAACAAAAATTATAATTGTAATTCCTCCTATATTCCCCGCAGGCTGAAGGTACCCAGGCTTATTTCTACGTACAGTCCTACGCCCCGCGGCCTGACGGAGTCAGAGGTCCAATCAATACCAGGGAGAAGTTGAGGAATTACGACCCGGCTCTCTACCGCATGATTAAGGAAGTTTTCCCGTGTGACAACACATATCTTAAGCGATGCGAGTCCAACAGAGGTAAGGAGGATTAATGCGTTTCCGACAAGTTACGGGTGTCAGTCTGTGGCTCCTACAGTTTTGATTGACAAAATTCCGGTAAAATATTCTTTTAAAGATAAAGTATTTTCAAATTGACTTATTTGATATTTCACCCTCTATCTCTGTCTGTCTCTTTCTGTCTATTTATATCTCTGTCTATCTGTGTGTCTGCCTCTCTCTGTCGCTGTCTTTCCGTCTCTCTCTCTCTCTCTCTCTCTCTCTCTCTCTCTCTCTCTCTCTCTCTCTCTCTCTCTCTCTCTCTCTCTCTCTTCTCTCTCTTTTTCCCACTCCCTTTAACTCTCTTTCTCTTTGTCTTTATTATTCCATCAACCACTCTCGTTGTTTATTTATTTCTCTCATCATCTCCCTAATCCTTCTAATTCATTATCTAAAATGTCAGCCATTTACAATGTATATCATAATTCAATTGCCCTGCTTTTGGTGGTTACAAAAACTGACCATGAGTATAATAAATTAATATTATCTCTCAGGCCAGGAGAATGCACAGCAACTTCTCATGAACTGTGATATTGAAGAAGGCGGCACAGGCACTGGAGGTGGTGGAGGCACTGGAGGCGGTGGAGGCACTGGTGGAGGCGGTGGAGGCACTGGTGGAGGAGGGGGAGATAAAGGTGGAAAAGGAAAGAAAGGTAAGCAGCTTTTAGGTGTCTTTGAAATCGCATCTTTTTTTTTAATTTTCTTTGCGTAATATTACAAAGTGATATATTAGCTAGGAATGAAACTGAAACTTTGCCTGATTTGTAAGATACTGAAAAGAAAAAAAGTGTCCTGGGAACATTGATGTCACTTATTGCTTTATTTGTGCTAACTTTTTTTACTATGCAACTTCAAAATCGTGCTCGCATCCTTCTTTAACTATTTTTTTTTCAATTTCATAACAAATTGTGATGAGAAGATTATAATACGCTATATGTTATAGAAATCACATTTGAGCATGAAAAAAATAATTAACCGCGTTGGCTCTATTCCAAATTTCTCTTTATCTCCTCCCCCCTCTTCCTCTCTCCTCTCTTTAAATCTATTTGTTTATTACACGTATGCTATGTCTTCCTATCACCCAGACTGTAAAGACAAGGGTCCGCATTGTGCGTACTGGCAAAGTCAAGGCGAATGTACCAAGAACCCGAAGTACATGCATGTTAACTGCAAAAAGAGCTGCAATCTTTGTGACGGTGATATACTTCGTTCTTACTAAGTTCTATTGTACCTCAAGTTATCTTACATCAGTTCAACGCTCTATCCACTGAGCCATGTAGCGAGATCTTCCCAAACTCTCATTACCCGTTCATCTATCCTTGCTCATCCATGTTTTTCTTCATCCTCTCTTCTCGCTTTATCTTCCTCTCTTAGGTCTTTTTTTTTCCTACACGTTCTTCGGTTTCTTGATTTTTGTTCCTTTTAATTTTTCATTTTCTGTTAAGATTATCCACATGCTTATGTGTAGTGAGCCGAGACATTTTGGTGGTAAATCTTCATTATTTCTTTTTACAAATATTATTATTATTATTATTATTATTATTATTATTATTATTATTATTATTATTATTATTATTATTATTATTATCATTATTACTATTAAAATGATGATGATAATGATCATAATGATGAATAAGATATGATGGTTATGATGGAAATGAGGATGACAATAATTATGATGATGAACTAAACATTAATTCCATACATCTCTTTCCCAGGTGAGGGCGGTGGTGGTGGAGGTGGTGGAGGTGGTGGAAGCTGTGTTGACAAACATACTCGGTGTTCGCATTGGGCTAGCATCGGAGAATGTCAGCGTAACCCTAACTACATGCTGGTCAACTGTATGGCGAGCTGCGAGGTGTGTTGAGTGACAGCGGGGATTCCCTCTCTGATGTGTTTAGCCGAGAAACTCACGCACGTCAGCGGCACTGCCTTGCACTGCATGATGGGAACTGCACAATTCTTTGATATTAGATTATATCTCCTTCTTTAATATAAACATTGCGTTTATATACATTGCTTTGCCACTTTTTCAAGTATTATACAATCTTTTGCCTTTGTATATTCTTATATCAAAATAAATGTATAAATATATATGAATACTGTTGTTAATGCTATGCACCGTAAAATGTTAATTGTTAAAGTTATTGTTTTGAAGTTCTTGCGAACAGTTACTGCATTCATTTAGATGAAACCAGAACACGTTCCACCGATTGACTTAGATTAGATATAAAATAGGATGCATGCCATTTGCTCTTGCACTCTATCATAGAGTAAGCCTTTAAAAATTTAAAGATGCACAAGGACAAAAAAAAATTTCATTATTGATCTTCGTTCATGACCCTTGGCAACCAGCAGTCACTGTGGTAGTTAAAAACATTCTCCGGGAGGAACTAATGAGGAAAATTGGAAAGGGGAAGAAGAGGTCTACGACACACAACAGATAAAGAGTATGAAGATGCCACTTCCATTTAAATAAATATACTTAGTTGCTTAAATAACCTATACACATTCATAATAGGGCACAATTTTAGAACTTCTTGCAATCGGCACTTTAATGCATGAAGGGCTTTTTTTAAATTTTTTTTTATTGTTTGTTTGCTTTTTAAGCTGCAAATATTCTATATTCTACGTGTCGCAGCATCAAGATAGAGATGGGATCTAAAAACTTGGATGATGAGCTCTAGGATTCTGAAGCTAGGTTAAATGGTCAATCCTTCAACAAGAAGACTTTTATGACTTTTCACCCACTAAGATAATGTCTAACAGGTTAAGCTAAGGATGAAAGTCTGCAAGACCAACAACCCATCCCTTTCTTCAGGGTCCCATTCTTAAAGACACGAACCCACCTACCTGATTTAAAACCCAGATAAACTACACCATCTATGAGCCTGGTCAATTCTGGGGCTTCAAGCAGATTCTCATTGTAGCAATTGAAGCTCTTTACTTGTTTCGATAAGCTACTTAAGGTAGAAATTGGGAAAAAATCAAGTCGCATCCTGGGCTTACACTTTATGTATGTCTCGACGCAACAAATAAAGTAAAAACGCCAAATCCAGTCGGTGCTGGTGGTAGAATATACTATATAACGTGTAACATGATAGACAAGAAAAAATGATGCGCTATGCAGTCGGTACATTTTAAAACTTGACACATCTTTTCACTTTCAGTATATTGTAATGCACAATGCATGGAACTGTTTAATCCAGTGATTTTCTCAGCAAAAGCATGTGAAATTTGTAAGACCTCTTTTTGTGAACAAAAACACAGTTTCTTTGTTAATCATGATAATGCAAAGTTGAAATTGAGATCGTTCATAGATAACTTGAATACAGTCATAGACTCAGAAATAACTGTTTTTCAAAGTTCCTTTTTTATTTCAAAAGTAGACATTACAGCAGGGTCTAAATATATTCTAGTTACTGACAACACAAATATCCTAAATTAATCCTTTGAATTTTTCATCACGATAACCTAGCTGGTTTATAATTTATGTTGGGAGAAACAAAGCGAAAGCACAAACTACAATAGTTCTCAAATCAAACTTTCGATTTTTCTAGAATTGTATAAATGGTTTGAAGGAATGTATGTAGACACAAATTGTAAAAAAAAAAGAAAGTAAGAGTATATAAATACAAAGAAAAAAAGAAAAGAAATAGAATCGACTGGACCATAATGCTATCTACTCCTTGGTACAAATAACTCTCATTCGATCCAAATGAACCAGAAATTGATTGCAATATGCACACTCAGATGTTTGGTATTGAAAACAACTAAATGAAAATATTTTTGTTCTCTTATATATCATTTTAATATTTTAATTTAATAAACTGTTTTCAAGTTTCATTTTATTGTATTCACAAATTTGAAATTCCAACAGCGGAGTCATTAATATGAGACAAGGGACCAACTGATATATTTACATTTTTCTTCTCTTTACCAATCATTATGAGAAGAAAATTAGCAAAAAAATATCAAGAAATTAGACCAAAGAAAAAGGCTACAGAGAAGCTGAATTATTATTTTCTCCACATAAATCTCACCTTCTCCAGAAATGCTCTTCAAGTGACTCTCAGAGAAGTTTAGATGATAACAACAACAACAACGGCAGCAGCAGCAGCAGCAGCTACAACGCAACAGTCGTGAAAGTTACAAGCTTCATATTACCTCTTTTTATTTACTGCCTCAAGCTCTTGAACGTTTGAATAAATAATGTGATAATAATATACCATCTTCCCCATGGCTGTTCCTTTATTGTTTGTATATCAAGTCTATGAGCTTTTTGTATCTACAAACCATGTTTGGGTCAGTCGATAGAGAACTGACCATAACAATAGAGAGACTCGGGGTTCGATCCCCGGTCAGAAGATCGAGAACGAGACGCATAGAAATAAAAAAAAAACAATCCAGAAAGAAAAAGAGAGATCAAGCACAGAGAAAAGAAGCAGAGCTAGAAGAAAGGGCATAATTATGGTGTGCGAGCCGCCATAAGATAGAAGTCACAGACAATCAAACTCGTATATCAAGAGCAAAACGAAGTGGAACTTATGAGCTGGAAGGGAAAAATTGTGGGCGTATCTAGGAATTTCTTTAGATATTATTACAGAGAAAACAATTATAGGGAGTTTTAACTACATAAACGATTTTTTTAAAATAAAGTATTATCAAAGACCAATTAAGCCTGTCATTCTTTAACTAATTAACCACGATGGTGTGAATTAAATAATTTTAAAGGAACCATTTACAATCATCAACAGTTCTTGAACAAAAGACAAATTGTAAAAAAAAAATAAAATAAATAAAAACAAAAAAGTACGACCGGATTTAAAAAGCGGAGAGTTGTGTGCCTTTAGTAGCAGTAGACATAAAGTCAAGGAGAAAAAGACTATACAAGATGCAAGATCTCTCTCTCTCTCTCCCTCCCTCCCTCTCCCTCTCTCTCGCTACTTCTCTCTCTCCCTCCCTCTCCCTCTCTCTCTCTCTCTCTCCCTCTCCCTCTCTCTCTCTCCCTCCCCCTCTCCCTCTCTCTCTCCCTCCCTCTCCCTCTCTCTCGCTACCTCTCCCTCCCGCCTGGCGGTTGTTTTTTTCTTTTCTCTCTCTCACCTTGACTGCCTCTAGCAAGGTTTAACAAATATATTGAAAGGAATTAAAGAGAGGAAATAATAGATATAAAATGATCAATGTCTCATATACGACAAAGGTGACAAACGAAAGTGTTTCAAAAGAGGCAGTCACAGGTTAAAATCTCAAAAAAAGCATTAAAAAAAACTAAGCAAAGTTTTTGTTCGCCTTTTCATCGCAGACACAAATCGGAAATTAATTATAGTAACTTTGAAGCTAAACTAAGGATTCTTTTAATGTATTTTTTTTAGATAAAAAAAAGTACATGAAAAAATTAATAACTGGTTATCTATTCTCGATTCATCAGAAATGAAAAGAAAAATAAATAAATTCAACGGCGTTATGTCATGAATTAATCAACGAGCAAGCGCATGAACTCTTTTCAATAAGTGTAGGAATCTAATGTGGTCTCACGGTTAGACGGAAGTAACTGTTGAAATACATTTCCGACAAGTCATGTAAAAAAGTGTTAAAAGAAAAAAAAACATGGTATGACTGTGTCGTAAATTGTATTAAATCTTATAACAAAGTGGTTAAATGCACATAGATCATTTCATTGAATTACATGTTGTCAGACTATCAAACAAACTTGATGTAACGATCTGATTCATTTTACTAAACAACGACATTATCCTGTTCGAGCATAGTTACTGGTAAAATGTATGATCAAAACTGAAGAAACCAACAATAATTCAGTTTTGATTCTAGTCGCATCGATGCCTTCAAAGTAGAACAATTATGAGCAAAAGGTTTTAGTATGCACAGTACAATCAATTATTTATCAGTGCATCAGTCTGTACCATACAAGAATGGCAATCCCTTATGAAATAATGGCCGATTTTGCTGCCATAATATTCAAGTCTTTTGTTTTGTCCCTAAATTTAATTCAAAACACGACAAGTTAAAATAGCAAGAGAGATGAAATGTCTTTGATGCGCATCCCCTCGGTGCATGGACGTAAATGCATTATAAAGCAAATCATACCAAGATAATACACCATTCTAGCTGGACACTCTTGATAGTCATGTTTAATTTTATTTTCTAATTTTCATTTGAATCTACTTATTATTTTCTGTTTTACCTAGCAATGCAAGACACCTGGGAATCATGTCCTGGGTGTGGCCCAGCCCCTAATGTCAGAACATCAGGGCCAAAACACTTGCTACAAGGGGGGGTTTCTTCTCTGACAACTCCCTGTTATCTAGCTCCCCAATGAGTTTCTACCTACTATAATACAAAAACCCTCTGAAAATGTTGCCATATCTAAAGAAGACAACCATTTAAGTATTTTAGATCGCAGCTATTATTGTTTCCTTGACTGAAGTCCGAGCCAACACCCGCTTGGGTTACTGCCCTTTCCATCCCACTGCCGTTTTTGTAATTCCGTAAACATGGTGAGAATAGAAATTCTCCTAAAACTGTAATTATTATTGGGCAACGAGCCTAGCAAGCAGATTATGATTATTTTGGTTGAATGCATATTAACACCCAAACACGCCCCCTTTCCGACAATCCTAAACTACTGTGATGTTTACTCAAAAACCAAACGACCTATAGCTTAGGTTAAGCAACTCATCAATACAGTGGAGAGAGAGAGAGAGAGAGAGAGAGAGAGAGAGAGAGAGAGAGAGAGAGAGAGAGAGAGAGAGAGAGACAGACAGACAGACAGAGAGAGAGAGAGACAGACAGATAGACAGACACGGACAGATAGAGACAGAGACAGAGGGAGCAAAAAGAGAAAGCTCCGAGCGCACAAAGAAAGATTCATCTAGGACAAGGGCATTTGAATTAGCCGTCTATCTTTTCTAAAGCGGCGGTTAGATTTAAGGATCTACTGAACAACTTCCTTTCGTTCTGCTGATTTACATTAGATAGATACGTGTAACCGCAAAATTGGATTCGATTTATACCGTTGAACGGTGAATCGAAAACTTAACCGTGATATCAAGCACCGCCTGGTAAAAATTTTTGCTAATCGTTCGATGATTTTGGGTGTGGCGGGCAGGAACGGCGGTTGTTTCGAAAATCTCTGCCGCGGGGAATAAAAAGGTACAAATCAAAGTTTATAATTGCTTGCCGTATTTAATTTAAACTACATTTTGAAAACTAGCGCCCCATAATTAAATAAATGGCTCGCGGGAAACTTTTAATTTAAAGCATTTAAACTATTTTTTATTTATATAATTCTTTTTTTTTTCTTTTTTAATAAAGATAATTGTGTTCATGTTATTCTTTCGTCTTTACTTTGTACTATCATGTCAAGTAGTATTGTACACCCGAGCGTTGTAATAAAATAAATCAAAGATAGAACAGAGAAAAAGAAAAAAAAACCGATAGATTGTGAGGAGAATAAAGAGATAGAGAGAGAAAGAGATATATAAAGAGACAGAGACGGAGAGAGACAGACAGAAACAGCGAGAGAGGCAGACGGACAGACAGAGAGAGATGTGTGAGTGTGAGTGTGTGTGTGTTTGGGGGGGGGGGGAGAGAACGGGAGTTGCGAAGAATGATCTCCCTCCCTCTTCCCCTCTCTCCCTCTCTCCCTCTCTATTTCTTTCTTATTGCATTGTTCTTCTACTTCTCTATTCGCCTTTATCTCCCTATTTATAACGCCGCTCCCTTTCTGCATCTTTTTCTTTCCTTTCCCTCTCTCTCTCTCTCTCTCTCTCTCTGCATCTCAGTGTGTATCCATTACTCAGTAAAATGGTCAAGGTCCACATGCTAAGACGGCCCGCGCCTGTCGTCATGTATGCTTTGGGTCTGATGTGGCTCCTCCCATAAAACACCAGGATGTGCACTTGAGTGCATCACTTTGGTGCTTGGATGCTGACAGGGAAGTTTTGTCGTGGGTTGTGTGATAAGCACAACCTGCTCAGAGGTACCGGCGACTTGGGTACCTCGTCGATGTGGTGTCGGTGGGCCGCCTATCCTGAGAGTGTCTATATGGCGGAGGTTCAGAGCTGAAACCCTTCGCCCCCTGCAATCTTTTTGACATATCTCCCGTTATAGGGAGTTGAATATCTTCCTTTATAGGGAACTGTATTTTTTTCTTGTTTCTTTGTCTATTTTTACTTTGAAAGGGGCGTTATCCAATAAATATGCAACACTCTCATTTTTATTTGTTACCTTTCACGAGAGAGAAATTTCACATAATTTTCCACAACTCCACTAACGCACAGTCCAATTATGACTGGTCCGTCATATCTACTTATTAATTCGAAAACTAAAAAGAATGCTGAAAACGACTAATTTCAACAGAGGGTAGTAAGGAACTTTAACACAGAAACATCAGCAGAAAAAAAATGGTTTTCAAAAACATGGAAGTCCAGACATAGCCATAGACAGAGCGTGTCCATTGATGTGTGTTCAATAGAGAATTAGAGATAGAAATAAAATGTAGAAAAGGAAAGATATATCTAGAAAGATTTATAAAGAAGTCAGAATCATTAGGAGAGAGTGAGAAAAAGAAGAAAGAATAGCAACACACAGATTGAGAGAAAGAAAGAGTAATACATAGCCATGGATACATCAATTAAAAATTTAAAAATGTTTCGGAAATGACAGAAGAGAGGCAAAGAAAAGAGAGAGAGAGAGAGAGAGAGAGAGAGAGAGAGAGAGAGAGAGAGAGAGAGAGAGAGAGACAGAGAGAGACAGAGAGAGAAAAAAAGAGAGACCGTGAGCGAATAAGCGAGAGAGAGAGAGAAGGGGGGGAGAGAGAGAGAGAGAGAAAGAGAGAGAGAGAGAGAGAGAGAGAGAGAGAGAGAGAGAGAGAGAGAGAGAGAGAGAGAGAGAGAGAAAGAGATAGAAACTTATTTGTTGTTTTGATCAAACGTAGAGATGAATGTATAAACAAAGCAATTATCTCCAAAGCAAAGACAAAAAATAAATAACTTTAAACACGATTATAACGGTGAATGTTATATTAATTTTCGTTTTTGGTATTTGGCGTAAATTTATTAAAATAAAAAAGAATAGAATTGATGAGTCAAAAGTAAAACAGATATCGCTAGAAGATAGATCTTAATGTAGGGGGATTTAAAAACTGACACCTTAGAGAGTACCTCCTCTTTTTTTTCCTCTTTCCTTAAACCATTTGTAACAATCTATGTCTAAAAAATAAAAAGCTGCTTCAAAAATATCTAAATCCAAATTTGTTATGATAAACCAAATAACATGTAGAAGACTGTTCTCAGCGGTTAATTCATGTTAAGAAATTTTATAAACTTGCCACTTTTAATTTGTCTTGCATGAGTTATTGTGAACAGATCTTGAATGATTACAATAGCTTTAGCAATACAGTGTAACCTAATCGATTATTATCAAAATCATGGGCCTTGAATTTTTTTATCTGTATTATTGTCTGAGCAATTGCTCGATTTTGCTGTTTTGTGTTGTTCTCTTGGAGGGCATTTTTTCAGCACATTAGGTCGAGCACTACACTTATCTGTAATGGGTCATCAGCACCACATTGTGATTTCGGTGGAGAGATAAACTGAAAAGAGGGCTGCTTAAAAGATTGCACCCAAATTTTATTTACTTTTTTGTTTAGATATCTCCTTCTTTCAAATAATGTCTCAATGAAAACGTGAGAAGAATTCCAATGTGTCAATGTTCTATATATTTCAAAACTGTACTATGGGCGGCTCTGGATGAGATATATCTGTTACTGATGGAAAGTTTGCTTTACTTTAATTTAGTTGTATGGCTCTGGAAGAGTTATGTCTAATATTGTTGTAAAACTTTTGCTGTTTTATATGTTCATTGTGATAAAGTTTACTTTTCTTCGATGCAGTTTTACGGCATTGGAGGAGAATAGTCTGTTATTTTTGTGAAGTTTGCATTTGTACAATGAAGTTGTCTTCCTTACCTGTCCATTTGCTCGAGCAATAATGCTAGTTTTACATATTTATATCTTATGCTGTTGCTAACATGATACATGCCTTATATTTAGCCCAAAACGAATATTAGGATTAAGATTTTATTTTATCATGTTCTAAGCGTTAAAAACCGTGCAGAAAGATTGATTGACACATGTAGACCAGACGCTCCGCGTTTTCTCCCGGTTTTTGTTAATAAAATGCCTCTTTGGTTCTATACCAAAAAGACCAGATCTACTATCCTAGATTCGAATGATGTGCTAATGATTGGATAATCATATTTTAGTAAATTTCTTTCGTTCTGGACAAGGAATAGACCTTTATTCCTAAATTTTGCCTTAACACATAATTATCTAACTTTATTGATTTCATTTTTGAGCGGTAGCATACTGTTCAAGATTAAATAAACATATCTTTGTCGCAAATGCAGTCAGAAAATCAATCAATTGAATGTCAGCATTTTTACAAGTCATCGATCTATAAACCCGGCTTCATTCCGAACGAAACTCTTTAGGTTGTACTAATCCCATCAACACTAATAATGTACTCCATAGCTTGTCATTTTCATTACGACCTTAAAGTCTCCATAGTTTTAATGAGGACACAGGCGTTCTTTGTGTTTTTAAGTTCTTTGTCGTCTTGTTATTCAAACCGATCCGAGTCGAGAGGACGAGTGATTAATTCTTGTCAAATATTTGTACTACATTATAATGAGCGGCAGGGATGGTCTGCATTGCCTCATTAGTGATTGATCAGTAAAAGTCGAGTCTGTGGCTAGAAAAAAAATTAGAGATCTAATAGCGATTTTAATCCGATGAAATAGTGATACCAGGTTAAGACTTTGTGTGACGAAGTTCTAGATGGAAAGAACATAGTCAGACCAAGTTTAATTGTTTCCTACTTTCATTTTTCCCTAATTATAAATGATTTCTATACCAGAGTCAATTTGTTTGCACAGAGAATCTTGTGGAAAACTTCATTCATTATTATCGGGTTTTTTTTTTCAGTACAAGGTGCATTGAGGTTATAATGAGGCTTTGCGATTTAATTATCGTAGCAGTATAGAATGGCTTGAAATTAATTCCCTCTACCGTGATTAAAATAAGTTGGTTGGATCGTACTTTCCTGAAGACATCTTTCGAGAAAATTAAATTGATTCCTCGTTGGTTTCCATCGCTACAATCAGCATGGATCTTGGCTATCAGAAAGTCTCGACATAATTATTAGTTTCTTTATAAACTGTTTAAGCTTGGATGAAACCTCACTTAGGAAGAAGAAATCTTCAGAGAACGTCAGTTTTAGCCTTTTGCATTAGGATAAGAACAAAAATTACAACCGAAAACATTTTACTTTCATTCCACCTTCGTGAAGCCCTTTGAAAACGATTTTCCAGCGGTCTGAATCCTGGTGTTGATACCTCCTGAAGCCTAACACTTCATGATGCCGGTTGCGAACGGTACGGCTCTGAATATTTATAAACTGCCTTTTTACGACGAATTAATTTCTTTTACAAATATCTTAAAAATTGTTTGGCCTATTTTAGTCCTGGCAGGATATATCTCCAACACCTTTAATATGGTTGTTTTTCTTAAAGCAGGTGTGAAGGATAGTGTTAGCACACTGCTGTTGACACTGTCAGTCTCTGATTTCCTTTACCTCATTCTCATCACCCCGACTGTGATTTACTGGCGATACACGGGGACCCACACAACTAGGATAGTCCATTTTGTCACTTATTGGCCGGCGACCACCATGTACGACTACTCTTCTTACATCTCTGTGTTTCTCAGTGTTACCAGATGTGCCTGCGTGGTCAAACCTCTCCATTTCAAATCAGTGTTCACCAAAAACAGGACCGTCATCGCTGTTGTTCTTCTGTTCTGTATTGACGTTCTTCTACACATACCAGTCTTGAGCATACATCAACTCCGTTGGGTAACAGATCCCTCAACAAACAGAACCTACTTGGATTTAAACAGAAACTTTGATCTAGAAAATGCGAAAATAAAAATTAATGACGCTCTCAACAAAAACGCCATCGCCTGGACTTTGTTTGTTGTCATGATAGTTTGCACAGCTCTGCTTAGCTTCAAGCTGTTCGAGTCCTCCAAAATCCGATCACTTCCGGCCAGTGACCCAGATTCCGGTGAACCTTCGCAGACACAAAAGCAGAAACTTTCCCCGAAAGATGCCCGCGTCGTGAAGTCTGTGGTGTTGGTCTGCACAATCTTTATCGTGGCCCAGATACCAGCTTTTTCGTACTCCATGGTGCGAGTTTTTGCCAAAACATTTATCGCAGGTGGCTCTTATGAGTGGCTTCTAGCGATTGGAATAAATTTGAGTGTATCATGCTACATTGTAAATGCGTCTGTCAACATTTTCGTCTACTATAACTGTAACAGCAAGTATAGAGCTGTATTTCGCTCATTGGTGGGTATCAATGATGAAGAAATAAAATCTCAGAAAAGTTCATAAAACAAAAGAAAGCAAAGTTTGGTAGCTGAGCTGAAAATAAAAAAAAAAACAGACAAAAAAAAAAGGAATAAACGCATGCACCATTTTTATTTTACTAATTTATTTTCTTCCATTTACTTTTTTTATTTGTAATTAATTTATGTATGTATATTACGCAGTAGTACTCAGAATAGTAGGAAATATAGTTTACACAGAAACAATTATCCTCTGAACCGACGCGAGGTAAAATGCCGTTATTAGGCATCCTCGATGAAAGTCAGGGATAGCGTAATCTAACAATGGGGCTAAGAACTTCCTCACGTGCATTTCACAACAAGTCTCAACAAAAAGTCCTCTTTTACCACTGAAACACATTATGCCAACATTCTAGGAATTTCATGTAAGGAACAACATCATTAAGTTCAACTCTTAACGTTTATTTTCTATTTTGCGAAAAGATCCAAAATCTAGATATAGATTTAACTTTGAGCACTGAGTTAAAGATCTTCCCCGTCGTCATGGCGAAGCGTCTGGTTACCGAAAATAAAACAGAAAGCTATAATTGGATGAAGCTAAAGCTAGACTCACACTGACCCCAGACCCAACGGTCAGATCTGACCCGACAGTTAGACCCGAACCAGGCAGGCAGACTAGACCCGACAGTCAGACCACACCCGACAAACAGACCACACCTGACAGTCAGATCAGAACCAGCAGTCACACCAGACCCGACAGTGAGACCACACCCGACCGTTTATTTCCGGCTGCACCACCCCAACAGTCACCAGAACCAGACCGTCAACAACACCCGACAGTGAGACCACACCCGACCGTTTATTTCCGGCTGCACCACCCCAACAGTCACCAGAACCAGACCGTCAACAACACCCGACAGTGAGACCACACCCGACCGTTTATTTCCGGCTGCACCACCCCAACAGTCACCAGAACCAGACCGTCAACAACACCCGACAGTGAGACCACACCCGACCGTTTATTTCCGGCTGCACCACCCCAACAGTCACCAGAACCAGACAGTCACACCAGACCTGACAGTGAGACCACACCCGACCGTTTATTTCCGGCTGCACCACCCCAACAGTCACCAGAACCAGACCGTCAACAACACCCGACAGTGAGACCACACCCGACCGTTTATTTCCGGCTGCACCACCCCAACAGTCACCAGAACCAGACAGTCACACCAGACCCGACAGTGAGACCACACCTGACCGTTTATTTCCGGCTGCACCACTCCAACAGTCACCAGAACCAGACCGTAAACAACACCCGACAGTGAGACCACACCCGACCGTTTATTTCCGGCTGCACCACCCCAACAGTCACCAGAACCAGACAGTCACACCAGACCCGACAGTGAGACCACACCTGACCGTTTATTTCCGGCTGCACCACTCCAACAGTCACCAGAACCAGACAGTCACACCAGACCCGACAGTGAGACCACACCCGACCGTTTATTTCCGGCTGCACCACCCCAACAGTCACCAGAACCAGACAGTCAGACCAGACCCGACAGTGAGACCACACCCGACCGTTTATTTCCGGCTGCACCACCCCAACAGTCACCAGAACCAGACTGTCACACCAGACCCGACAGTGAGACCACACCCGACCGTTTATTTCCGACTGCATCACCCCAACAGTCACCAGAACCAGACAGTCAGACAACACCGTCTTTTTAAAAAGCAGCAGGCGGAGAAAGTAAGTTGTTATTGTGATTGTGGTTGAAAAGAACGCAAGCAAGGCAGCATAGACGCATACAGTTTTGGGTCCATCTTATACAACAAAAGAGGGAATCTCCTGTCGAGCTCCATCACTTATTTCTTCAACTCTTCGGAGATAATGAAAGGTTCATAAAATATTTCAGAATGAAAAAAAGTTCTTTCAACGAGTTGCTACAAATGTGCAGAGAAGCTTTGACAAAAGAGACAACTAATTTCAGGAAACCGATTTCTCGAATCGAGCGACTCACTGTTACTGCCTGATCCGAAAAAATAATCCTCAACACTCAGGGTGGTACGTGCAAATGGGCAGGGTTTGGCCGTGCTCCACTTGTTTTTATTGCTAAGAAGAGGCCATTTTGTAGAGAAATACAATATAACAAAAAAAAAAGATAAAATCAATAAATAATAAACTACACGTGATATTCAAAATAATAACGAGCAAATTCTATGAAATCAAAACGTCAGAGGTCAAAATATAAACTGGCCTTTCCGAGCACCGAGCGACTGATTTATATTCCGCGCGCCGGGTCAGTGACAGCTCGAGCAGCGGCTCATTGCTTCTGTTCTAATACCTGATCTCAGTGACAGCTCGAGCAGCGGCTCATTGCTTCTGTTCTAATACCTGATCTCAGTGACAGCTCGAGCAGCGGCACATAGCTTCTGTTCTAATACCTGATCTCAGTGACAGCTCGAGCAGCGGCACATAGCTTCTGTTCTAATACCTGATCTCAGTGACAGCTCGAGCAGCGGCACATAGCTTCTGTTCTAATACCTGATCTCAGTGACAGCTCGAGCAGCGGCTCATTGCTTCTGTTCTAATACCTGATCTCAGTGACAGCTCGAGCAGCGGCTCATTGCTTCTGTTCTAATACCTGATCTCAGTGACAGCTCGAGCAGCGGCTCATTGCTTCTGTTCTAATACCTGATCTCAGTGACAGCTCGACAGGAAAAAGGAAAAGACCTTCTTTCAATTTTTTTTCTAACAAGTTTTTTTTTGGCCCGACTAGTTGGGCTAGTTTTGTAATATTGATATGAATTACCTATAATTAAGGTCAAAAGTTCGTCCTTGACACACAAAGGTTTAATAACGATAACCATCATACGACTCCCAATAGGCGTCAATTCTTAAAATATAACTTATAAAGTAATTAGTAGTAACCTTGTTTTTATCCACATTTTTTAACAAGATAAATTATTATATGAATAAAAAGTACGATAAACAGTTTATGCCTATAAAATATTCCTAGAATAAACGAAAAGAGCCAGCAAAAGCATTAATTAGTTTGTAAAAGCAATACAAACGAGAGCAATTATAGGGTCTGGAGAAAATTTCGGAGAAAAAAAATGGCATTTAAACCACAGCTTTTAACAGAAACGACGCCAAAAAGCTGAGTTAATAAAACGTTTGACTGGTACTAAGGCGATCCCGCATTCAAATCCCGGCAGAAACGTTTGGTCGGACATTAGTCTCGCCCAAACAGCCCTATCCTGATTTTCACAACAACAAAAAAAAAAACAACAACATGGCACTTCTCTGCAGTCTTTCTCTGAAAAACTAACGAAGTATAAAAATACTGAGAGAAGACTTAAGAGGCGAAATAGTTTTGTGATTTTTGCAGAAATGATTTGTTTCGATTCCAATAGCATGTGCGGGTATATAGAGTGAAGTGTAAGATTTCTCCTCCAACAGCATGCGCCTGTACAGAGAGTGATGTGTCAGCATCAAAAGGATAATACTTAATGCGTTTTCACAGTCAAACCCTTGATTCTTCTGCTAAACCATGACTTACAACCTGTATTGACCCAGTTGTTTGGGTTTTTTTTGCTGTAATCCTTCATCTATAAATTGGTCAAAATAAAAAAGTTCGAAATGCAAAGATTGCAAAGAAGCTAAGTATTGATTTGTTCAGCAACCTTGCTGGTACACTGTTGGTGCATCTGATGAGAGGAGAACTTGTTTCCATTGTAAAGGTTCCAACAGATTTTGTTTACCTCTTGTCTGTTTTTTTTATGCCTGACGCAAGTGACCACTCTCCAAGACCTGCAGGTCTCCTACACTGAAGGCTCTGTTCAACTCTTCGAGACCGCCCAGGCTCCAATCTTCCCAGGCGGAGGAGTCAGTGGACCTCTCGGCTAATGGGCCTTCGCTGAACTATCTAACTCATGTATAGTCATGCTAGGCAAGGGTAGGCCCATCTTTTTTATTTTCAACGCATGTATCAGTTAAACAGAATCATTGGGAGAAAATTTCAACATTCTCTCAAATTCAGTAATTCTTGTTTTTGAAATTTCTCTAAAAGCGGGAAATGCGTCTTTTAAATATCATGTCATGCTAAAAACAGGTAGGCCCAGGTAGTTTTGTTTTAAATGCTTTCATCAGTTAACTTGAATCCATAGGCGGAAACTTCTACATGTTCCCAAGTTTAGTATTAAATTTTGTTTTTAGTAGACGATGTATATGAAATTTAAAAAGAAAAATGAAAATGTCTTTTTGAAATAATTATAAGGTTTCACCGGCACCTTTTTAAAATGTAGGCTGTTCGAAAAATAGCTGTGTGTCTTTTAAATTATTTGTAAGAGGCACTATTTTTATCATTGCCCGGATATTAAGATAAAACTAGTAGAATTTTTACTCTTTATACTCTTTCAAACCCACGATGATGATTAAAAAAAAAAGTTACATCAAACCCTGCCTCTCTCGTTACCGCTTAAACCCAATGTTGACCCCGCTTATGGCAAGAAAAATTTTCTTTTACAAAAATTGCTGTATTTGATTTAGCCAAAAGAAAAAAAATAAAGCCATCTTGCGTTTCTCTCATATGTTAAACATACGTGCTCTGTTCTGTAATTTTGCATCAATGTGAACGTTTTTCCCGTTAGGCAAGTGTTGACTGCGTGATGAATGAAAATGGCGCATAATTCCTGTGAGAAATCCAGCAAAAACAATGTCACTATCCTATGTATGTACTTGTCACTGGGAAGGAACATTGCGTCTAAAACCAAGCGTGCCATTGCTATTTCCATCAAGATTAATTTAGTTTCATAGCTTGAACTATTATACATAATTATATATTTGTTTAATTTTATCTCTCTCAAAGTCTGCGTGTTCATAATGAAGGCTCGAGCCATCTTTGTATGTTTCCAACGAATCAATGGCCTTGTGACATTTTGTTTCTCCAAACCTCTCAGGAAAAGAGGACAGAAGACCAGTAATGCTCCATCATTTTTAATCCATTAATAATGGTATGAATGACTCACATTATATCACTACTGTTCGATCATAAGAACTAGTGTCAAAAACCATAGGGTTAGTCACAGTAGTCACAAGACGAAAATTTATGTAAGAAAATTAGTCTTCAAGCATATAGCACGGTTACGGTTATGTTTTTTTTTTTTTCTATTCTCTCAGTAGATGTATTTTTTGTATTTAAGTCTAAATGGTGACTTCGAATTTTTTTCCCGGGAATTTCTTAAATCATTAGATTTGTGCTCACATCGCATCAAATGACGTTAAAATAAGCTTTAATTTTGGAAGATCTTAGAGTTGACGCATAATGGGTGATAATGGATAAGTTTATATCACGATTTTTTTTAAAGATTTGGCTGGTATATCTCATTTTAAAAATTCAAGACCATATTAGCAAATATGCCCTATAATTCTCTGCAGTTATAATTAACTTTTATCGTTGAATTTCAGAGGGACTCATCAGGTTTTTTTTTGTTTTTGTTTTTGTTTTTTGTTGTTTTTGTTTCTTTCCGATTAGCGATATTAGCAAGCTATTCAAGCTTGGGGTAGAATCCCTCTGAAAGGAAAGTATTTCTCATTCCTTTTATTTTTTTTTTTTTTTGTTATAGGATAAAATAAAAATAAAATTACAATCAACCAGATTTATTTCTATCCCTAACTCAATATAGTTTTTATTAATCAGATCTAGTGGTCTCTGTAGATGACAAAAAATATTATCTTAGTTGTTTTTTCCTTACAATTTTGTAACATTTTTTCCATCAAATTAAAAGACTCCTATTTTGTAATTGGAAACTTGGCCCTTTTGACTGAAGATAAAAAAAGGGAAGGCAGCGGATATAAACCTCATTAAAGATGAACAACAACATTTCTGTAGACGTCTTGGCCATAGATTGGTATAGTCTGCCATTTTACCGTGAATTTGTTGTCTTTTCAAACATCTTAACCCCTGCTTGGCCAACCCTTATTTTAGTTGGGCTAATCTCAAACACAATCAATGTAGTGACTTTTCTTAAATCTGGTGTGAAAGGCAGTGTAACGACACTGCTGCTGACTCTGTCAGTCTCTGATGCCATTTTTCTGATTCTTATTATCCCCACTGTGATATCATGGCAAATCAAAGAAACACAGACGACCAGCACTCTACATCTCCTCTGTTACTGGCCTGCAATGACTTTCTACGACTACTCTTCCTACATCTCCGTATTTCTCGGTGTTACCAGATGTGCTTGCGTGGTCAAACCTCTCCATTTCAAATCAGTTTTCACGAGAAAAAGAACCATCATTGCCGTTGTTCTGCTGCTCTGTATTGACGTCCTTTTCCACATACCAGTCTTGAGCATACATCAACTTGAGTGGATAACAGATCTCTCTACAAATAGCTCCTACTTGACTATAGTGAGAGATATTGAAGAAGAAGGAAAGAAAACAAAAATTAACGATGCCATCAACAAAAACGCCATCGCCTGGACTTTGTTGTCATGATAGTTTGCACAGCTCTGCTTAGCTTCAAGCTGTTCGAATCCTCTAAAATACGATCACCTCCGGCCAGTGACCCAGATTCCGCTGAATCTTCTCAGACACAAAAGCAGAAACTTTCCCCGAAGGATGCCCACGTCGTGAAGTCTGTGGTGTTGGTGTGCACAATCTTCATCGTGGCCCAGATACCGTCTGTCTGCTACTCGATAGCTCGGATGACTGTCATAGAATTTATCGGAAGAGGCAATCTTCTGTGGCTAGCGGCGATAGCAATAAAGCTAAGTTTAACATGTTACATAGTAAACGCGTCTATCAACATTTTCGTCTATTATAAGTGTAACAGCAAGTATAGAGCTGTGTTTCGCACATTGCTGGGAATCAATGACAATGAAAAGGAAAATAAACTCCGTGAATTCGGCACCGGGAAGTAAGGCAAAGCGGCATGTCGTAGCTTTTCTGTTGGATTTCTCGATATTGAATGAGACAAACTTGTGAACTTTATCCAGTAATATTTTTCTGTCTAATTCTCTGCGCCTTTGTCGGTAACTAGGCGTTTCGCCATAATGACGGTGAAGAGCCGTACCTTTTACTCAAAGTTAGATCTAGATCTAGATGTTGGCTTTTGTCGCAAAAAAGAAATAACCTAAAAAAGTTGAGCCTGTCGATGTTGAGCATTGCAAAAATTGCCCAGAATATTGGAATGTTAAACAAAATATCAGGTTTTGAGGTATTTTATCGAAATTTGTGCCTGCTATGAAAAGCATATGTAGAAGTGCTGGATTACTTTCATCGTGGATGTCTAGTTGCGTCATCTTACGCCATGATGGTTCAGTGGATATGAGTTACAATTTGATCAATAAAAACAAAAAAATTAATTTTTGTACCTCAAAATTATATCTATATGTATTCTTTCAAACATTCATTATCATGATTGGTTTTAACAAATGTGCAGTTACGAATTTTTCACAAGGCAGTGCACTTCTAATAAACCTTTCAAAGAGGCAGATTTCCTGTTTTGAGTAAAAGAGAAATGTAAGATTTTCTTTATATTTGACATTTAAGACCATGTTAGTTTCATCTATTATGTATTGTGTGTATAAATGTGTTCATATGTATACTTTTTCAAAATGTGCAAGTACAAAAAAAATGACAGAATGAGAGCTAGACATACGCATGCACACATATAATTATATATATATATAAGAAATGTCTTTATCCGCACCTGCAAGTAAATGGGTTAGCACAAACCATTTCATCATCACATGCTAATAACACACTGTGATTAACCAAAAACACTAAAAGAAAGACAGTCCATTCGTTTTTTTTAATAGTTTTTTTTTTTACTTTGATCTCATAAAACCAAGGCATAATCATGTAAATAGGCTCTGCTTTAACTTTTTATAGAAACTCAGTTTTTAAAAATTTCGAAAAAAGAATAGTGTCGAAATCACTCTAAATTCCCAATTAGATACGTCAATGATTTCTTTTTCTTAGCGTGAGTGAATTTTTTTTTCTGCTTTTCGTTATTACCCTTGATTTTACCTGTGAGTAAAAACCCTATAAAGAAAGATTCCATGTAATGTGTATTACAGCTAACAGCCACGATGCCTCTGTGAAGTTTCTGTCACAAAGCGGTTTTTTCTTAAAAAAGATCTAAAGCTCTTAGCTATTAAATAGCTTACAGTCTAGTGTCTTTGTGTGAGGCACAATAGAACTTGTGGTTGGACAAGAAATTAAAATGGAACTGAGAACAAAAAATACCACAATTACGAGATGTTCCGAATCTTCTCAATTAATGTTCAAGCTCTGTACATGTCTATTTTGTGAGATAGACTCAAACTCCAGAGTTTCCAGTTCAAGTAAAGGTCAAAGTTTCGAGCATTGACCGCTTTTTCACTTCCGGCTACCAGCAAGGTGCTGTCAGCATTTTCAGATAATTTTGTATTTATTATTTCATGTTTCCAATAATAGTAATAATTTGTTCTTTTTTTAGTATAGTCGCATTATATCATCATTGTCAACAGGTGAACGCATCGAGGTCAGGGGATGGTTGGGGTTCATTAATTTTCCAGAAATGCAGAAACAGTGATAATCTGGGCAGTGATAAATATCAATGCTTACAAGAGACACAAAAGAACCCGATGATATTCATTATAATTCTTGAAAAAAATTCTTTTAAAGAAATAGATGGGAACAACTTAACATGACATTCGCCTTTCAGTACGAGCTTATAGCAATTGTTCTTGGCAATGAAATACACAACGGTACGAGTGTTGATATTTGGGGCCATCTTGAAAAATACTTCCTTCGCCCAATCCAAATTTTGAGATTGGAGTTTTCCTACCAGGATACCAGGACGCCATCTTGGATACTAGTGAATCTTCGACTTGCCCAGTAAAAACAGGGCGTTGTCATTATTTTTTTTTCCATTAGGATATTTTTTTTTTGTAAATCTCTCAATCAAATGCCGATGCCCTATTAATACGAGGCTCCACTTTAAATGCTTTGAATATTTGATGAGTGTAATAAAACGAGGTGGTGGATGAGTTCGAGGCAACCGACAAGGTGTCAAGATGGGCAAAAAACTTATCACAGCCAGGCAGACTACTCCCGTACTAGGAAAAATAGATAGGCGATACGGCTCTGTAAAAACACTGCTTCAGTAGAAAGAATTGCAAACTGCTTTAAATATAGAAATACTATCACAACTAGAGAGAATGCAATTTCACAACGAGCTATGTCAGCTTGTCTGTTCAACAATCAGAAGCATTTCGAATATCTTAGCACAACCAGATAACTTTGTTGTAAATGTTTTCTTATGTGCACATTTTAAGTTGCCCAATCTACACTTTAAATTCCAACCCATTGTGCATTCTTACGGACACTATCGCTTCATAAGTCAGCAACAACTTGAAGTTGAGCTCATGACTTCCAACTGGGTAGCATCTCTTTGTGAAATCGCATTCCATTCTTTCAGAAAAACCACCGTGAATGGGGTTTTGTCATGGAGCACCACACTCGGTGAAGACGGTCACTCAAAACTGATGGCTCAACGTCGCCATTATGCTGCTGTCCAAAATGAAACAAGACACTGAAGACACTTCAGAAGATTAAACCAGTAACCAAATTGACTTTCTCCTAATAAGTCTCGATTCCAGAAGTCATTTCTCTCAGCTGATTCAACATCTGGGGCCTTGCGGCAGATAATAGGGGCGCTCACATCCGCGCGCTGTATACGATGAGAGTGGAACTTGAAGCTGTTCGGAAAATCGAAGAAAACTACAAAGTTCCAGTTACAACCACTCAAGTTAGAAAGCAACATGAAAGAAAAACTAGCTGTCCCTGTAAGATCAAATTTTTTCTCTTTGCAACTGTTACCACTGAAGTGAAGAAATGGCAGAATTTGGAGCAATACGTCTCCGGAAGCAATAGGACAATGTGCCTACCACAGAATAGAGATAAAAAGAAAGAGAGAGAGACATGACAGACAGACAGACTCAGACAGACATTCAGAGAGAGAGATAGACAGACATACATATTCAGAGACTGACAGACAGGCAGACATTCAAGGAGAGAAAGAGAGAGAGAGAGAGAGAGAGAGAGAGAGAGAGAGATCAAAATATGATTTTAACACCGAAAAGAATATCAATATAACAAGCTATTAATACCAATGCCATAGTTGGCTTAAAAAGGAAGGTCTAATTAATTGTTGTTGGCTTCACAGACATTCAATTTCATGGCAAAGCATGGAATCGAAGATAAAGGAAATGCTAAACCTTATGGACAGTAGAAGAAAAAGTCAAATCTGACCTTTCAAAGAACAAATTAATCTATAGATAAACACATCTAAGAAAAAAAGTTAACATGGCGAAAGAGGAGTGGAAAACCAAAATGCCACGAAATAGAGGAGAAAAAGACAAACAAAAATTGCAAATACTAGCATGAAAAGATCAAAGGAATCTAAAAAAAAAAAAAATGAAACTCCAAAGTGAGCGCTTAAATCAAGCTTTGGGAACATCCTCTTGGAACACTTGATTGTATTGAAAATTTGAGAATTTATATAAGAATTTGTTCATTACTTGATGTATGTTTTAGCGGTGATCATAGAATCTGGCCTTTTTTTATTTGAAAGAAATAAATTTTTAAAAGTTTTTACACTTCATTAGGAATAACTTTGTTAATAAAATTTTTTGTTTTGCTATTTCATTATGAATTTTTTTTTTGGTCTTATTGGTAGCTTTGTAACCGTGCTGGCATTAATTTGACAAAAGATGATGAGGAGGAGGAGGAAAAAGTGGTGATGATGATGATGATGATGATGATGATGATGATGATGATGATGATGATGATGATGATCATGGTGATGATGATGATGATGATGATGATGATGATGATGATGATAATAAAGTTAACGATGGTGGTTATGATGATGGTGATGGCACTTATGAAAATGAAAACGATGATGGTTATGACAAGCATTTGCCAATTCCAACCAAATGACGTCGAGGTTAAGTTTCTCCGATTTAGCCCTTTGAATGGCTTCCCAGATCACCGTTGCATTTTCTGAGCATCCAGAAACTCCAGGGATGCCTCCTTTCTGGACCGATGTATGTATGTACCTAATTTCAGTGAGATATTTTGTTAAGCAGGATGCCATGACTGAAAAGAATATCTTTCTTTCAACGCTCAACAGCGAGTTTGGTCAAAAATAATTTATTTCAGTCGAGTTTTGCTTGTTTGGGATTTAAGACTCCATCAGCAGACATCCACTGCTCACTGATCTTGAGGTTGCTCCATGATCCTCGGAGAATTTTGTGCAATCGCTTTAGAACGTTTGGAAATCTTTTTTACAGTAGATAAAACACGTCTTTGGGCCATGAAGCTGACTTGGCTCTTGCTCTTTGCACTACTGCATTGATTCGTTCAAGATTAGTGGTTTGCTATTGAATTTTTCTCCAGGAGCAGCTAGCCACACCAGACCAGCAGGTTCACCTAGAGGTTTTTCTCTATCCGGGTCAGAATGTTTCCTCAGATGGGTCTTTAGCTGTTCTTTCTGCACTGAAAGAGAACCTGATCTTGATTGCTGGAAGAGTTTTCTTGCGAAATGAAATGAGTCTTTGAAGAAGATCTGCAACAATAAAATTTTCGGAAAACTACAGAATTAGTACTCCATTATTTTTCCACAGAAGGATTGTCGCCTTGGAGAATGAAATGATATCCGTCCATTTCTGATTCTGCAGTTTTCTTACTTATTCAGAGCTCCCTCTTATTACTCATTTTAAAAAAAAGTAACCTTCTAGGTTATGTTAACTCAAAATATCATAGAATTGCATTGCCTTTCGGCAATTAACATCTTACGAACGGTTAAGAGGATCTATGATGTGTTTTAGATTATATAAATATTAGGCGGCAAGCTCTATATAATTATCAGGATAGTGGTAGTGTTTTGCGAGTAGTGACTGTATCAGATTTGATGGAGTGATCTGATTGGCTTTATTTGTATAAAGGGTATAAAAATATATGCAGGCAATCACACGACTCGTCAGTAGAAAATAAGTCTGAAGTCCGCTGGTAAAAATTGCAAACTGTTTAATCCAACATAAGAGTTGACTCTATAATCACTATAGGTTGACTTAATATTCACTGTAGGTAGACTTAATAATCATTGAAGGTAGACTTGATGTTGACTGGCTGGAGATAATTTCGACTCTTATTTATACAAAATCTCATCGAATAATCCAGAAAAGGAATTACAAAAATTGTAAGAGAATATTCTTAGTACACGTGTTGAGTAATGCGCTCTAAAACAGAAACCAATCAAAACAAAGGTAAACAAGGAGTGATTACTATGCTAGAACTAGTTCGAAGATTCCAGAAGAATCTAGGCCATACAAGTGCGGGCTGTGTTCAATAAAGAAGATTAAAGTTCTTAGGTTTGAAATACAAACATTATGCAACTAAATGAAACAATGTACATAGATCTAGTCGATCCGCTACCCAAAAGTATGCACCTACGTAGGGAGAGGAAAGGAACAGCAATAGATCAAATTACAGCACAATGCATTACAGTGACAATGGACTGACTCTAACTAATAACTGCCATTATGAAAGAACGAGGCTTGTTTTAGTGTTATATTTTTTGTTCTTATTCTTAGCCCTGCCCAACAGAACAATACTCAGAAGCTGTACAGAATTAGAACTAGAAGTAGAATCACAACAATTATCATAATAAGAAATCAAGAACGAACTAAAAACGGGCATTTAAAAAGAAAGAACCCAACCAGAATAAGTACAACTCCTCGAATTAGTGTGAAAACCGCGGAGATTAATCCAAAGCTAAAATAGTATTGAAACTTTATAGTGATGTGGACTTCATTTATCCACCACACCAGCATATATATATATATATATATATATATATATATATATATGTATATATACACATATAAAATTATATAGATTTTTCTTAACGTTACCATAGATATTCGTGAAGTGTGTCGATAGGTCATGAAAGAGATCCATGGAGAAACCCGATCCTGATGCTCACTCAAGGCATGCATCCAACAAGACAGTTTTGGCTAACGTTAAAGAACGCTCTTTCCCCTAACTTTAAGACAAAATGATGCGCACAGTTGAAAGCATAATTAACTTTTTTTAAGGGCGAACACAAAGAAAATGAGCGCCAAAGATCAGTTTTCTTTTCAGCATCAAAAACATTAAAGCAGAAAAAGCAAAAATACAATACAAGAAAAAACAGTTCACATTATATAACATTTTAAGAATAATTTCATACATATTAAGACATATCAAAAGTATCAGAAGGAATACACTGTTTGCACACATGATAAACAGTCAAATATTCATGTATATAGATAAGATTAAATTAAAACTATAAATTTCCGTTATTTAACTAAAGCTATCTCAGTTCTCTCATCCGTATTTATGAAATTAACCAACTATTGTTTACTCCAATTATACGACTGTTATTTCTTACACTGATCGTTTGTAACACACAAATAAACAAAAAACAAACAAAAAAAAAACAGAAAAACAACAAACCATGAAGCATCTCGATAACTCATTGTGCACGTTTCGGTATCGAATATAATTTAGCAATCACAGCCTATGATCAGTTATATTGATATTTTTCTTTTGTTTTTTTTAACTCACCAACCAAGTTGAGCGTGTGAAAGGAACCCGAAGTTATTCCCGCAAATTTATTTATAGACGTACAGTTCGCCACTTCCGGGTCATTGAAGCACTGTCGTCGCGAAGAAGCCACCGAGTCAAGATAAGTCAACGTGAAAGTTAGCTGATGCTCTCCATCATTCATGTTGCGTTGATTTTTTTCGAATTTTCTCATTGCAAGTATTCCAAGATGTTCCTTGGGATTGTGTTTTCATTTATCTCACCAGGGGAAAAATAGGAAGATAAGCTATGTTTACTTCGACTCTCTACAGTGCTTACTCAAACAAAATGAAACTATTTTCATAGCATGAATTGTCGCTCTTAACGCCATTATTTTTATATGTTAAGCACAATGTACTTGAGATGTTGACTTAACCTCTTAAATAAAACCGTGGCCTAATTTCATCTCTGTTACTGCTAGAAAGCTAGGGCCGAAGTGTGTAGTGTGTAACTTCTTGTTGAGTGCTGAACTTTGATGTAAACCTTTCCTGGGTAAGAATGTCATGAATGTTTAATAAAGATATAGTCTTAAAAGTAATCAGCTTTATCTGCACGAGTGTTCTCCTGTAACCAATATCATATCTAGAAAAATAAAAGAAAAAAAATTATATACATACATCTAAGTACATGTATGTGTGTGTATATTTTTTTTCTATTTTTCTTTTTTTTTTAGGTGATCGAAAGTTTTTAGCTTTGTGTTAGGCCTATACATTGCTAACATTTTTCAGTTATTGCTATCCTAGACAGGCATTGCCTATTAATGCGCAATGATACTTATATCCAATTTATTCTCGTTTGATTGTTTTGTTTTCAGGAATTTCCATTCGTTTATTGAGCTGACATGGGCAATTCCAGTTCTAGACTTTCCAGAGCTATTTATGAGCAAGACGTAGATAAAGTGAAGCGTCTCTTAGCGTCGAAGGGACCATCTATCAATGGAGCTGGTTCGAAAAGAATCCCACCTATTATCGAGTGTGTGAGCTCAGGGTTTAGGAGAGGAGACGAAGAAGACAAGAGAAGATGTGAAATTTTGAAGTTGTTGGTGCAACATGGTGCTGACTTGAACGTACAGTGTCAGACAGATTCGTGGCTTCTCGGGAAAACGGCAGCAATTGTAGCAGCAGAAAGAGGATTCGTACGTTGTCTTCAAATTCTGTTCGACTCAGGAGCTGATTTGAATATCACAACCCCAGACGGAGACACTGCTCTAATTTTGGCTGCCAGTTGGGGTCAAGCTGATGCTGTGAAATATCTCGTAGAGCACATGTCTGTTTCAATGCTGAATCATAGAAATGATGAAGGGAAAACCGCTCTTTTGGTGGCCGCTTCGGAATCAGAGTTTGACTTCTATCGTTGTATGCGGCATCTCGTAGTAGCCGGAGCCGATATAAATGTGAAAGACGGCGAAGGTAATACAGCTTTGATGTTATCTGTTAAACTGGAGCAAGAAGATCGTGTAGAATTACTCACTGAACATGTCCCGGCCATTCCAGGATCACAGGAATGAAGTCATGGGCTGGGTTTGAATCTTAAAACAATCGTTCTTCCTTATAGACGTCAAGTAGAAGAAGTTTCAGCTGAAGTCGACTTATGGGCTGAAAGCCGAGAAGTTTGTCCAGCGGTTTATCTGATACCATGGCAAGACCACAAGACAGAAACATTGTTAAAAGAGACGGTGTATACCCATTTCTACTGCTTTTTGCGCTCCAACATTTTAGATCGACCAAATAGGTCCTGTGCCACGGACCAGATCCCAGCATGTATCTACTAGACTGGGAATCGAGTGCGCGTTGTGGAAGCGGTGGTGGTGGAAGACGACAACGTTGTTGCGCGGGAACTCATCATAATCGGGTTTCCTCAAACTAGGAGTTGATTGTCGACACTTCTAATGAACAGACTAGATCTATAACAAACAGACAAGCATAGCAATAAATCTATAGGCTTACTTCTACAGAACTAGAATACATGTATGTGTAATGTTTGAAAACATCCTCCATCTTACTATAAATCCTGCGTTAATGTCCATATTAGATTTAAAAAATAAAGTAGTTCCAGGCACTATGTATTATCTTTCTGTATGTTATTGTGTCTGTTAAAGAGTATTAAGACTCCACGGGTTATCTTTATGGTTATAGATGATGCACAAAAAATATTTGGCTCATTTTACATTCACTTAACTTGGCTTTAATGTTTCTTTGTAGTGTTATGAATTGTTGTATTGCTGCCGTATGTATTTAAAGATTAATGCTCTCTATTTGTTAATTATTAACAAAGATTCATAGTAAGAAACATACTTTATTCCCCTTCTTTTGTTCTTTTAATATGATAGCTCGGAAAAAAATGTTTTCTATTCTCCATGAATGAAGAGGTCAACCTATATGCTCCTTTGTTGGTGTCTTTGGGAATTCTCTTTTACTTCCTCAGAGTATATAAATCATTTGTTACCACATTATGATTCTCTCTCTTTCTCTTTCTTGTGGTTAAACTTTTCTATATTTTCTGCCTTTTCATCATTCTATCTATCTATCTATCTATCAATCTATTTATCTTTCTTTCTTTCTCTCGTTCTCGCACTCTTTCTATCTATCTATCTTTCTCTTATTCTCTCATTCTGTCTCCGTCTGTCTGTCTGTCTGTCTCTGTCGTTCTGTCTGTCTGTCTGTCTGTCTGTCTGTCTGTCTGTCTGTCTGTCTGTCTGTCTCTCTCTCTCTCTCTCTCTCTCTCTCTCTCTCTCTCTCTC
>JAWDGP010003546.1:57500-60000 GCA_033675545.1 Elysia crispata
TTATTATTGTTTTCAGCATTAATTCTATTGTCTAATGAAAGATATGTATTAGCTTTGAACTTCTTAGATGTCGAATTATCTTCAAAGGGAAAATAATTGTTTGAACAGTATAAATCTTAAAGTGACTTTTATTATCATTTTGATGAAAGAAGTGCAAGTTATTCATTTTATAACAGATTTGTCTACATAGCATTAGCTTCATTAAACACGAAACATTAATTTAGTTTTCTGAAAATTTGAGATACTATACTTCTTTTTGTCTTTTTTTTTCTTTTTCTCGTTCAGGCTCTCTCATTGTCCGATCAAGGGCGAATCAGGACTTTTTAAAGCTATATGTATACAAGACACAGATAAGGTGAAACTTCTGTTGGCGTCAGGAAAATATTCCATCAACGGTGATAATTCCTTGAGAGAATTGCCCATCATCGTCATTGAGAGTGTGTTCCCAGGATACAGCACGGGCGATGAGCAAGATATTAAGAGGTGTGCAATTTTGAAGCTTTTAGTGCAACATGGTGCAGACATTAACGTCCAGTTACAAAACGGGAGGACGGCAGCTATTTGCGCGTCAGCAAGAGGTTACCTAAGATGTCTTCAGTTTATGGTATCGGAAAACTCAGCTGATTTGAGTGTTGTAACTCACAGCACAGACACTGCACTTACGTTGGCTGTCAAAAACGGACACGCCAATTGTGTGAAATTTCTCCTCGAGCACATATCTGCGTCAACGCTTCATCATCGAAATTGGGATGGACAAAATGCTTTGATGATAGCGGCTTCACTGAGGAGCAAAGAGAGTTTTCTTTGCTTGCAGTTTCTTACAGACGTTGCCCTAAATTTGGAAGTGGAAGATAGAAACGGGCACACAGCTTTCATGTTAGCCTTGATAAACAAGTCTTCAAAGGCTTTAACATTACTGCTAAAGAAGGGGGCTGTTTTCAAAACGATGGGACATCGGGGGGATACTCCTTTGTACCACACTATAAAGAACAGCAACTGCAATGCAGCCATCAAACTTTTGCGCATGGGATTGGACCCGGCCTTGTCTCGCAGAGATCGATACTGTCTCCATATTTCAGTGGCTGCGGATTCTGTTGCATTGGTTCATGCCCTGGTTATGAACGGTTTCCCGCCTCTAGACCTGGAGGTAAGCAGTCTTCTCATGCCCTATTTACATATAAACACACCAACCAGATTATCTCCCCTTGCCGTGTCCATTGTCCGCAAACGCCCTCGCCTTGCCAGATATCTCATCGCAAAGCGGTTTTTCACTCGCTACGATCTCCTACGACTTGGCTGGAATCAGGAAATCCGCAAGCATTTGCTGAAAACGATTGACAAAGCTACTGGTGAAAGTCCCCTGGCGAGGACATGTTTACAAATTCTTGACTTTCTTTCCTCAAGTCCGCCATCTCTACGAACTCAAAGTATAGTGGCTGTCTCTTCAGCCCTGAGCGCAGACTTGGCCCTTGATTTTCCAGAGAATCTTCGGAATAAAACCAGATGTGTGTGTAGTCCAACGTTCAGAGAAAAAGTCGAACTTTTGGAATTACCCCGATTACTAAAAATAGCTCTCTTGCATCAGCTACATTCTTGTGGAACACGTCGGGCATATTGGGAAGACATTCCCTTAGAGGAGGAGGGGTGTTTTCCCAAATGCTATTGCGGGTATTGCCAGGATTACATCAACCCTCCATTTGCGGACTCGGACTTTGTGTGATTTCAGGTGTAAAGCAATTATTATTTACGGGAAAAAATCACTTTAAATTTCCTTTGTCGCATAAGACATGTTATCGTTTTGAACCCTCTGATTTCTGGTTATTCAAACCAATTTATGACTTGAAATTTCTGGTACATTGTATAATAGCGGGTAAACAAAGAAAAATTTCTTTTGTGCTTATTACTTTTTTGGAAAATCGGTAAGTTTAATCTACAGTACTAAAGAAATTCTTGTAGCTGGCACTTCTCTGATTTGCTGAATTATGATTCTTGAATACCTTTTTTATGAAAAAAAACAACTGCTCTGTTTGAGACTTTTTAATTTATTCTGAGCGGTTTTAATTTTTCTAGGTTTAATTTTCTAAAGATCTATGTAAATATGGGAGATTAAACTTCTCTCAAATATTCTAAGTTCATCCTAAAGATCCGATTGTGTGTAAATGTGGGAACTGAAACTCCTCTGTGAAATTTTCTAGGTCCATCCTAAAGATCACACATAGGTTTTTAGATGTAAGCTTATGTAAATGTGGGAGCTGAATCTCCTGTGTGAAATTTTCTAGGTCCATCCTAAAGATCACACAAAGGATTTTTAAATGTAGGCTTATGTAAATGCGGGAGCTGAATCTCCTGTGCGAAATTTTCTAGGTCCATCCTAAAGATCACACATAGATTTTTAAATGTAAGCTTATGTAAATGCGGGAGCTGAATCTCCTGTGTGAAATTGTCTAGGTCCATCCTAAAGATCACACAAAGGATTTTTAGATGTAAGCTTATGTAAATG
>JAWDGP010003546.1:62500-92500 GCA_033675545.1 Elysia crispata
TCCAAAACACTATTTACCAGTACATTCCGCACATTAGATGAGATAAATTTGGACTGGGCCTCCTTGGAGAGTAGGGAAACAGGAAACAGCCACCAATTGATAGCACATTTAGAAAAACATCGGGCACAAGGGTTTACAAATGAACTTAATAAAATAAACCACATTTAAACACCAGCTACAAATCACACCTGCTCTCCGAGTATGGAACAATGCATATATCTGTGATAGATAATTGCTGTAAAATATTTTTATAACTTAAACTTTTATTTATTGTTACCTGCCGAAATAGAACAGGATCTGTGATATGAATTTCTGTGATATCTCTCTATGATTTAATTTATCCTATATTAGTAAGTTAATGCCGTGTACCAAAAAGCACTGATGGAACACAGTGGAGATGAATCTGATCGAGACTGCTTGTATTTGTCTAAGTTATACATGTATAAAGCTCAACATAAGGACATGTGCAAAGAGTCCGTTTCTAGCAAAAAGTTTTCCATCTAAGACAAAAAAAAATTGGTGAGTAGTTTAATTAAAACTGATAAGTTTTGCATGTGAAATATTATAAGAATGTGTTGGACTGTCACTGATCAGCCCTTCTATCGACTTTACGGTAGCCTCTGTGCCACAATCAGTTGAATTTATTTGAGATTTAAAAGACAAAACTGATTAACTATTTATTAATTTCCTTCCTTTTAGCTTCCTCTCTCTGTCTCTCTCCTTGCCTTTCTCTCTGTCTCTCTCTTTTTCTCTCCTTGCCTTTCTCTCTATCTCTCTCGGTCTTCCCCGCCCTCCCCTTTTTTTTCTGTTTTTCTTACACTGAAACATTATTTCTCTTTCTTCAAGTCAATATGTTTTGTAATTTCGTGTATATTATATTTTTTATCGGATACAACAACCAATGAAATGTTTGGTGCGTGATCAAATATAAGACAGTAAGATGTGCAATTATTATTGTTTTCATCGGAACAAGACTAGTGCAGTAAAGATTCACTACATTTTCAAAGTTTGTGGTTAACATTTCCTATTTGCGGATGACAACATTACTGAGACATATATTTTTCTACATGGAAAGAACAAAAACAAGATGTTGCATGATATATGAAAAAGTGATAAAGCAAATTATATAAAATGCAAAAAAAATCAATTTGTCCATAATATGAAAGTAAAGTGAGAGAAAATGAGAGTGAGAGAGAGGCAGACAGACGAACATATAGATAGACAGAAAGGCAGACAGTGACACAGTGATTAGCTCTTTTTCAAAAACAAAAGTCATAAGATGGCAACAGCTATAAACTTTAAACGATGTGAGTCGTAAACTGTTATCAACGGTTTTCTTTGAATTATTTTTGTGTCGGAGAAATAGACATCTGTTACAATTTTAGGAGATTCTCTTTAAATTCTTTTGGGATTCGAGACAGATTAAGTTTTAGTACCACAGCAGCGCCTGTTCTTATGTTGTTGGTTTTTTCTGTTTTGTTTTTTTGTTTTGTTTCGTTTTTTAATCAAAAGGCGTGCGGTAAACTTGCACTTCAACCAATTTTTCCTTTGATTACTCGTAAACTGTGCAACTATAACTGTTTTCATCGAAACGCGTGCAGTATTGACTCACAAGATTTGCAAAAAAATTAAGTACGATAATAATTCACCTGTGAAAAGGACAACTGTTTTGCTATTTTATTTTTCTACATGGATTGCACAAAAACAAAAGGTTGCATGATATTATAGGTATTTATAAAGAAAAATGATATGAATGCAAAGACCAATTTGTTGATAATATGAAAAAAACGTGCAAGGTCGTGTTGTCGACGTGCATTTGTTCTCTGAATGGCAGACGAGAGGGAATCCCCGCTTTCAACACACCTTGCAGCTCTTCTTACAACTAAACAGCATGTAGTCGGGGTTAGCAGCGCATTCTCCAGTGCTTGCCCAGAATCCGCAGTTTACGTGTTCATCAAAACAGTTTTCATCCGCTGGAAAGGAAATTTGTTTCATCAACACTCCAAGCCAAAAACATACATCATGATGCCCTATTCAACATAAATTTTCTTTTGACTAGATCTAGAGGTTCCTTAGAATAAAAAAAAAGAAAAGGCAACGCTAACATTTAAGGCGCAGATCAAATTATACTCAAACATTGATCCATATGTAAGCTGTAAAAAATATAAAAAGCAACAAATAAAGTGTAGTCTTCTCCTGACATAGCTTGCTCTAACAAATATAATCTAATAACTCTATAGAATCTAGAGTGTATCAAAGGATATGTAAAGTCTAAACAAAATCTACTGTGTATCGAAGTATATCTAAAGTCTGTACAAAACCAAAAGTGTATGAAAGGATATCTCAAGTCTATACAGAATCTAATGTGAATCAAAGCATATCTAATAACTATACACAATCTTCAGTGTATCATCTCCTTATGGCGTATATCGCATATCAAATGTGATAGCAAGTCTTTTAATGACATCGAAATTGGAAATTTGTTAATGCCTATTTCAATATAGTTAGTAATTGATTTCATTAAGGATTTTTAGTACAACTGAAAAAAACAACAACAAGGAGTTCAGGAAGCGTTGATGGGAAAAGACAGAATCAGGACATGACGATAAAATCTACAGAGAGGAACAAGGAGGAAGTGGTAGAGAAAACACCTTATGAATAAACAAATAAATAAAAAAAAAAAAAAAAAATATATATATATATATATATATATATATATATATATATATATATAACTAAGGGGAAAATGATAACTAGCGGGTTAGAATTGAAGAAGAAGGAAAACTTCTCGCCCAATTGCTAAGATGGTAGAGTGTTGGATTGACAGTCAGGAGGTCACGAATTTTTAGAGACAGCACAAACTTGTAGGTCAACCATAAAGATCTCACCTGTACAAATACCGCAACTCTTCCTGCACTCGAAGCTCATATAGCGTTGGTTCTCGGTACATTTGTTAGTCCCTGACCAGAACTCACACGCCGGGTGATTATCCTTACATCCTGGGTGGCAGGAAGAACAAAACTTCACAAAACCCTTTCAATTTTAGTACAGTTTTTTAACAAACCAAGACTTAAGGTCGTGAAATTAGAAGTTTATTAAAGATGTCTTGCAGCTTGTTTGTCAAAGCTACTATAAGAGTTAGATGATGAGAGAGAGAGAGAGAGAGAGAGAGAGAGAGAGAGAGAGAGAAAGAGGGAGAAAGAGAGAGGGAGAGAGAGACAGACAGAGACAGAGACAGAGACAGACAGAGACAGGCAGAGACAGAGACAGACAGAGAGAGACAGAGAGAGGAAAGATAGGCAGACAGAAAAGTGTGATGGAGAAAGTATGATTTTGTTCCGTATACTATTTCAAATAAAAGTTACTAACGGAATTTTCCATCTTGAATTCGACTGTCCTTACGTCCCTTTGGTTCACAGTTCATGCGAAGCTGTTGAGCATCCTCTTGAGCTGAAAGAAAAATCAAACCAAATAAATTCAGCTATTTATATTCATTAAACGGATTTATTTCTAACCACAGAAACTTTTTAGTCCAATTTTAAAAAAAATGGATTTTTAATGAAAAAAAGTATCAAGCATTCACAACGAGGCGTATAGTTTTCCGAGCATTTCTCTATCCAAATTTAGGCTCCTTACTTCTGTTCGACTCGCATCGTTTGAGATATGTGTTATCACATGGGAAGATTTCCTTAATCACATTATAGAGATCTGGGTCGTAATCTTTTAATGCGTCTCTAGTAGCTATTGGGCCTTGGACCCCGTCAGGATACGGGACGAACTTCTGCACGTTGAAATAGGACTGGACGCCTTCAGCCTGCATGGTGTGTAGAAGAAATTATTACATGAAAGAGAAGATAAAATATTTTTGTCTATCACAAACGAAAAACCCATGTTAAAACATTATCAGAAATATACAAAATCAAACAGCCAGTTTATACACGATTAGTCCAATCATACTAAATCACAACAACAACAAAAAATCAGTAAATTTGAAGACAGATAAAATGTATCTGAATGCAAGATCAATAGAGTATATTGAAACATTTATATCGTAAATAAATGTGCAAATAAAATCAATAGGCTGTGCTGGAAAGTAATAGAACTAAAAAATGAAGACAAAGGGAAAAAGGATTTAAACACAAGATGAAATAAGTGTAATATGTAATGTTCTCAAACGGACACTAGATAGTTGGCGTGGACGAGGACCAGAACAAAAATAAGACCTTAATTGTATTGCCTCGACATCTAAAGATGGATCTAGCTCTGCTCTAGACTAAGGGTGATGCTCCACCGCGAACGGATCCAAACCGCCGCTAACTGTGTCGAGTCGAGTTGTTTTTGTCCTGTGTGCCCACCAAAGTCTCTAGATTTCGGTCACCACCTCTTAAAAAAATTAATATAAAATTGTATTGTTTTGATCATATTCCTTTCTTCATCACTAATGTCATCGTTATAAAAACATCTTCAACGTCAACATTATCTTGTTGATCTTTGTTATCGCCATTATTGACACCATAACGATTATTATCGCCATCGTCTTCAAGGTCATGAAGGTGTTTTTTATTATCCTGATCTTTCTCCCGCTACAACTAATCATTGTTATCACCATAATTATCATCTTCTATCTTTAGGATTATTGGCTTACAAAATATTCTTGCGCGTTTTCCATAAAGTACGTATCTTCAAAGAGACCAGTTTTCTTGGCATGTGCATAGGCTGCTCTCAATCTTCCATCCCAGCCCTGTATACCCACGGCCGCTCCTGAAATCATACAATCATGATTGAAAATGATCAAAGAATTATAGCTTATCTTTTCAGCTTCATGCTTTCATCTAGCTGAACTTAACAGCTGATTCAATCTGCCATGAAAAAATGGTGAAGATGTATCTACGACACCACTCTCTTACGAAATGAAGCAAGAGTTTGCAATATTGGTTTCCTTTAACAAAGAAAAATAGTGAAATACCCCAACTTTAGAAGTTAACTATCGAATTGCGACAAAGAAAACCATAATATAACTTGAAAATAGTACAAGTTATAAATCTATAATTATGCTGAATAAGAATAGTACGCCACTTTTTTTTTTGGTCAAAATCCATATCTAATTTTAGACCCCTTTAACGATCATTATCCTGAACTTTACAACAAATGGGCAGCAAAGAAAACAGTAAGATACCCCAACTTAAGAAGCTACCTATGGAATGTCGACAAAGACAACTGTATTAATATTTGAGAACAGTGAAAGTTTTATAAAAAAAAATCGGGGGGGGGGGGGGTCAAAATCTATATCTAGTTTTAGATTCGTATAACGCAAGGCAGCGTAGCTTTAGTTATTTTTTTGAACGAAATTCATCGACTTCTTAAAAAGAAAAATTCGACAATTTGTGATTTCCCACACTGTGATGGCCAATGCATGCATAAATACAAAAAAAAAAGGTGTCGCTGCACCTATAAAAATTCTTAACAAAGAAAATCTACCAAATCTGTACTTTCCGTTTTTACATCCTCATACGAATAATTATAAGAAGCTGTGAATTTTTGCAATAAGTAAATAATAAAACACTGCGTGGCGGGAAGTCATAGCCGCGAAGCTACTTCAACCTACATGATTATGAATATTTTTTTTTAATCTGTAAATAATTTGGGTTTTACAAAATTAGTAATATTACATTACTAAAATTATTCCTTTACTATTGAACTGTGGAGTATTAGCGTCCACCTTTATATCCGTTCATAACTTTTTGATGTGGAAAAAAACCTTGAGATCAATGTTTTGTGGACAGGCTATATCGAACAAAACAAAACAAAAAGAAAAAAAACAAGAAATTAATGGTCTGACATTATTTTCAGTACATTAAGTAGATTAAGTTTGTTCGGACTGAATTACCGAGAAAATGGATGCAGTGCGATAGCTCGTGGACCATAATGTCTTGTGATCTGTAGTTGTCTTTCCTGAAACGATAGGAGGGAAAATATTATTTAACAAATATATGTATATAATGAATATTTTATATTACTCAACGAAACAAATAATACGAATTTAAAAATACTAGCAAATGATTGCTTTACAAAGAATTTAATAGAAAAAATGATCGTCTCACAAACAAGCTATAGAAGTAATTTTAATTTCCTTTTAAGACATTTTCCTGACTTCTACTCCCACCATTTTACTACACACACTCAGTTCTTTGTTCGTCTATTTTGAAGTTTTTTGTTGCTCTACGACAAAACATTTAAAATGTAAATGATATTTCACATTGTATCGATGGTTTTTCTCCGCTGCTTACAATAGTATCTTTGAGATCGCGCGACAGAGCCCAAAATTAAACATCATGAAGTAAAAGGAATGCTAAAGAATTATTTGCTTCAAGGTTTAAAATTCATCTAGATATTAATTTTGAACAGCCTAAATCTTCTTCTTCTTCTTCTTCTGTTCTTCTTCTTCTTCTTCTTCTTCTTCTTCTTCTTCTTCTTCTTCTTCTTCTTCTTCTTCTTCTTCTTCTTCTTCTTCTTCTTCTTCTTCTTCTTCTTCTTCTTCTTCTTCTTCTTCTTCTTCTTCTTCTTCTTTTTCTTCTTCTTCTTCTTCTTCTTCTTCTTCTTCTTCTTCTTCTTCTTCTTCTTCTTCTTCTTCTTCTTCTTCTTCTTCTTCTTCTTCTTCTTCTTCTTCTTCTTCTTCTTCTTCTTCTTCTTCTTCTTCTTCTTCTTCTTCTTCTTCTTCTTCTTCTTATTATTATTATTATTATTATTATTATTATTATTATTATTATTATTATTATTATTATTATTATTATTATTATTATTATTATTATTCTAAAGTTTACGCTATATCCGGTGGCCGAAACGCGCCTGTTAGTCCAGTAAGCACAGCGTTGCAATGAAAATCATGAGGTCCAGTTTTGATGCATTTTCTTATCTAACCAGTCCAACCAATTCTTGACAGTATGCCGCCGTCTTCGTATGAAACTCTTTAACAAACTTTGGCGATAGGAAAATAGAATAAAAAAACTCACTGATAGCAAAGAATATTCTCCTCGCCCGCGGTCGTTACGGGCATATTGTACGAGGAACCGAGACCACGTGTCCTCCGATTCCACCAATCGCTGTAGTGCCTGTGTTCAGGGATGTCATTGGTAACCTCGTCTTTACCCATCACACCAATTCTACCAGACATGCGGTAGACCCATTCCCTCACGACAGAGTGGTCGGCCAGCATGAAACGTAGGACGTAACACGCTCGTCTGAGAGCATCGTCTGGGACATGTTTGCTAGCTGGAAAAAAAAAATCCCTACGTGAAAACGATTACAATTGTTTTGATCGTGTCAATGTTTGTCATAACTGGCTGAGAGCAAGATGGTCCTTTTGTGTCTTTTTTTTGTTTTATGTTTAACAAGCTCTGGACATCCAAGCCGGAACTAGAAAGATGAGGAATTCGAATGTATTCATGTGAAGGTGTAAACTTAGTAAAACTGTGAAAACTCGACTTAGCTTGTCTAATTTTTTTACTAGACTTATCTAGTCCGTAGTCATGGCAGATGTTGGGCGTAGACTAGCTACACCAGGAAAAAAAAGGAGGGAAAGTCTTTGAAATAGACAGACATGTTGAAATTTTAAGAAATGGTCCAAATTCTTGAAAATTGAAAACCATAAACAAGATCCATTATTCATTTAGTAATTTCTATAGATTGGTGGGTGAAATGTTTCATTTGCAACCGAATTGAGATTTTAGATCTGAAATGTAAAAACATATAAAAGGACTTGGAAACAAATTTCGTTTGCTGAAATGATCAGATTAGACTGTTGAACCATCCCACTATTACTAGAACAACACAGAAGTAAGCATAATTTATTTTGTGTACGGAACAAATAGACTTGACTAAAATTTAGTACTTAGTCCAGCCTCGAGTCAGGTGCAACTTTACGCCAAAATTTAGTACTAGAAACCCCAATAGGTCGTAAGACTAAATTTATTTTCTAGGTTTAAGCTAGTCAGGTTTTTAGTTCTAAGCCTTCTCATGAATACGGCTCGAGGTCCGAAACTCCTCCACGTTTTTTCGCGTGAGGATTGATGACACGAATATCCCAAAGGTAACCAAGGTGGACCTTCTTACCCCACAACCATATGCGCTTCTGAGAACGGGACCATAAAAACCGAATGAATTCCATTTTTTTTATAATTGTATCAGTGAAACACTGGAGAGGAAATACTGTTTACAATTGAGACATTTTTTCGTATCAAGATTGAGAGTCTGATAAAATGATTTTCTACACAAAGTTCAGGCTCCTTATTCTATCATTTATCTTTTTTTCTACTTGGGAAAAAGCTGGATTTGAATCTTCATCTAAATTAAGTTTAACGAACATAGAAGAAAGAAAACGAAGAAGTATATGAGAGAGAGAGAGAAATAAAGATTGAGAGAGCGAGAGAGGGGATATGAGAAATAGAAAGAGAGAGATAGATAAAAAGGAAATATAGACAGGTTAACAAGCGGATATAAGTATAGAAACTCCATAAAGAGGAAGAACTCACAAACAACTAGAATGCCATAAGCCTCGGTATATTTCTGATAGAAGATGTCCAGCCCATCGGGTTTCATGAAGGAAGCAGATCTGAGGTTTAGCGGGACTTCCCGAACATCCTGACAACTGTTGGTTTCCGTAGCAGAGCCGGGCCGATAGTCTCTCGAGTCTGGAAGATGGAGAGATTTGTTGGCTGGACTTGGAAGTCTCATAAAGATATTGCTTATTTAATCATCACTTGGCTTTGTCAACATTATAAATTGAATAACATTAAAAGGGATATGGTACAAAGAGATACATTCCATCTCATTTTTTTTTCAAATTCATACTATGCATTTCAACCAAAGCTAAAAAATCGATGGAAACAAAATATGAATACTTGAACTTAAAAATGATAAACTTCTACTGTACTAACAAAAACATTTCTGAAAGTTTGAACATGAAACGATAAATTAAACCCTTTTATTATGGGATGCTTTGCTGTATTTAGTATATACTCAGTCTCTAGAGAAAAAAAATGAAAGAGTGTCCAGAAATTTTATTTTGAATTAACTTTTTTTTAGGTGTCTTGAGCGTGGAAAAATCATGATAATGATTGGACTATGTTTAGAAATATACATGACTGTATGTACCTTTATGAATCCCATTAAGAATAACAATCGAGAACAAACTAGCATCACTTCGTTATTTGCTTCTGAAGCGTAAACAATTTTTAATTAGAACAGAAATCCTAAAAAAAATTTAATTTCTATCCATAGTGCTGATCTTTTTACATGACATGACTCTCGAATCTTACCAAAATTGAAGTAAGTGTTTTAAACAGGCTCGCTAGAATTGGAGGCAGATGCTGGAACAGAAAGTGGTGATTATGGCGGTAACGATGATCATAATGATAATCATGATTCAAGCAGATTACGATGCTATGTAGTCTGAAGCAAAAAAGTGATGAATATGATTTTTAGGAAGTCAGATAAAGAGGAAATGTAGGAAGTACTGAGTAACTAAGTGTGTCAAGGATGAAGTTGATGATGATAATGATGATAATAATGATGATGATGACGACGATGATGCTGAAGATAATGATAATCATGAGGATAATTATAATGATGCTGATGATGAAGATATTGACTATGGTGAAGAAGATGCTCATAATATGATTTTTTATCGAGCGAGAGTAAGGAGTTTTTACCAAACTTCTAATTTGGTTAAATAAGACAAATAAGTCTATATCCTGGAAAAAAAATAGCAACAGACAGAATACGCAAATTTTCTCTGGATTAGACCACTGTGTTTTGTTTACTCTAAGCTGTCAGCGTCTCCGTTTCAATTGAATTTCTCTGTGTATTTTTTATAAGTACAATAAGTCTTTAATTTTTAGATAAGTTGATTTACGTGTGTCTTTAATTAAAAAAAAATACGGGTTTTAAGTAAAGATAACATGTTAATTGTAAGAATTGTTGTGGACAGCAGGTTAACGATATCAGCAGCAGCAACTGCACTATATATGACATCATGATAGTGGGTGGTTACTGTAGACGTTGTTGTTGTTATTGTTGCTACAGTTGTTGTTGGTGTTGTTGTTGTCGTTGTTTCCGTTGGGATCTCCTTCACTTTTTGCAGTACTAGCTACGACTGTATTCGATTTTCCTCAAGGATTCACGATCAAATCTGAGAAAAGAAACAATTAACTGTTTCAGTTGAAAACTGGATATAATTTTCGATTAATAAGATTATGTTATGCATCATGTATTTCTCTCTAAAAGTCCAAAATAATTATCTCTTTAATATGGCATCACAGAAAACATTGCTGAAATACCAAATGGATTTACTAGAAACCAAACTAAAGCATTAGAGGATAGACATTAGTATTTTGGACAATATAATTATAGCATGAATTGCTTTTTTATATTGTTAAAGTGTGCGGTGTATAAATTTAACAGATGGTACTTTCGAAAGTATACAATTCAACTTATCGTCACAAAAATTAATCACAGTATGTTTAACAGATGTCTCTCTGCTATGTTTTATATTGCTCACAACTTGCTGGGGTAGTGTCAGTTTGATAAAACTTTTGAATTTGCAGTGTTGTATTCATATATACGAAAAAAATGAAAAAAAAATGACCAGTTTACCGACTTTTTTATGCCGCGTTCGGTGCACTAGAAAATTATTCCCAGCTGAACCAGTTCGGCATTGTTAAAAGATTCCATAGTTACCTCTTGCTCCCTATCGCCTAAGAAAGATCTTTCTTTTTAAAATGTCGGTTATCTTCCACTATTTAAAACTATTTTATGACTTGTTCAACTTGCTTTATAAGATACAAGAATGATTCTCAGAATCAAATGAATACATGAGAAAGACATCTCCGTTGAAGAATCTTCACATCAATGACAAATTTAACCTCTTTGGACCTATCTAATGAAGAATTTAAAAGTGAACAGAAAAATGAGAGGCTTGAATTCTTCTCAAACGTGTCGCCAAGAGGACGTTCTCTCTGTCATAAATGGAATAGAGATCTCCAGCACTAGCGTAACCAACTGCTTCTCTTGACTCAGTCCTCATTGTGTTTATCTCTCAACCTAGACCATAACCATGTGGTGATGCTTCGATCTTGTCCGGATGCGATGTGCTTATCCTGGCGTAATTAAGAAAGTGGTATTCATTTTTTTTTAAATTTCGAAGTGAATTTCCTTTTTATCACGCAACCTTCATCTCATCATTGAAGGCGATTACTGGCCTAATCGGTTCTATCGTAATTATCAGGATTTTTAGGGATGTAACAATAGGGCGGTTTATATCCAGATTCAAGATGCGAACCCTGGACCGCAATAATGTCAGCTTAGTGTTCTAGCAACTGAGGTCCTTTTCTTTCGATATTAAGATTAAGCTAAGGGCTGTAATATAATTTAGGGTCTTTTTAATTAAAAAAAACCCTTTTACTATTTACTTTTGTCGAAAAGAAAATGGTGAAACATACCAGAAAGCAACGAGAACAAAGTATTTGTTCTGCCACTCATCTGAAGAACCAAAAATTAATTTTAAAACTGTGTATTACAAACTCCTTGTGTACTTAACTAAATAATACTTGATTGTGTATCGCCAAATGTTCACAGCATAAATTCTGGATAACATACAAAAACTAGAGTATCGAAGAACTAAAACATTAATGTGAAAAGTCATCTATTAAAAAGTCTTTTCGCCTCAGTTAAAAATTGCATTTAGAATAAAAAAAATATGTCAGATAAGGAATAACAAAAAATCGTGTAATGGTAACATAATGCCCTTTTCGTTACAATTATATTATTTTTTCATTTTGCGAATACTAAACATTGCATTCAGAAGGATGAAAATGATCTACCACTCACTCTGTCTCAGTCTGTCTGCTCTTTTTTGTCTCTGTCTCTGTCTCTATTTGTCTGTGTGTCTCTTTTTCTACCAGCTCTCGGTATATTTTAGTTTGAATCTCCATAATTATTATTTCTAACATTTCTATATTTGAAACCAGTTTATAAACATATATTAATATGAGCTTGAAATTCAATGTAAGTATGAATGCAAGCATATGGTAAGTAAAATGTTTCTGTGTATGTATGGAATTTTGTGTGTGTGCATGAAAACGTGTGTGCGTGTGTGTACCTAAGCTTGCTATCCACTTGTTTTTCGTCTCCTTGCTTTTGATCTAACTTTTCAAAATTTATCTTCATTTAAGGTAATCCTTTTTGTATTTGTAAATTCATTTAATAATTTGATGATGTTTTTTCCCCATTTTCCACCTTTTTTCACAGCTAAACACCTAAAAACCGACTTCACTTGACCTAAGGGTAAATTACTTCCCTATATGATTTTTTTGTCGGATTAGGCAAAAATTTTTTTTAAAAACAGGACTATTTACATAAAAATTTAAAATAGGGTTTTTTTCTGATTTGAAGCGAAATTCGTAAACCATTCAAAGGCCTTTAAACAATATTGATAGTCGAAGTTCAAAACCTAAAACATACTTTTATTGGTTTTGAAACCTGAGGAAGCTACCTTCATAATATTGCATATATAAATGGGGGATCTCAAAGCACAAGCTGTTTGAACTTAGAGAAAAAACGAAGCAGCAGAAGATTTTAAAACTGAACTTAATCTTCTCCTCCAAATAGTAAGCCAGAGAGTTCAGTCGGTAGGGCAATGGATTTGTAACAAATAGGAGCGGTGGTCGCATACTGATCTGATGACATATCTTAATAAACTTGTGTTTGATAAACCCTGATCGAAGCTCTTGCTTATTTTACATAATTATAAGTTGTCTTTTATATTCTAAAGACAAAACCTTTGCCTATGAGTTTTTTTTATTTCATTGCCTTCCTCTCTCTCTCTCTCTCCCTCTCTCTTTCTCTCTCTCTCTCTTTCTCTCTCTCTCTCTTTCTCTGTCTCTCTCTCTGTCTCTCTGTCTCTCTCTCTCTCTTTGTTTCTGTATCTCCATGTCTGTCTCTCTCTTTGTCTTTCTATCTTCTTTACCTCCACGCCACTTTCTAAATCTCTTATACCCACACTTTCGTTCTTTTCCTTCCAATCAACATAGTTGTCTCTAGCTCTCGTTTTGCGTTTTAAGGAAAAAATGTCTCTTTTTTAGAATAACTGTAAGGTTTGAAACTGTTACATATTCGAAGACGGAAATTATGACTGTTTGATCCAAACATGTACAGTATGGCGTCACATTTTCAAACAGTAACATGAACAATTTACATTATTGTTAATTTTATTTTTCTTAATGGAATGCACGGCAAAAAACGTTTGCATGATATTAATTTAGACATGTGATAAGGCAAATTATATAATGCAAAGATAATTTCTTTGAATCAATTTTGAAATAAAGGCTCAGGGCCCATCACGCAGTTTATGATGATGTTTTCGACGTGACAGATTTCTTTGAACAGCAAATGAGAGGGAATTCCCGCTTTCAACACACTTTGCAGCTCATCCTACACTTGTACAGCATGTAGGTGGGGTTAGCATCGCATTCCCCAGTGTCTGCCCAGAATGCGCAATTTTTGTGCTCATCAAAACAGTTTTCGTCCGCTGGAAAGAAGATTTTTTTAAGAAACACTCAAAGCCAAAAACATATCAATAGATTTCTATTATCACGGTACGCCTCTTTAACATAATTTTCTTTCTGGACAAGATCTAAAGGTGTCTTAGAAAATAAAGAAAAGGCTACATGATCTTGTCAGGTGTAGATCAAATTCTACTAAAAATTACATTGATCCATATGCAAACTGTCAAAAAACATAAATAAAAAGTTAAAATGAGGGGAAAAAAATAGCGTCTTTCTGCGACATAGATTGCTCTAACAAAGTTTATCTAATGATCTAAAGAATCTAGATGAATAAAAGCATATGTAAAGATCAAACAGAATCAACAGTGTATCATAGCATATCTAATGCGCAGACAGCATCAATGGTGTATTATAGTATATTTAGTGTCTATAGATAATTTAAAGTGTATAATTCATATCCAATGTCTATACCGAAAATAGGATGTATTAAAGCATATCTAATGATGGTAGAGTGATGGATTGACAGTCAGGAGGTCCCTGATTTTTATTTGTATATCTTCAGTGTATTAAAGCATATCTAATGTCTGGAAATAATTTAGAGTTTATCAAAACTTATCTAATGTGTATACAGAATGTACAGTGTATCAAAGCATATCAAACCTCTATACGGAATATTTAAAGTTTTAAAGCATCTCTAACATCCATACAGAATCTATAGTATATACAATATATATCTAGTGAGTATTCAGAATTAACAGTTTTTTAGCCATATCAAATGTCTACACAGAATATGTAATGTACAAAGGAAATCTAATAACTATTATAGAATTCACAGTGTATCGAGGCATCTATAGTCTCTATACAGAATCTGTGTATCAAAGGATATTCAATGTCTATACATAATCAACATTGTATCGAAGCATATCTAGGGAGTATACGGAATCTACAGTGCTTCCAACATATCTAGAGACTGTACTGAAAATTTTATGTATTAAAGCATATCTAGTGAATATACAGATTGTACAGTGCTTCAAACATATCAAATGACTATAAAAAAAACTCACAATATTTCATCTCGACATGGCGTATATTGCATATCAAATATGATAACACAGCTTGATTAACATAAAATTTAAAAATTTTTTAATAACTCCTTTAATCAATTTAGTTATTGATTACTTTGATTTATTTAGACAATTGAAAAAAAACAAATAAGGAGTCCAACAACAGGAAGGAGAAAAGAAAATTATTGAGAAGAAAAGATAGATCTAGGACATTAAGATAAAGTCTAAAAGAAGAACAAGGAGAAATTGCTGGAGAGAACAGGTTTTAAATAAATAAATATATGTATACAAAAATAAGAGGCAAATGATGACTAGCGGATTAAAATTGAAGAAATAGGAAAACTTTTAGCACATTTACTCTGGTGGTAGAGTGTTGGATTGACAGTCAGGAGGTCACGAAATTTTAGAGGCGACACAACTTACAAGTCAAGATAAAGATCTCACCTGTACAAATACCGCAACTTCTCATGCACGCGTGGTCCATAAAGATTGGGTTCTCAGTGCATTGGTTAGTCCCTAACCAGAACGCACACCCTGGTTTATTGTCCTTACAACCTGGCTGGCAGGAAGGAGAACAGCAAGAAAAAAGTCCTTTCGATTTTGGTACAATTTTTAACAAACCAAATTTAAAGGGCGGGAAATTAAAAGTATATAAAATGTGACATGGATGTGTCTTGTGCATGTATAAAGCATAAATAGGTAGAAATAGAGAGAGATTGAAGGAGAGAAAGAAAGAGGGACAGGATAATGAGATGGGGAATGTAGGATTTCTCCACATTATTATCATACCAAAGTTACTAACGTATTTTTCCATCTTGAATAGGGTCCTTACGTCCCTGTGGTTCACAATTCATGCGAAGCATTTGAGCATTCTCTTGATCTGAAAGATAAAATTCAACCAAGTAAGGCTTATGTTTTTATATTAATTAAACTGATCTATTTCTAACCACGAAAACTTTTAATGTAAATTAGACCCATGTAGTTCAAATGAAAAAAAGTATTAATCATTCAAAACGAGGCGTGTAGTTTTCCTAGCATTTCTCTATCCAAATTAAGGCTCCTTACTTCGGTTCGACTCGCATCGTTTGAGATATGTGTTATCACATGGGAAGATTTCCTTAATCACATTATAGAGATCTGGGTCGTAATCTTTTAATGCGTCTCTAGTAGCTATTGGACCGTGGACCCCGTCAGGCTTAGCTCTGTATATCTGCACGTTGAAATAGGACTGGACGCCTTCAGCCTGCATGGTGTATAGAAGAAATTATTATAAGATGTTTCTGGTCTTCCCAATAAAAAAAATCAGGTTAAAACATTTTGAGACTTGCACAAAATCATACAACCGTGTCAGTTTTTTTTTTCACACAGCGATACCAAACCTCAAAATAATTCAGTATATTTGATGACAAATAAATTTTTTAAGATCAGTAGAGTGTATCGAAAATGTATTCCTGTATTATAAATAAACATGCAGATAGATCAATTGGCTGTGCTGCAAATTAGTATAATATTTAAAGAATGGAGGCAAACTGAAAAAGGAGTGTGGTACATGATCAAATAAATGTAATAAAGAATAATGCGCGATATAGGAAACAGAATTCTATGGGTAATTTTTTAAAAGAAAAAAAAGGCACAAGAATCAATGCCTAGGGGCTTGAGTTCTCATACGAGCACAAGGTAGTTGGCGTGGACGAGGACTATAGCTAGAATAAAACCTTAATGTCCCCTAGTCTAAAAATAACTCTATTCTAGACTGAGGGTTAGGTTTCACTGAGACAAAAAAAGGACCCAAACTGACCCTAATTGTTTTGAGTCGAGTCATTTGTGGTATCTGTGTCCACCAACTAAAATTCTTAAATTTAACCCAACTAGTCGGTTGGCCTGGATATTTTTTTCTAGCTCGAAATCAGGCGTCTATACACCAGAAAGTCTAAAGGTAAAAAAACAATATGGCACGAAAAGTGTGAAATCCAAACACTGTTTATTCAAAATGTATTTTTAAAAAGTTCCTAATATCATTGTTTTTAATCAAAACAAGATTTTCCGTGCAGACTTTGCTAATTTTTTGGCGCTGATTATGAGAAATAATAATACATTTTTTCCACACACTTTAGGCATAAAGCTGATAAGACACCCAAACGACCCGTCAAAACACTACAAGTTGCAATCCAACCGACCTCCGAAATGCCGGCCTTATTCGTGTCATTTTAGTGGACACGCTCTGCCAGAATTCTCTATGATTGGTTTCTCAATAATAAATGTTGTAGAAGAGGTCGGTAAAAAAACGGCTCCTTCACGATATTGACTAAAAAAATTATCAGGATATTTGTCAAAAAATCCCCCTCCAGAAGATTGAAATAACGTCATTAGTTATTGTCGTATCGACTGCAAGGTCTTTACTGTTTTAATCACCATCTCTTTAAAAATGTATATTTATTGTTATCATCATATTCCTCTTTTCATCACTATTATAATCGCTACAAAAATGATAATAAAGTTATTAGCAACGTCAACATTATCTTGTTGATCTTTGTTATCGCCATTCTTGACATCATAACGATCAATATCATCACGATTATCACCACTAATATCTCCATTATCAAAAGGAATTTTTATTATAGTGATCTTTCTCCCACTACAGCTACTCATTATTATGACCATAATTATCAATTCTTATCAAAAGAAACGCTAAGATTGTTGACTTACAAAATATTCCTGCTCGTTTTCCATAAAGTACGTATCTTTAAAGAGACCAGTTTTATTGGCATGTGCGTAGGCTGCTCTCATTCTTCCATCCCAGCCCTGTATACCCACGGCCGCTCCTGAAATCATACAATCATGATTTAAAACAATCAAAGATTTATAGCTTATCTTTTCATCTCCATGCTTTCAAGTGGCTGAGCTTAACAGCTAATTCAATCTGCCACGAAAAAGTGGTGAGGTGGATCTACGAGACCACTCTCTTACGAAATGAAGCAAGAGTTTAGAATATTGCTTTCCTTTAACAAAGAAAAATAGTGAAATACTCTAACTTTAGAAGCTAACTATCGAATTGCGACAAAGTCAACCATAATATAATTTTAGGATAGTAAAAGTTATAAACCTATAATTATGCCCAATAAGGATAGTACGCCCATTACTTTATTTTTTTTTTGTGAAAATCCATATCTAATTTTAGACCCCTTTAATGATCATTATCTTGAACTTTACAACAAATGGGCAGCAAAAAATCACAAGGCAGTGCATCTTTAAGTATTTTTGAAGGAATTTATCGACTTCTTAAATGAAAATTTGATATCTGTGATTTCTCATAATGTGATGGTCATGCATGCATCAATACCGAAAAATGTGTAGCTGCACCTATAAAAAGTGTCAATAAAGGAAATCCTCCATATCAGTACTTTCCGTTCTTACATCCTCATACGATTATTAAGAAGCTGTGAATTTTTTAAATAAGTCCATAAAGTGCAATGTCTGCTGAAATTCTTAGCAAACTTATTTAACCTACATGATTATGAATATTTTTTTTGAAGGCTGTAAAAAAATTTCGGCTTTTAGAACATCAGTTCATTATTGAAATTAAAGTTTAATTGAGGAGTACCATTGTCCTCCCTAATATCCGCACAGATCTTTTTGATATGGAAACAAATCTTGAAATCAATGTTTTCTGGGCAGGCGTTACCTAACAAAACAAAAAGAGAGAAAAAAAACAAGAAAATGACGGCCTTACATCAGATAAAGTACATTGAGTAAATTTAGTTTATGTCGAGTAAATTACCGAGAAAATGGATGCCATGCGATAGCTCATGGACCATAATATCTTCCGGTCTATTGCGGTCTTTCCTGAAATAATGCAAGGGAAGTATGATTTTATAATATTGTATGTAACTCAATGACAAAAAAAGACGAGTTTAAAAATAGGAGCAACTAGTTCCTTGGATAAGATATCACTAGAAGAGATGATCGACTCACAAACAAGCTGCACATGGTTTGAAAGATTAGAAAAGATTTTTATTCCCTTTTAAGATATTTTCCTGATTTTTGTTTCCATGATTGTACTATACACACTTGAGTCTATGTTTCACTATTTTGATGTTCCTTGTTACTACGACAAAGCATTTTATAGGTCATGAAGTTTTACGGTTTTTCTTTGCTCCCGACAAAAGTATCTTTAGAATTCCAGATTAAGCTAAGAAATTAAAAATCATAAAAAAGTGCAAAAGAAATATATGATTTGAGGCTTTCATCTCATCTTGATATTCTGAACAGAATAAAACTGCAAGACAAATTTCTCATAATAAAAAACTAAGTAAACTTTTATAACGTTATTTTTTCAGTCTAAATTTACAGCCTTGGTATAATATTTAGGACGAAAATATTAGCTTGTATTATATCACTATTATTATTATTACTATTATTCTCACTTCGTATTATAAATATTAAAATATTATTATTATTATTATTATTATTATTATTATTATTATTATTATTATTATTATTATTATTATTATTATTATTATTATTATTATTATTATTATTATTATTATTATTATTAAATTATTATTATTATTATTATTATTATTATTATTATTATTATTATTAAATTATTATTATTATTATTATTATTATTATTATTATTATTATTATTATTATTATTATTATCGTTATTATTATCATTATTATTATTATTATATTATTATTATTAATATTATTATTATTATTATTATTATTATTATTATTATTATTATTATTATTATTATTATCATTATCATTATTATTATTATTAATATTACTAATATTATCGTTATTTTTATTTCTATTATCGTTTTTATTATTATTATTATTATTATTGCGCTTCCGCAGTCACCGGCAGGAGAGACGCGCTTCATAGTCCAGTCATCACAGCGTTGTTGTGGTAATCTGAGATCTTACGTTAGTTTTGGGACACAAAATTGCTTGATGGGATTCTACCTAATCAGTCCCAGCCCTGTCTTGATAGTAAGCCGCCTTACTGATAGCAAAGAATATTCTCCTCGCCCGCGGTCGTCACGGGCATATCATACGAAGCACCGAGACCACGTGTCCTCTGATTCCACCAATCGCTGTAGTGCCTGTGTTCAGGGATGTCATTGGTAAACTCGTCTATACCCATTATAGCAAATCGACCAGCCATGCGGTAAACCCATTCCCTCACGACAGAGTTGTCGGCCAGCATGAAACGCAGGACGTAGCATGCTCGTCTCAGAGCATCGTCTGGGACATTCTTACTAGCTGCAGAAAAAAAAAACGCAACGTCAAAACGATTACTTGTTTTGATCTTGTGAATGTTTGATTAAACTCGCTCAACGTAATGTAAATTTAATTATTTGTCCTTTTTTTACTTGAAAAAAAACTGTATTTGAATTATCATCTGAATGAAGTATCTCGAACATGATGGGAAGAAAAGGGGGTATAACAGTGACAGAGAGAGTGAGAAATAGGAAGAGAAAGATAGATAAAGGGAAATAGACTGCTTTACAGGCGGATATAAGTATAGAAATTCCATAAAGGGGAAGAACTCACAAAGAATCGGAATGCCATAAGCCTCTGTATATTTCTGGTAAAAGATGTCCAGGCCATCGGGTTTCATGACGGAAGCAGATCTGAGATTTAGCGGGACTTCCCGAACATACTGACAACTGTTGGTTTCCGTAGCAGAGCCGGGCCGATAGTCTGTCGATTCTGGAAGATGGAGAGATTTGGCTGGACTTGAAAGTTTCATTAGGACATCGTTTCTTCTAATCATCCGTGGGTTTGTCCATATTATAAACAAGATACAATTAAAGGGCATTATAGCACAAAGAGGTACCGTCTCAACTATTTTCAAATTTATAATTATATATTAGAGGATTACTCAAAGCTGAAAAATAAATGGGAACTAAATTTGAATACTTAAAAATGAGAAACTACTACTGTACTAACAAAGAAATTCCAAAAGATAAATCAATGAAAACATCATGTCAATGATTGGACAATGTGTAAATGTACATGAGTGTTTGTACTTTTGAAAACTGATTGAGTGTAAGAAAGAAGAACAAATATGCATCATTAATTTTATTTGTATGCTTTTGATGCAATAATAGTTCTTAACTAGAACAGAAAAAAATATGTACTTGAAATTTATTTATTTCTGTCCCTGGTGTTGATCTCTCGATAAGATATAACTCTCTAGTCTTACCAAAACTGAAGTAAGTGTTGTACACCGTGTTGTTGGCTGTGGAAGCAGATGCTGGAACAGAAAGTGGTGAGTGTGGCGGTAACTATAATTTATTCATAATGATAATCATGATACAAAGGGATAACGCTGTTACAGTCTGAGAAAACGAAAGTGATAAATGTAATTTTGAGGAACATCAGGTAAGGAGGTAGTGGAGGAGGGGCTGAGTAATGAAGTGTGTGAAGGATGATGTTGTTGATGATGATGACGTTTATGCTGAAGATAATGATAGTCATGATGATGATTATAATGCTGGTGATGATGAAGATATCGGCTATAGTGAAGAAGATGATTATATTATGATTTTAAATCGTGAGAGAGTAAGGAAGTTTTACCAAACTTCTTAATTAGTTGAAATATATCAATAAGTCTATTCTATGGAAAGAATAGCAACAGATAGAATACACAAATTAATATTTTCTTGATTATATCATTGTATTGTAAATTAATTGAATATCTCTAGGTTTTTTAAAGTAAAATCATTCTTTAACTGTTTAGATCAGTTATTTTACGGTTGTTTTTAAATTTAAAAAAAATAATGGCTTAAGTAAGGATAACATGTAAAAAAAAGCAGAATATCAAAAAAAAATTATAAACTTGAATTTTACTTTGTGTGGCAAAACAGCTTAACGCTGTCAACAGCAGCAACTGCAGCATATGTGATACCATGATTGTTGTAGTTGCTGTAAAGTCTTTTTTTTTGTGGAATCTTCTTGTTTTTTTTTGCTGAACCAGTCAAGACTGTAGTGGATTTTCCTGACAGCCAAACTCAAGAAATCACGATCTAATCTGAGAAAAGAAACATTTTGTTTGTTTTGTTTCAAAACTGGGTATATTTTATTATAATAGATTAAGTCATCCATCAAGTATTTCTGTCAAAAAGTATACACAGAAAACGTTGAAGAACTCCATGGATTTATTATAAACCAAACTAAAGCATCTTGAGATAGACATACTTTATGAAAACAATATAATTATAACATAAACCGCTTTCCTATATTGTCAAACTGTGCAGCGCATATTTTTTAAAGATTGTTCTTGCGAAAGTGTACAATTCAACTTACCAAGACAGAAATTAAGCACAGTGTCTTCAGTAGGTATTGAAGTGTTTTATAGCGTTCACAACTTGCTGAGAAAGTGTCAGTTTGATAAAGCTTTTGAATTTTCACTGTAATATTCATATATACGATAAAATAAAACAAAAACCGCTCAGTTTACTAACTTTTTTCTGCCGCATTCGGTGCACTAGAAAATGTTCGCAGCTAAAGCTAAAAAATGTCATAGTTACCTGCTGTTGCTTCCTATCGCCTTAGATAAACTTTTTACGAACAAACTTGGTTTATCTTTCACTACCTAAAACTATTTTATGGCTTGTCCTACTTTTTTTTTAGTTACAAGCATGATTTTGAGGATCAAATGAATTCATGAGAAAAACATTCGTTGAAGAAAAGCAATTTTCGCATCAATGACAAATTTAACCTCTTAAGACTTATCTAAGGAACAGCTTTAAAGTGTACAGAAAAATGTGAGATTTGAATTTTTCTCAAACGTTAAACGTATCGCCAAGAGGATTTTATCTCTGTCATAAATAGAATAGAGATCTCTAGCATTAATTTTAAAAGAGAACAGTTTTATACAAACTCCTTGAGTACTTTACTAATTAATACATGATTGTGTATTGACAAACGTTCACAGCATACATTGTGGATAATATAAAAAACGAGAGTATCGAAGAACTAAAACTTTTTTTTTCATGTGCAAAGTCATCTAGTAAAAAGTCTTTTCGTCTCACTCAAAAGTCAATTAAAAAAAATCAAGATAATAGATAATAAAATCTAAAAAATCGGGTAAACGTAACATATTACTCTTTTCGTTACAATTATATTCTTATTATTTTCTCTCTTTGCGAATATTACACATAGCATTCAGAGAGATTAAAAATGGTCTAGCTCTCTAACTCTGTGTCAGTCTATCTGCTCTTTCTTTGCCTCTGTTTCTGTCTCTATTTGTCTTTTTATCACTTTTTCTATCAGCTCTCAGTGTATCTTAATTTGAATCTCCATACTTATTATTTAAAACATTTCTATATTTAAAACCAGTTTATAACTGTGTTTTTATATGTAACTTGAATTTCAATGTAAGCATGGATTCATGCATATATTAAGTAAAATGTGTCTGTGCATGTATAGAATTATGTGTGCGTGTATTTATAAAATTATGTGTGTCTGTATGCATGAAAATGTGTGTGCGTGTGTGTACCTAAGCTTGTTATCGACTTGTTTTTCCCCTTGTTTTTGACCTAACTTTTTAAAATTTATTTTCCATTGAAAGGTAATTCTTTTTCTATTTGTTAATTCATTCATTTATTTGATGATGTTTTGCCCCTCTTTCTATTCTTTTCACAGAGAAACACCTAAAGGCCGACTCCACTTTACCAAAGAGTAACTTACTACTCTATATGAATTAGGAAAAAAAATCTTGAAAAAACAAGGACCATTTACATAAAAAATTGATTAGAGAGCTTTTTGAAAGAAAAACTTCACAAACTATTGAAAGACCTTAAAAGAGTCTGGATAGTTGAAATTCAAACTTTTGAAAACGACATTCTGAAACCTGAGGGAAGCGACCTTCACAGCATTGCAGGATATAACGGGGGATCTCAAATCACAAGCTTCGTAAACTTAGAGAAAAAAGAAGTAGCAGAAGAATTTGAGACTGAATTTAATCTTCTCCTCCAAATAGTAAACCAGATAGTTCAGTCGGTAGGGCATTGAACTTGCATCAAATAGGAGAAGTGGTCGCATATTGATCTGATGATCTATCTAAATATACTTATGTTTGATTAAGACTGATCGAACCTCCTGCTTACTTAACATAATTATAAATTGAATTTTATATTTAAATGGAAAAACCTCTTGCCTATTAATTTATTGATTTGCTTTCCTTTCTCGCTCTCTCTCTCTCTCTCTCTCTCTCTCTCTCTCTCTCTCTCTCTCTCTCTCTCTCTCTCTCTCTCTCTCTCTCTCTCCCTCTCTCTATCTCTTCTTCTGCATGTGTGTGTTTTTTCTCTTTTTATCTATGTATCTTCTTTACCTCTTCGCCCCTTTCTAAATCTCTTATACCCACAATTCCGTTCTCTTTCTTCCAATCAATATAATAGTTGTCTCTAGCTCTGGTTTTTCGTTTTAAGGAAAAAATGTCTCTTCTTTGGAATTACTGTAAGGTTTGAAGTTGTTACGTATACGAAGACGCAATTATGACTGTTTGATCCACACACGTACAGTATGACGTCACCTTTTCAAACAATAACAAGAACAATTCATATTATTGTTAATTTTATTTTTCTTAATGGAATACACGGCAAAAAACGTTTGCATAATATTTAGACATGTCATAAAGCAAATTATATAATGCAAAGATTATTTCTTTGAATCAATTTTGAAATAAGGGCTCAGGCCCATCACGAAGTTTATGGTGATGTTTTCGACGTGACAGATTTCTTTGAACAGCAAATGAGAGGGAAACCCCGCTTTCAACACACTTTGCAGCTCATCCTACACTTGAACGGCATGTAGGCGGAGTAAGCATCGCATTCCTCAGTGTCTGCCAAGAATGCGCAATTTTTGTGCCCATCAAAGCAGTTTTCGTCCGCTGGAAAGGAGATTTTTTTAAGAAACACTCAAAGCCAAAAACATATCAATAGATTTATTTTGTCGCGGTACGCCTATTTAACATAATTTTCTTTCTGGACAAGATCTAAAGCTGTCTTAGAAAATAAAAAAGACTACATCATCTTGTCAGTTGTAGATCTAATTCTACTAAAAATTACATTGATCCATATGCAAAATGTCAAAAAACATAAACAAACAAACTAAATGGAGAAAAAAATAGCGTCTTTCTCCGACATAGATTGCTCTAACAAAGTTTATCTAATGACTGTAAAGAATCTAGAGTGAATAAAAGCATATGAAAAGATAAAACAGAATCAACAGTGTATCATAGCATATCTAATGCCCAGACAGGATCAATAGTGTATTATAGTATATCTAATGTCTATAAAGAATCTAAAGTGTATACATCATATCCAATGTTTATACCGAAACTAGGATGTATTAAAGCATATCTAATGATGGTTCAGTGATGGTTTGACAGTCAGGAGGTCCCTGATTTTAATGCTATATATCTCCAGTGTATCAAAGCATATCTAATGTCTGGAAATAATTTACAGTTTATCAAAACATATATAAAGTGTATACAGAATGTACAGTGTATCAAAGCATATCAAACGTCTATACGGAATCTTTAGAGTTTTAAAGCATCTCTACCATCCATACAGAATCTATAGTATATACAAAATATATCTAGTGCGTATTCAGAATTAACAGTTTTTCAACCAATTAAAATGTCTATACAGAATATGCAGTGTACAAAGCAAATCTAATAACTATTATAGAACTCACAGTGTATCAAGGCATCTGTAATGTCTATAGAGAATCTAATGTGTATCAAGGGATATTCAATGTCTTACTAGAATCAACATTGTATCGAAGCATAGAGAGTATACGGTATCTACAGTGCTTCCAAATATATCTAGAGACTTTACTGAATAAGCTGTTGAGCATCCTCTTGAGCTGAAAGATAAAATTCAACCAAGTAAGTCTTAGGTTTTTATTTTAATTAAACTACTCTATTGCTAACCACGAAAACTTTTAGTGTAAACTAGATCCATGTACTTCAAATGAAAAAAAGTTATTTAGCATTCAAAACAAGGCGTGTAGTTTTCCGAGCATTTCTCTATCCAAATTAAGGCTCCTTACTTCTGGTCGACTCGCATCGTTTGAGATATGTGTTAGCACATGGGAAGATTTCCTTGATCAGGTTATAGAGATCTGGGTCGTAATCTTTTAATACGTCTCTAGTATCTATTGCACCGTCAGTAAATTTGATGACAAATAAATTTTAAGATCAGTAGAGTGTATCGAAAATATCTTCCTGTATTATAAATAAATATGCAGATAGATCAATCGGCTGTGCTGGATTATGGAAAGTGGTATAATATTTAAAGAATGGAGGCAAACTGACAAAAAAGGATTGATAAATTTGAATAATTAAAAATGGGAAACTACTACTGGACTAATAAAAAAATTCTGAAAGATCAATCAATGTTAAAATCGTGTCCTTTTATTACGGGAGTTCTTTGCTGAGTTTATTCTACACTGAATCTCCAGAAAAAAAAATTAAAGTATCCAAGTCTGCAGTAGTTTTATTCTGAAACAACTCTTTTTAGGTGTCTTGAGCATGAAAACACCATGTCAATGATTGGGCAATGTGTAAATGTACATGAGTGTTTGTACTTTTTAAAATCTGATTAAGTATAAGAAAGAAGAACAAATAAGCATTATTAATTTTATTTGTATGCTTTAGATGCATGAACAGTTCTTAACTTGAACAGAAAAAAATATGCACTTCATTTTTTTTTTAATTTCTGTCCCTGATGTTGATCTCTCGAAAAGATATTAATCTCTAGTCTAACCAAAACTGAAGTAGGTGTTGTACACCGTGTCGCTGGCTGTGGAAGCAGATGCTGGAACAGAAAGTGTTGAGTGTGGCGGTAACTGTGGTCATAATGATAATCATGATACAAACGGATAACAGTATTGCAGTCTGAGAAAACGAAAGTGATAAATATAATTTTGAGGAACATCAGGTAAGGTGGTAGTGGAGGAGGGGCTGAGTAATGAAGTGTGTAAAGGATGATGTTGTTGATGATGATGACGATCATGTTGAAGATAATGATAGTCATGATGATGATTATAATGCTTGTGATGATGAAGATATCGGCTATAGTGAAGAAGATGATCATATTATGATTTTAAATCGTGCGAAAGTAATGAGGTTTTACCAAACTTCTTACTTAGTTCAATTATATCAATAAGTCTATTCTATGGAAAGAATGGCAAAAGACAGAATACACAAATTAATCTTTTCTGGATTATATCATTGTATTGTAAATTAATTGAATTTCTTTGGGTTTTTTAAAGTAAAATCATTCTTTAACTGTTTAGATCAGTTACTTTACGGGTGATTGGCTTACGTAAGGATAACCTGTAAAAAAACAAAATTTTAAAAAATTTAAAAAGTTCAATTTTACTTTGTTTGAGACAACAGCTTAACCATGTCAGCGGCAGCAACTGCAGTATAATGTGACACCATGACTGTGGTAGTTGCTGTTGTCGTTATTTTTTTTTCTTTTGGAATCTTTTTGTCTTTTGCTGTCAAGACTATAGTGAATTTTCCTGACAGCCAAACTCAAGAAGTCACGATCAAATCTGAGAAAAAAAATATTTTCCTGGTTTAGTTCAAAACTGTATATAATTTAATATGTAGAGTACGTTATCTATCAAGCATTTCTCTCAAGAAGTCCACAAAAATTATCTCTTTAATGTGTCATCACAGAAAACATTATTAAAGAAATCCATGGATTTACTAGAAACCAAACTAAAGCATCTCGAGATGCACATACTTTATGAGAACAATACAGTTATAACAAAAACCGCTTTCCTATTTTTTCAAAGTATTTTTGTATTTTGTATAGATGGTACCTACGAAAGCATACAATTCAATTTACCGAGACAAAAATTAAGCACAGTGTGTTCAGTAGGTGTTGAAGTGTTTCATAGTGTTAAAACTTGCTGATAAAGTGTTAGTTTGATAAAACTTTCGAATTTGCACTGTTCTATTTATATATACGATAAATTAAAAGAAAACTGATCAGTCTACTGACTTAGAAACTTATTCCCAGCTGAACCAATGCGTCATTGTTTGATAGAATTCTACCTTTTAAAAAATTTCATAGTTACATTTTGCTGCCTATCGCCCGAGACAAATATTTTTTTAAGCTTTTTACCAGCACACTTGGTTTATTTCCGACTTTTAAAAATCATTTTATAGCCTGTTAAACTCGCTTTAATAGAGACAAACATGATTCCCAGGTTCAATGAATACATGAGAAAGACATCTCCGTTGAAGAAAAGCAATCTTCACATCAATGACAAATTTAACCTCTTTAGACCTATCTAATGAACAGTTTTAAAGAGTACAGAAAAATGATATATTTGAATTCTTCTCAAACGTGTCGCCAAAGGACGTTCTCTCTGTAACGAACAGAACAGAGATCTCTAGCATTAATGTAAACGAACTGCTTCTCTTCACTCAGTCCTCAATGTGTTTATCTCTCAACCTAGACCATAATTAGACGAGGCTGGTTTCATCCTCTGCACATACGATGTGCTTAACCTGACGTGGTCATTAAAAAGAAATTGAAGTAAATTTCCTTTTTATGACGAAACCTTTTTCTCATCACTGACACTCATTATTGGCCTAAAAATCATAAAAATCCAATACCAAATCTTACCTGCTTGTAGAAAATTGGTCAATGCCGTCAACAGCAGCAGCTGCAACCCATGTGGGACCATGGTGATAAGTAATTGCTGTAGTCATTGTTGTTGTTGTTGTTGTTGTTGTTGACACCACCAATCAGGGTTATAACAGATCGCCATCTTAACTCATTCCAAAATGTCAAGAGCACCTCTGAGGTAAAAAACAATAACTGGTATAGTTGAAAGCTGGATATAAAATCCGGTTAATTTGGCATTGTGTTCATCAGATTATTCGATCTTTGAGGGTGAGAACCAAAAATCTCGCCAAACATTTAAAACAATTCTTTCAAACTCTTAAAAATATATTGGACACCAAATATGTACACAATGAAAATCCTCAAATAAGGTATTGGGCAAACATTACTGAGAAAACCAAAGCATACCAAGACACCACAAGTATTATGAGAGCGATGTAATCATAATTGTAATAGTGTTCTCAAATTCAAAAGTTTTGTACCCAAATGTGCGATTTACAACTATTATAGATAGTACTTACAGTAGTAAGTTTGCTAACCTAAAAACAAGACAATATTTCAAAAGAGAAGCTGTTCACTAGGTGGTCAGGTGTTATAAATGTTAAATTAACTCTTTTGAACTTATATATTGGATCAAACTTTACAGTTGTATATTTTTTTTAAATCTGGGGATTTTTTATTTTTGTTATTTGAAAAGTAGCCAATTTTAGAAACTGTTGCGCTTTTCTATGCTCCTGTAATCTCTATACACAGTTTTTACCACCCAGTAACTTGCTGGCCACTTCCTTAGTTCGTTTCTCTGTATAAAAAAATCTCGTCACATGGTGATCACAGACGTCTAATCTATCTGAAAGCTTTAATTGAAATCTTTTTTTTTTATTTTTGTATGGCAACAGGCTTGTAATTTAATCTTCAATTACTTTAATAAACACATTAGGTTTTTTTTTTTTTAAATCGAAGCAATTTTTTGCTTAACCTAATAAGATGTTTGGCCATAGTTATGATGTCCCGCATAGATAAGTGTTAAGTTCGCATGTTTTGTACTTACCATGGCATTGCAGTGTAAGACCTACGCTTGTTTGAAAGAATAAATCACAAGGCTAGATCTGACTCCAGACAGACGAATAGGACAACACACGTAAAACCATATGCATAACATCAGACAAAAGGTATGAACGGGATTCGAACCCACATTTCTGTAGAACACCCATCGCCTTGCCAAGATAAGTTCAAGAAGGCTCCTTGCATTTTCATATTTTTCGTCCTATATCTCCTTAGGTTGCTTTAGATTGCTCTCTATAACCGGTGTGATTCTCCACTAATGTTTGCTTGGACACCATGTTTAAAAGATTTTTGTGGACTTATTGCGTGTCAAAGATCTGTTTCAGAGTTTGGAATACCTATTTTGAATATTTGGCGAACTTATTGAAGCTCTTCCTTATTTTTTTTCCTTTCCTTATCCATTACTTGTATTTTTAGATCCTTGAGTGTAGCTCTTTGTGTCCCGACCTCTATCGTTGTTTGACTATATTTTCTTTTACAAAACTAATTGTGTTTTGTAAGCATCTTTAATGCTGCTAAGGGCGGACTAGAAAGTTACTGCTAGAGCTGTGCGCGGATTACAGTTACTCTTACAATGAAATATTTAAGATTTTTCTTTAATTTCGTTACATTTCCTTACTATCGTCATAATCGCCTGAACCTATA
>JAWDGP010003546.1:97500-127500 GCA_033675545.1 Elysia crispata
AATGCCGTACCAAAAAGCACTGATGGAACACAGTGGAGATGAAGCTGATCGAGACTGGTTGCATTTGTCTAAGTTATATAAAGCTCAACATAAGGACATGTGCAAAGAGTCCGTTCCTAGCAAAAAGTATTCCATCTAAGACCAAAAAAACAATTGGTGAGTAGTTTAATCAAAACTAATAAGTTTTGCATGTGAAATATTATAAGAATTACATGTTGCGTTAAGCTATTTCGACCTTTTAAAAATCAGTATATTCTTTTCTAATATACTACAATAAATAAACAGGTTATGGCCTTATAACTAAAATAGTGTTTGACCTAGAATTTCCTTTTCTTGCTTGTCGATAGAGCGTGTTTTATTTATTTTTCAATGCAAACTTTAAAATCTAACATATTTGACATTATTGTGGTTAGAAGCTACAATAAAATATCGAAAAAGCATAATATAGTGCTGCGCATCGACAGAGCCGCCCGAGTCTACCTGAGTTGACATCTAGGTCACGGGGTCAGGTCATTGAGACCGTGTGGGCCTCAGCAACAAAAGCAGCGCTGTTATATACTGTGTAAAGCTCTACTAACCAAACAATTAGAATTCACACACACACAATACGGTCATTGCAGGACCTGCAGAAATGGTAGTCTTCATTGGTACAAGCACAGACTGATGCAATAAAATGTATTTCATAGTGCCTAATATTTTATGCGTGTATTTTTATCTGAAACTTAGCATTGTTTAAACGCTCTCTGTTTTAAGTAAGGGATCAATGGACGATTTTCTTGTATCTCACAAAAAATAAAAGACTGCAAAGTCTGCTGAAAATTTTGACTCCACTTAAATGAGTCAGGCTGGAAAACTGAGGATGTCTCTGTTTAACACTTAATAAGCTGAACCATTTTTTATTTACACAATATTGCTCCATTTAGATAGTTTAAGATTGATGATTGATTTAATTTATACAGGCAGATAATAACAGGAACATTTTTGTGCTCTGAAAAAAAATTCAAACACAAGGAGGCTGTTACAAGTTTAAATGTTACTGATGTAAAGATCAATAAATCCAGATTCCTAAGCAAGTTGCTTACAATGACAACAAAGGGTGGTAGTATTGCTCTTATTTTACGAGAGACCTTCTGCATAACAAGAAGCAAAGTTATTTTTCATTGGCTCACTATGTCCTATTCCTAGACCTAATAAAAAGAAGAAGAAAAAATCTAAGATAAAATGGCACTTTTTTTTCATTTTTCTTTGCAAAAAAAAAAAGATTTATAGCACAATTTACTATAATAAGCCAACGGGTAAAACTGTTACCACAATTTCATGCCGGAATAGAAGTGGGAGAATAACAATAGAACATTTAGTCTTGAGAAAGTACTTCCTTCAAAAATTAAATCGCCAGCTGTCCTCTTCTAAGGCAGATTTTTCAAGCTCCTCTGTCGCCAGAGCATAGTATGTGCAGCATTGACACGGTCTGGCAGCTGCATGTGATCGGACAAGGTCAGTCTCTCGTACAAAAGTTTGGAGACCTCAGTGTTACAGCTCCCTTAAATCTGCACAGTAGATTTTGGAACATGGGCTAGGCCTTGAGAATAAAAAGAGAAAGGGGAGAAGCAATGATACAACTACAATAACTAAAACACAGTGAATTACATTTATTCCTACATATGGGGATGAGGATAAGAAAGAAAAGCATTTATAAATAAATCTATAGTTGCATAAGAGAAAAGTATTGTGAAACATAAAGCAAGAAAAGCATTGGCAATAAATAATAAATATAAATAAAAAACATACTTGCAACACAAAAATATCATGTGCACACCACTGATATTGCTTTTTTGCTTATATCGACATGCCTAATCAAGTCCGAATTTTTCTCTATTTGCTGTCTATAATTATAGTTGTCTTTATCGACACTCTCTCTCCTTTTCTCTTACATCGACATCGATAGCACCACGATAACCGGGCTAAAGAGACTGGCTGACAAAAAAAATCTCGTTTACATCTTTGTCTCTCACCGAATGCCCCATGCTGGTGATTTGCATCGCAAAGCGAATAGCAATCCATTTGTTACCAGCACCTTTGTTGCTATGACTGGAGGTATGGTGAGATGATAAGGGTGGGGAGAGGGAGAGGGGCTGGCGAACTGAGGTGTGAGCACTGGGCCCGTAGAGTAGTTTATCACTTTCAGTGATTCATGGGGGGTGGAGGGGCTCAGCCTACACTGCTGAATGATAGGTAAGTTGAGACCTTGAAAAGGTCTCCAAACTTTTGGACGAAAGACTGACCTTGTCCGATCACATGCAGCTGCCAGACCGTGTCAATGCTGCACATACTATGCTCTGGCGACAGAGAAGCTTGAAAAATCTGCCTTAGAAGAGGACAGCTCTCGATTTAATTTTTGAAGGAAGTACTTTCTCAAGACTAAATGTTCATTTGTTATTCTCCCACTTTCTATTCCGGCATGAAATTGTGGTAACAGTTTTACCCGTTACTCCAAGAAGAATGTTGTTACAGTATCTTCTAAATTATTTAACGTCCCCTAAGGCCATCAGAAATTTTCTACGAATTAAGTCGTGCAGGGACAGTCACGTGGTGTTTACTTTATTTGTGAAAATGTAGACAGATCCAAGTTTTTTTTGATTCGGTCTCAAAGACAATATACAGATAAAAAGATATACATTATTTTTTTGTCTTAATTTTTTTTTCGAGCAGTGAATAACATTTGGGAGGAAAATAAGTGTTTATTGCCCATTTCCAATCCTTACAATATTATTAACAACATTATACTTGTGTTGGACTTTCACTGATCAGCCCTTCTATCGACTTTACGGTAGCCTCAGTACCACAATCAGTTGAATTTATTCGAGATTGAAAAGACAAAACTGATTAACTATTTATTTCCTTCCTATTAGCTTCCTCTCTCTATCTCTCTCCTTGCCTTTCTCTCTGTCTCTCTCTATATCTCTCTCCGTGCCTTTCTCTCTGTGTGTCTCTCTCTCTCTGTGCCTTTCTCTCTGTCTCTCTCTATATCTCTCTCCGTTCCTTTCTCTCTGTCTCTCTCTATATCTCTCTCCGTGTCTTTCGCTCTGTCTCTCTCTCTATCTCTCTCGGTCTTCCCCGCCCTCCTTTTTTTCTGTTTTTCTTACACTGAAACATTATTTCTCTTTCTTCAAGTCAATATGTTTGTAATTTCGAGTACATTATATTTTTTATCGGATACAACAACCAATGAAATGTTTGGTACGTTGTCAAATATAAGACAGTAAGATGTGCAATTATTATTGCTTTCATCGGAACAAGACTAGTGCAGTAAAGATTCACTACATTTTCAAAGTTTGTGGTTAACATTTCCTATTTGCCGATGACAACATTACTGTGACATATATTCTTCTACATGGAAAAAACAAAAACAAGATGTTGCGTGATATATGAAAAAGTGATAAAGCAATTTATATAAATGCAAAAAAATCAATTTTTCCATAATATGAAAGTAAAGTGAGAGAAAATGAGACTGAGAGAGAGCAGACAGACGGACATATAGATAGACAGAAAGGCAGACAGTGACACAGTGATTAGCTCTTTTTCAAGAACAATAGTCATAAGATGGCAACAGCTATAAACTTTAAACGATGTGAGTCGTAAACTGTTATCAACGGTTTTCTTTGAATTATTTTGTGCCGGAGAAAGAGACATCTGTTACAATTTTTTGAGATTCTCTTTAAATTCTTTGGGATTCGAGACAGATTATGTTTTAGTGCCACATCAGCGCCTGTTCTTATGTTGTTGTTGTTTTTTTTTTTTTTTTTTTTTTTGTTTCGTTTTATAATCAAAAGGCGTGCGGTAAACTTGTACTTCAACCAATTTTCCCTTTGATTACTCGTAAACTGTGCAACTATAACTGTTTTCATCGAAACGCGTGCAGTAAAGACTCAAAAGATTTGCAAACAAATTAAGTACGATAACAATTCACCTGTGAAAAGGACAACTGTTTTGCTATTTCATTTTTCTACATGGATTGCACAAAAACAAAAGGTTGCATGATATTATAGGTATTTATAAAAAAAATGATATGAATGCAAAGACCAATTTGTTGATAATATGAAAAAAACGTACAAGGTCGTGTTGTCGACGTACATAATTATGTTCTCTGAATAGCAGACGAGAGGGAGTCCCCGCTTTCAAGACACCTTGCAGCTCATCTTACAACTAAACAGCATGTAGCCGGGGTTAACAGCGCATTCTCCAGTGCTTGCACAGAATCCGCAGTTTACGTGTTCATCAGAACAGTTTTCATCCGCTGAAAAGGAAATTTGTTTCATCAACACTGCAAGCCAAAAACATAGATCATGATACCCTATTCAACATAAATTTTCTTTTGACTAGATCTAGGGGTTCCTTAGTTTAAAAAAAAAAAGAAAAGGAAACACTAACATTTAAGGCGTAGATCAAATTATACTCAAACAATCCATATGTATGCTGTAAAAAATATGAAAAGCAAGAAATAAAGTGTAGAAAAATGGCGCCTTCTACTGACATATCTTGCTGTAACAAAGATAATCTAGAGTGAATCAAAGGATATGTAAAGTCTAAACAAAATCTACTGTGTATCGAATGATATCTAAAGTCTGTACAAAACCAAAAGTGTATCGAAGGATATCTCAAGTCTATACAGAATCTAATGTGAATCAAAGCATATCTAATAACTATACACAATCTGCAGTGTATCATCTCCTTATGGCGTATATCGCATACCAAATGTGATAGAAAGTCTTTTAATGACATCAAAATCGGAAATTTGTTAATGCCTATTTCAATATAGTTAGTAATTGATTTCGTGAAGGATTTTTAGTACAACTGAAAAACAAATAACAACAACAACAACAAGGAGTCCAGGGAGGTGTTGTTGGGAAAAGACAGAATCAGGATTGACAATAAAATCTACAGAGAGCAACAAGGAGAAAGTGGTAGAGAAAATACGTTATGAGTAAACAAATAGATTAAAAACAAAATAAAAAAAAATATATATACGAATTTTTAGAGACAGCACAATCTTGTAGGTCAACCATAAAGATCTCACCTGTACAAACACCGCAACTCTTCCTGCACTCGAAGCTCATAAAGCGTTGGTTCTCGGTGCATTTGTTAGTCCCTAACCAGAACTCACACGCCGGGTGATTATCCTTACATCCTGGGTGGCAGGAAGAAATACACCAAAAAAACCTCTCGATTTTAATACATTTTTTAACAAATCAAGACTTCAGGTCGTGAAATTAAAAGTTTACTAAAGATTTCTTGCAGCTTGTTTGTCAAAGCTACTATAAGAGTTAGATGATGAGAGAGAGAGAGAAAGAGGAAAAAAGAGAGAGGGAGAGACAGACAGACAGAGACAGAGACAGAGACAGACAGAGAGAGAAAAGATAGGCAGACAGAAAAGTGTGATGGAGAAAGTATGATTTTGTTCCGTATACTATTTGAAATAAAAGTACGAACGGAATTTTCCATCTTGAATTCGACTGTCCTTACGTGCCTTTGGTTCACAGTTCATGCGAAGCTGTTGAAAATCCTCTTGAGCTGAAAGAAAAATCAAACCAAGTAAATTCAGCTATTTATATTCATTAAACGGATTTATTTCTAACCATAGAAACTTTTTAGTCCGATTTAAAAAAAAATGCATTTTTAATGAAAAAAAAGTATCAAGCATTCATATCGAGGCGTATGGTTTTCCGAGCATTTCTCTATCCAAATTAATTCTCCTTACTTCTGTTGGACTCGCATCGCTTTAGATATGTGTTATCACACGGGAAGATTTCTTTGATCAGGTTATAGAGATCTGGGTCGTAATCTTTTAATGCGTCTCTAGTAGCTATTGGTCCTTGGACCCCGTCAGGATACTGGACGAACTTCTACACGTTGAAATAGGACTGGACGCCTTCAGCCAGCATGGTGTATAGAAGAAATTATTACATGAAAGAGAAGATGAAATATTTTTGTCTATCACAAACGAAAAACTCATGTTAAAACATTATCAGAAATATACAAAATCAAACAGCCAGTTTTTACACGATTAGTCCTATCATACTAAATCACAATAGCAACAAAAAATCAGTAAATTTGAAGACAAATAAAATGTATCTGAATGCAAGATCAATAGAGTATATTGAAACATTTATATCGGAAATAAATGTGCAAATAAGATCAATAGGCTGTGCTGGAAAGGAATAGAAGTAAACAAAAATGAAGACAAAGGGAAAATGGATTTAAACACAAGATGAAATTAGTGTAAACAAGATTTTGTGGTAGACTTTGATAATTTTTTGGTGCTCATTAAGAGAAAAGATAACGATTTTTCTTTTAATTTGAAGCAAAACTAATTTTTGTTTACCAGCACGCCAGGCCTGCAGCTAATAAGTCACACGAAAGATCCCGTAATCCAATATTCTCTATGATTGGTTTCCTTTAAAGTAAATAATGTAGTTCAGCTCCAGATTTCTGCAGAGTTGGTTTATTGGATTTGGTTCGTCTTTGTCTCAACAGACACGGGACCTGAAGGGCCCGGTGAGACAACGGCTTCTACACGCATATAGGTCAGAAAATCCCATTTCAAAGGGTTGAAATTATCTCATCTGTTATTGTCGTGTTGACCAAAGCCTCTATATTTTGGTCACCACCTCTTAAAAAAATAAATATAAAATTTTATTGTTTTGATCATATTCCTTTCTTCATCACTATTATCATCGTTATGAAATTGATAATAAAAACATCTTCAACGTCAACATTATCTTGTTGATCTTTGTTATCGCCATTATTGACACCATAACGATCATTATCGCCATCGTCTTCAAGGTCATGAAGGTCTTATTTATTATCCTGATCTTTCTCCCGCTACAACGAATCATTACTATCACCATAATTATCATGTTCTATCTTTAGGATTATTGGCTTACAAAATATTCCTGCGCGTTTTCCATAAAGTACGTATCTTCAAAGAGACCAGTTTTCTTGGCATGTGCGTACGCTGCTCTCAATCTTCCATCCCAGCCCTGTATACCCACGGCCGCTCCTGAAATCATACAATCATGATTTAAAATGATCAGGGAATTATAGCTTATCTTTTCAGCTTCATGCTTTCATCTAGCTAAACTTACGGCTGATTCAACCTGCCACGAAAAAATCGTGAAGATGTATCTACGAGACCACTCTCTTACGAAATGAAGCAAGAGTTTGCAATATTGGTTTCCTTTAACAAAGAAAAATCGTGAAATACCCCAAATTTAGAAGCTAACTATCGAATTGCGACAAAGAAAACCATAATATAACTTGAAAATAGTAAAAGTTATAAATCTATAATTATGCTCAATAAGAATAGTACGCCACTTTTTTTTTTGTCAAAATCCATATCTAATTTTAGACCCCTTTAACGATCATTATCTTGAACTTTACAACAAATGGGCAGCAACAAAAAACAGTAAGATACCCCAACTTAAGAAGCTACCTATGGAATGTCGACAAAGACAACTGTATTAATATTTGAGAACAGTAAAAGTTTTATAAAAAAAAATTTTTTTGGGGGGAAGGGTCAAAATCTATATCTTATTTTAGATTCGTATAACGATGATTATCATTCCGCAAGGCAGCGTAGCATTAGCTATTTTTTGAACGAAATTCATCGACTTCTTAAAAAGGAAAATTCGATATTTTGTGATTTCCCACACTGTGATGGCCAATGCATGCATAAATACAAAAAAAGGTGTCGCTGCACCTATAAAAATTCTCAATAAAGGAAATCAACCAAATTTGTCTTTTCCGTTTTGACATCCTCATACGAATAGAAAAGGCTGTGAATTTTTGCAATAAGTGCATAAAATAAAACACTTCGTGGCGGGAATCCATAGCCGCGCAGCTACTTAAACCTACATGATTATGAAGATTTTTATTAATCTGTAAAAAAACTTGGGTTTTACAAAAATTGTAATATTATATTACTAGAGTTATTTTTTTTACTACTGAACTGTGGAGTATTAGCGTCCACCTTTATATCTGCACAGAACTTTTTGGTATGGAAAAAAACCTTGTAATCAATGTTTTGTGGTCAGGCTATATCGAACAAAACAAAACACCAAGGAAAAAAAAACAAAAAATTAATATTTTGACATTATTTTCAGTACATTGAGTAGATTAAGTTTGTTCCGAGTGAATTACCGAGAAAATGGTTGCAGTGCGATAGCTCGTGGACCATAATGTCTTGTGATCTGTAGCGGTCTTTCCTTAGATGATAGGAGGGAAATATAATTTCATAAATATATGTATATAATGAATATTTTATATTACTCAACGAAATAAATAATACGAATTGAAAAATACTAGCAAATGATTGCTTGAATAACAATGAAATAGAAGAGATGATCGTTTCACAAACAAGGAATAGAAGTAATTTTAATTTCCTTTTAAGATATTTTCCTGACTTCTACTCACACCATTTTACTATAAACACTTATTTCTTTGTTCTTCTATTTTGAAGGTTTTTGTTCCTACGACAAAACATTTAAAATGCAAATGATATTTTACATTGTATCGATGGTTTTCCTCCGCTGCTTACAAAAGTATCTTTGAGATTGCGCGACAGAGCCCAAAATAGAACATCATGAAGTAAAAGAAATGCTAAAGAATTATTTGCTTCAAGGTTTAAATTCATCTAGATATTAATTTTAAACAGGATAAATCTGCAATACTTCTTCTTCTTCTTCTTCTTCTTCTTCTTCTTCTTCTTCTTCTTCTTCTTCTTCTTCTTCTTCTTCTTCTTCTTCTTCTTCTTCTTCTTCTTCTTCTTCTTCTTCTTCTTCTCCTCCTCCTCCTCCTCCTCCTCCTCCTCCTCCTCCTCCTCCTCCTCCTCCTCCTCCTCCTCCTCCTCCTCTCCTCCTCCTCCTCCTCCTCCTCCTCCTCTTCTTCTTCTTCTTCTTCTTCTTCTTCTTCTTCTTCTTCTTCTTCTTCTTCTTCTTCTTCTTCTTCTTCTTCTTCTTCTTCTTCTTCTTCTTCTTCTTCTTCTTCTTCTTCTTCTTCTTCTTCTTCTTCTTCTTCTTCTTCTTCTTCTTCTTCTTCTTCTTCTTCTTCTTCTTCTTCTTCTTCTTCTTCTTCTTCTTATCATTATTATTACTATTTTAATGTTTACGCTATCTCCTGTGGCCGAAACGCGCCTGTTTGTCCAGTCAGTAGAGCGTTGTAATTAAAATCATGAGGTCCAGTTTTGATGCATTTTCTTATCTAACCAGTCCAACCCTGTCTAGACAGTTAGTCGCCGTCTTCGTATGAAACACTTTTACAAATTTTGGCGATAGCAAAATAAAATAAAAAAACTTACTGGTAGCAAAGAATATTCTCCCGCCCGCGGTCGTCACGGGCATGTCGTTCTCTGATTCCACCAATCGCTGTAGTGTTTGTGTTCAGGGATGTCATTGGTTCCCTCGTCTTTACCCATTATACCAAATCTACCAGACATGCGGTACACCCATTCCCTCACGACAGAGTGGTCGGCCAGCATGAAACGTAGGACGTAACACGCTCGTCTGGAATATTCTTGCTAGCTGGAAAAAGATAATCCCTACGTGAAAACGATCACAATTGTTTTGATCGTGTCAATGTTTGTTATAACCGGCTGAGAGCAAGATGGTCCTTTTGTGTCTTTATTTGTTTTATATCAAACAAGCTCTGGGCGTCCAAGCCGGAACAACAGATGAGGAATTGGAATGTATTGATGTGAAGGTGTAAACTTAGTAAAACTATGAAAACTCGACTTAGCTTGTCTAATTTTTTGACTAGTTTTATCTAGTTGGTAGTCATGGCAGATGTTGGGCGTGGACTAGCTACGCCAGGAATAAAAGGAGGGAAAGTCTTGAAAATAGACAGACATGTTGAAATTTTAAGAAATGGCTCCAAATTCTTGAAAATTGAAAACCATAAACAAGATCATTATTCATTTATTTATTTCTATAGATTGGTGGGTGAAATGTTTGATATGCAACCGAATTGAGATTTTAGATCTGAAATGTAAAAACATATAAAAGGACTTGGAAACAAATTACTTTTACTGAGATCGTTAGATTAGACTGTTGAACCATCCCACTATGACTAGAACAACACAGAAGTAAGCACAATTTATTATGTGTACGGAACAAATAGACTTGACTAAAATTTAGTACTTAGTCCAGCCTCGTGCCAGGTGCAACTTTACGCCAAAATTTAGTAATAGAAACTCCAATAGGTCGTAAGACTAAATTTATTTTCTACATTTAAGCTAGTCAGATTTTTAGTTCTAAGCCTCCTCATGAATACGGCTCGAAGTCCGAAACTCCTCCACGTTTTTTCGCGTGAGGATTGATGACACGAATATCCAAGGTGGACCTTGTAACCCCACAACCATATACGCTTCTGAGAACGGGACCATAAAATCCGAATAAATTCCATTTTTTTTAATTGTATCAGTGAAACACTAGCCGGGTCGGAAAACCTGGAGAGGAAATACTGTTTACAATTGAGACATTTTTTCGTATCAAGATTGAGACTCTGATAAAATGATTTTCTGGTTCTACACAAAGTTCAGGCTCCTCATTCTATTATTTTTTCTGTTTTTTTATCTACTTGGGAAAAAGCTGGATTTGAATCTTCATCCAAATTAAATTTTACGATCATGGAAGAAAGAAAAACAAGAAGTATATGAGAGAGAGAAATAAAGATTGAGAGAGCGAGAGAGGGGGTATGAGAAATAGAAAGAGAGAGATAGAAAAAAAAGGAAATAGACAGGTTAACATATGCAGATATAAGTATGGAAACTTCATAAATGGGAAGAACTCACAAAGAATCGGAATGCTCTGTATATTTCTGGTAGAAGATGTCCAGCCCATCGGGTTTCATGACGGAAGCAGATCTGAGGTTTAGCGGGACATCCCGAACATGCTGACAACTGTTGGTTTCCGTAACAGTGCCGGGACGATAATCTTTCGATTCTGGAAGATGGAGATGTTGGCTGGACTTTAAAGTCTCATAAAGATATTGCTTTTTAATCATCACTTTTTCTTATCCCCCTTGGATAACAAATTATAAGTGGAATGAAATTAAAAGGGGTATGGTACAAAGAGATACATTCCATCTCATTTTTTTTTTCAAATTCGTACTATGTATTTCAACCAAAGCTAAAAAAATCGATGGAAACAAAATATGAATACTTGAACTTAAAAATGATAAACTTCTACTGTACAAACAAGAAAAAATTGAAATTTTGAACATGAAACGATAAATCAAACCCTTTTATTATGGGATGCTTTGCTGTGTTTAATATATACTCAGTCTCCAGAGTGAAAACATGAAAGAGTGTCCAGAAATTTTTATTTTTAATTAATTTATTTTTAGGTGTCTTGAGCGTGGAAAAATCATGACTGTATTTACCTTTATGAATCCCATTAAGAATAACAATCGAGAACAAACTAGCATCACTTCTTTATTTGCTTCTGAAGCGTAAACAATTTTTAATTAGAACAGAAATCCTAAGAAAAATTTAATTTCTATCCATCGTGCTGATCTTTTTATATGACATGACTCTCGAATCTTACCAAAACTGAAGTAAGTGTTGTAAACAGGCTCGCTAGCATTGGAGGCAGATGCTGGAACAGAAAGTAGTGATTGTGGTGGTAACGATGGTCATAATGATAATCATGATTCAAACAGATTACGATGCTATGTAATCTGAAAAAAAAAGTGATGAATATGATTTTCAGGAAGTCAGATAAAGAGGAAATGTAGGAAGGACTGAGTAACTAAGTGTGTCAAGGATGGAGTTGATGATGATAATGATGATAATAGTGATGATGATGACGACGATGATGATGCTGAAGATAATGATATTCATGATGATGATTTTGATGATGGTGATGAAGATATTGACTATGGTGAAGAAGATGGTCATTATATGATTGTTTATAGAGCGAGAGTAAGGAGTTTTTACCAAACTTCTTATTTGGTTAAATTAGATAAATAAGTCTGTACCCTGAAAAGAATAGCAATAGACAGAATACGCAAATTTTCCCTGGATTTAGACCACTGCGTTTTGCTTACTCTAAACTGTCAGCGTCTGCGTTTCAATTGAATTTCTCTGAGTTTTTTTATAAGTACAATCAGTCTTTAACTTTTTAGATAAGTTGATTTACGCGTGTCTTTAATTAAAAAAAAACACGGGTTTTAAGTAAAGATAACATATTAAAAGTAAGAATTATTAAAATTTTTAAAAATTGAAGCTTACTTTGTTGTGGACAGCAGCTTAACGATATCAGCAGCAGCAACTGCACTATATGTGACATCATGATGGTTGGTGGTAATTGTAGACGTTGTTGTTGTTATTGTTGCTACAGTTGTTGGTGTTGTTGCTGTTGTTGTTGTTGTTGTTGTTGTTGTTGTTGTTGTTGTTGTTGCTGTTTCCGTTAAGATCTACTTCACTTTTTGCCGTTCTAGATACGACTGTATTCAATTTTCCTCAAGGGTTCACGATCAAATCTGAGAAAAGAAACAATTAACTGTTTCAGTTCAAAACGGGATATAATTTTCGATTAATAAGATTATGTTATTTATCAAGTATTTCTCTCTAAAAGTAAAAAAAAATTAACTCTTTAATATGGCATCACAGAAAACATTGCTGAAATACCCAATAGATTTACTAGAAACCAAGTTAAAGCATCAGATGATAGACATTAGTATTTCGGACAATATAATTATAGCATGAATTGCTTTTTTATATTGTTAAAGTGTGCGGTGTATAGGTTTAATAGATGGTACTTTCGAAAGTATACAATTCAATGTATCGACACAAAAATTAATCACAGTATGTGTAACAGATGTCGCTATGTTTTATATTGCTCACAACTTGCTGGGAAAGTGTCAGTTTGATAAAACTTTCGAACTTGCACTGTTGTATTCATATATATCGAAAAAAAATGAAAAAAGAAATGACCAGTTTACCGACTTTTTAATGCCGCGTTCGGTGCACTAGAAAATTATTCCCAGCTAAACCAATACGTCATTGTTAAAAAATTCCATAGTTACCTCTTGCTCCCTATCGCCTTAGAAAACTCTTTCTTTTTAAAATGTTGGTTATCTTCCACTATTTAAAACTATTTTATGACTTGTTCAACTTGCTTTATAGGCTACAAGAATGATTCACAGAATCAAATGAATACACGAGAAAGACATCTTCGTTGAAGAATGGCAATCTTCAAATCAATGACAAATTTAACCTCTTTAGACCTATCTAATGAAGAACTTAAAAGTGAACAGAAAATAAGAGATTTGAATTCTTCTCAAAAGTGTCGCCAAGAGGACGTTCTCTCTGTCATAAATGGAATAGAGATCTCCAGCACTAGCGTAACCAACTGCATCTCTTCACTCAGTCATCATTGTGTTTATCTCTCAACCTAGACCATAACCATGTGGTGCTGGTTTGATCTTGTCCGGATACGATGCGCTTATCCTGGCGTAGTCAAGAAAGTGGTGTTCATTTTTTTCAATTTCGAAGTGAATTTCCTTTTTATCCTGCAACCTTCATCTCATCACTGAAGCCCGTTACTGGCCTAATCGGTTCTATTGTAATTATCAGGATTTTGAAGGATGTGATAATAGGGCGGTTTATATCCAGATTCAAGATGCGAACCCTGGACCGCAATAATGTCAGCTTAGTGTTTTGGCAACTGAGGTCCTTTTCTTTCGGTATTAAGATTAAACTAAGGGCGGTAATACAACTTAGGGTCTTTTTAATTAAAAAAAAAAGCTTTTACTATTTACTTTTGTCAAAAAGAAAATGGTGACACATACAAGAAAGCAACGAGAACAAACTATTTGTTCTGCCACTTATCTGGAGAACCAAAAATTAATTTTGAGCTGTGTATTACAAACACCTTCTGTACTTAACTAAATAATACATGATTGTGTATCGTCAAATGTTCACAGCATAAATTCTGGATAACATACAAAAACTAGAGTATCGAAAAACTAAAACATTAATGTGAAAAGTCATCTATTAAAAAGTCTTTTCGCCTCAGTTAAAAATTGCATTTAGAATAAAAAAAATATGTCAGATAAGGAAAACAAAAAAATCGTGTAATGGTAACATAATGCCCTTTTCGTTACAATTATATTATTTTCTCATTTTGCGAATATTAAACATTGCATTCAGAAGGATTAAAATGGTCTAGCACTCTAACTCTAACTCTGTCTCAGTCTATCTGCTCTTTCTTTGTCTTTGTCGCTGTCTCTATTTGTCTGTGTGTCTCTTTTTCTACTAGCTCTCAGTATATTTTAACCTGAATCTCCATAATTATCATTTCTAGCATTTCTATATTTTAAACCAAATTATAAACATGTATTAATATGTAGCTTGAAATGTAAGTATGAATGCAAGCATATGGTAAGTAAAATGTTTCCGTGTATGTATGGAATTTTGTGTGTGTGTGCATGAAAACGTGTGTGCGTGTGTGTACCTAAGCTTGTTACCCACTTGTTTTTCTTCTCCTTGCTTTTGATCTAACTTTGTAAAATTTCTGTTCATTTAAGGTAATCCTTTTTGTATTTGTAAGTTCATTTATTAATTTGATGATGTTTTTTCCCCATTTTCCTCCTTTCTTCACAGATAAACACCTAAAAACCGACTTCACTTGACCTAAGGGTAAATTACTACCCTACATGATTTTTTTGTCGGATTAGGCAAAATTAAAAAAAAAAACAAGGACAATTTACTTGAAAATTTAAAATAGTGTTTTTTTCTGATTTGAAGCGAAATTCGTAAACCATTCAAAGGCCTTTAAACAATATTGATAGTCGAAATTCAAAACCTACAACATACTTTTATTGATTTTGAAACCTGAGGAAGCTACCTTCATAATATTGCAGTAAAGGGGAATCTCAAAGCTCAAGCTGCTTGAACTTAGAGAAAAAATGAAGCAGCAGAAGATTTTAGAACTGAACTTAATCTTCTCCTCCAAATAGTTAGCCAGAGAGTTCAGCGGTAGGGCATTGGACTTGTAACAAATAGGAGCTGTGGTCGCATACTGATCTGATGACATATCTTAATAAACTTGTGTTGGATTAACCCTGATCGAACCTCTTGCTTACTTTACATAATTATAAGTTGACTTTTATATTCAAAAGACAAAAACTTTACCTATGAGTCTTTTATTTCCTTGCCTTCCTCTCTCTCTCTCTCTCTCTCTCTCTCTCTCTCTCTCTCTCTCTCTCTGTCTCTCTCTGTCTCTCTCTGTCTCTTTCTCTCTGTTTCTGTATCTCCATGTCTGTCTCTCTCTTTGTCTTTCTATCTTCTTTACCTCCACGCCACTTCCTAAATCTCTTATACCCACACTTTCGTTCTTTACCTTCCAATCAACATAGTTGTCTTTAGCTCTCGTTTTGTATTTTAAGGAAAGTTTTTTTGGAATATCTGTAAGGTTTGAAGCTGTTACATATACGAAGACGGCAGTTATGACTGTTTGATCCAAACACGTACAGTATGGCGTCACATTTTCAAACAATAACATGAACAATTTACGCTATTGTTAATTTTATTTTTCTTAATGGAATACACGGCAAAAAACGTTTGCATTATATTTAGACATGTGATAAGGCAATTTATATAATCAAAAGAATATTTTTTGAATCAAATTTGAAATAAGGGCTCAGGGCCCATCACGCAGTTTATGATGATGTTTTCGACTTGACAGATTTCTTTGAACAGCAGATGAGAGGGAATTACCGCTTTCAACAAAATTTGCAGCTCATCCTACAATCGGCCGCCATGAAGATGATGTTAGCAGAGCATTCCCCACGCTTTGCCCAGTGTTCGCATTTTTTGTGCTTATCAAAACAGTTTCTGTCCGCTGGAAAGGAGATTTGTTTTAAAAACCACACAAAGCCAAAAACATATCAATAGATTTCTATTATCACGGTACGCCTATTTAACATAATTTTCTTTCTGGACAAGATCTAAAGCTGTCTTAGAAAATAAAGAAAAGACTACATCATCTTGTCAGGCGTAGATCAAATTCTACTAAAAATTCATTAATCCATATGCAAACTGTCAAAAAATATGAACAACAATTTAAATGGAGGAAAAAAATAACGTCTTTCTCCGACATAGCTTGCTCTAACAAAGTTTATCTAATGACTGTAAAGAATCTTGAGTGAATAAAAGCATATGTAAAGATTAAACAGAATCAACAGTGTATCAAAGCATATCTAATGTCCAGACAGCATTAATAGTGTATTATATAATATAGTATATCTAATGTCTATAGAGTATCTAAAGTGTATAAATCATATCCAATATGTTTACCGAAACTAGGATGTATTAAAGCATATCCAATGATGGATTGACGGTCAGGAGGTCCCTGATTTTAATTCTCTATATCTTTAATGTATCAAAGCATATTTAATGTCTAGAAATAATTTACAGTTTATCAAAACATATTTAATGTGTATACAGATTTTTTCAGTGTATCAAAGCATATCAAACGTCTATAGGGAATCTTTAGAGTTTTAAAACATCTGTAATGTCTATACAGAATCTATAGTATATACAAAATATATCTATTGAGTATTCAGAATTACCAGTTTTTCAACCATATCAAACGTCTATACAGAATATGCAGTGTACAAAGCAAATCTAATAACTGTTATAGAATTCACAGTGTATCAAGGCATCTAAGATGTCTATACAGAATCTAATATGTATCAAAGGATACCAAATGTCTAAAAAAAATCAACATTGTATTGAAGCAAATCTAGGGAGTATACGGAATCTACAGTGCTTCCAACATATCTAGAGACTTTACTGAAAATTCTATGTAGAAAAGCACATCTGGTGAATATACAGAATGTACAGTGCTTCAAACGTATCCAACGACTATACAAAACTTACATTATATCATCTCGATATGGCCTATTACGCATATTAAATATGATAACACGCCTTTAATGACATAAAATTTAGAAATTTGTTGATAACGACTTTAATAAATTTGGTTATTGATTACCTTAATTTAATCAGACAATTAAAAAAACAAATAATGAGTCCAACAACAAGAAGGAGAAAAGAAAATTATTGATAAGAAAAGATAGATCTAGGATATAAAGATAAAGTCTAAAAGAGGAACAAGGAGAAATTGCTGGAGAGAACAGGTTTTAAATAAATAAATATATGTATACAAAAATAAGGGGCAAATGATAACTAGCGGATTAAAATTGAAGAAAAAGGAAAACTTTTAGCACATTTACTCTGGTGGTAGAGTGTTGGATTGATAGTCAGGAGGTCACGAACTTTTAAAGGTGGCACAACTTACGATTCAAGATAAAGATCTCACCTATACAAATATGGCAACTTTTCTTGCACGCTTTTTCCATAAAGGTTGGGTTCTCAGTGCATTGGTTAGAACCTGACCAGAACTCACACCCTGGTTTCTTGTCATGACAACCTGGATGGCAGGAAGGAGAGCAGCACGAAAAAATCCTTTCGTTTTTTTGTACAATTTTTAACAAACCAAAGTTAAAGGATGGAAACTTTAAAGTATATAAAGTAAGACATGAATGTGTCAAAACTTGTTTTATCAAAGCTACTACAAGTGTTACATGATGAGAGGGAGAGAAAGAGGGAGAAAGAGAGAGAGAGAGAGAGAGAGAGAGAGAGAGAGAGAGAGAGAGAGAGAGATTGAAGGAGAGATAGAAATAGGGAAGAAAGATATACAGGATAGTGAGATGGGGAAAATATGATTTCTCTGATTTATTATTAGACCAAAGTTACTAACGTATTTTTCCATCATAAATGAGGTCGTGACGCCCCTTTGGTTCACAATTCTCGCGAAGCTTTTGATTTTGCTCAAGATCTGAAAGATAAAATTCAACCAAGTAAGGCTTAGGTTTTGATATTAATTAAACTGATCAATTTCTAACCACGGAAAATTTTAGTGTAAATTAGACCCATGTACTTCAAATGAAAAAAAGAATTAAGCATTCAAAACTAGGCGTGTAGTTTTCCAAACATTTCTCTATCCAAATTAAGGCTCCTTACTTCTGTGCGACTGGCATCTCTTGAGATATGTGTTAGCACATGGGAAGATTTCCTTGATCAGGTTATAGAGATCTGGGTCGTAATATTTTAATGCGCCTCTAGTAGCTATTGGACCGTGGACCCCGTCAGGCTTAGCTCTGTATGTCTGCACGTTGAAATAGGACTGGACGCCTTCAGCCTAAATGGTGTATAGAAGAAATTAGTCTTAGATGTTTTTGTTCTTCACAATAAAAAAAACTCAGTTTAAAACATTTTGAGAATCACACAAAATCATACAACCAGTGTCAGTTTTTTTCAAGCAGCCACACTTAAAAGAATTTCAGTATATTTGATGACAAATAAATTTTAAGATCAGTAGAGTGTATCAAAAATGTATTCCTGATTAATAAATAAATCTGCAAATAGATCAATCGGCTGTGCTGGAAAGTATTATAATATTAAAAGAATGGAGGCAAACTAAAAGAAGGATTGATACATGATCAAATAAATGTAATAAAGAATAGTACGTGATAAAGGTAACAGAACTCTATGCGTAATTTTGTAAAGAAAAAAAGGCACAAGAATCAATGGATAGATGCATGGGTTCTCACACGAGCACAAGGTAGTTGGCGGGGACGAGGACCCTAGCTAGAATAGAACCTGAATGTCCCGAAGTCTAAAAATAGCTCTATTCTAGTCTGAAGATTAGGTTCCACTGAGACAGAAAAGAAAGACCCAACCGACCCTAATTGTTTTGAGTCGAGTCAGTTGTGGTTTCTGTGTCCACCAATTGACATTCTAAAAAGTAACCCAACTAGTCGGTTGGCCTAGATATTTTTTTCTAGCTCGAAATCATGCGTCTATACACCAGAAAGTTTAAAGGTAAAAACCAATATGGCACGAAAAGTGTCAAATCCAAACACTGTTTATTCAAAATGTATTTTTAAAAAGTCCCTAATATCATAAGATTTTCCGTGCAGACTTTGCTAATTTTTGGGCGCTGATTATGAGAAATAATAATAAATTTTTTCACACACTTTAGGCATGTAGCTGATAAGACACCCAAACAACCCGTCAAATTACTACAAGCTGCAATCCAACCGACCTCTGAAATGCCGGCCTTATTCGTGTCATTTTAGTGGACACGCTCTGCCAGAATTCTCTATGATTGGTTTCTCAATAATAAATGTTGTAGAAGAGGTCGGTGAAAAAAAAACTCCTTCAAGATATTGAAAAAAAAATTATCAGGATATTGGTCAGAAAATCCCCCTCCAGAAGATTAAAATAACGTCATCAGTTATTGCCGTATCTATCGCAAAGTATTTACTATTTTAATTACCATCTCTTTAAAAATGTATATTTATTGTTATTATCATATTCCTCTTTTCATCACTATCAGGATCGTTATAAAAATGATAATAAAAATATTAGCAACGTCAACGTCAATATTATCTTGTTGATCTTTGTTATCGCTATTCTTGACATCATAACGGTCAATATCATCACGATTATCACCGCTAATATCTTCATTATCAAAAGGAATTTTATTATACTGATCTTTCTCCCACTACAGCAAATCATTATTATCACCATAATTATCATTTCTTATCAAAAGAAACGCTAAGATTGCTGACTTACAAAAAAATCCTGCACGCTTTTCATAAACAGCGTATCTTTAAAGAGACCAGTTTTTTTGGCATGCGCGTAGGCTGCTCTCATTCTTCCATCCCAGCCCTGTATACCCACGGCCGCTCCTGAAATCATACAATCATGATTTAAAACAATCAAAGAATTATAGCTTATCTTTTCATCTCCATGCTTTCAAGTGGCTGAGCTTAACAGCGAATTCAATCTGCCACAAAAAAATGGTGAAGATGTATCTACGAGACCACTCTCTTACGAAATGAAGCAAGAGTTTAGAATATTGCTTTCCTTTAACAAAGAAAAATAGTGAAATACTCTAAATTTAGAAGCTAACTATCGAATTGCCACAAAGTCAACCATAATATAATTTGACAATAGCAAAAGTTATAAACCTATAATGATGCCCAATAAGTATAGTACGCCCATTATTTTTTTTTTGGTCAAAATCCATGTCTAATTTTAAACCCCTTTAACGATCATTATCTTAAACTTTACAACAAATGGGCAGCAAAAAAATCATAAGGCAGTGTATCTTTAAGTATTTTTTGAAGGAATTTATCGACTTCTTATATGAAATTTGATTTCTGTGATTTCCCATAATGTGATGGTCATGCTTGCATCAATACCGAAAAATGTGTTGCTGCACCTATAAAAAATGTCAATAAAGGAAATCCTCCAAAACAGTACTTTCCGTTCTTACATCCTCATACGATTATTAAAAAGCTGTGAATTTTTTAAAAAATCCATAAAGTGCAATGTCTGCTGGAATTCTTAGCAAACTCATTTAACCTACATGATTAGAAATATTTTTTTTTAAAGGCTGTAAATAATTTCGGCTTTTAGAACATCAGTTCATTATTGAAATTGAAGTTTAATTGAGGAGTGCCATGGTCCTTCTTAATATCCGCACAGATCTTTTTGATATGGAAAAAAAATTTTGAAATCAATGTTTTTTTGGCAGGCTATATCTAACAAAACAAAAAAAAAAAAAAAGAAAAAGAAAATGACGGCCTTACATCAGATAAAGTACATTGAGTAAATTTAGTTTATGTCGAGTAAATTACCGAGAACATAAATGGCTTTCGATAGATGACGGACCATCATATCTTTCTGTCTATTGCGGTCTTTCCTGAAATAATGCAAGGGAAGTATGATTTTATTATATTGTTTATAACTCAATGAAAAAAGACGAATTTAAAAATAGAAGCAAATAGTTCCTTGGATAACATATTTGTAGAAGAGATGATCGACTCACAAATAAGCTGCACTTGGTTTGAAACATTAGAAAAGATTTTTATTCCCTTTTAAGATATTTTCCTGATTTTTGTTCCCATGATTGTACTATACACACTTGAGTTTATGTTTTACTATTTTGATGTTTCTTGTTACTACGACAAAGCATTTTAAAGGTCATGAAGTTTTACGGTTTTTCTTTGCTCCCTCTAAAAGTATCTTTAGACATGCAGACCAAGCTAAAAAATTAAAAACCACAAAAAGTGCAAAAGAAATATTTGATTTAAGGCTTTCAGCTCATTTTAATATTCATTTTGAACAGCATAAAACTGCAAGATAAATTTCTCAGAATGAATAACTACGTAAACTTATCAAAAACAAAACTTTTGTAACGTTATCTTTTCAGTCTGAATTTACAAGTTTGATATAATATTTTGTACGAAACTTTTAGCTTGTATTATATTAATAATAATAATAATATGATTATTATTATTATTATTATTATTATTATTATTATTATTATTATTATTATTATTATTATTATTATTATTATTATTATTATTATTATTATTATTATTATTATTATTATTATTATTATCATTATTATCATTATTATCATTATTATTATTATTATTATTATTATTATTATTATTATTATTATTATTATTATTATTATTATTATTATTATTATTATTATTATCATCATTGCGCTTCCGCAGTCACTGGCAGCAGAGACGCGCTTCATAGTCCAGTCAGCAGAGCGTTGTTGGGGTAATCTTGAGGTCTTACGTTAGTTTCGGGGCACAAAATTTCTTGATGGGATACTACCTTATCAGTCCCAGCCCTGTCTTTATAGGTAAGCCGCCTTACTGATAGCAAAGAATATTCTCCTCGCCCGCGGTCGATACAGGGTTATGATACGTAGCACTGCGACCACGTGTCACCTGATTCCCCAAATCGCTGTGGTGCCTGTGTTCAGGGATGTCATTGGTAACCTCGTCTTTACCAATTACAGCAATTCTACCAGACATGCGCCAGAACCATTCCCTCACGACAGAGTTCTCGGCCAGCATGAAACGTAGGACGTAGCATGCTCGTCTCAGAGCATCGTCTGAGACATTCTTACTAGCCGCAGAAAAAAAAAAAACCGCAGCGTCAAAACGATGACTTGTTTTGACAATGTCAATGTTTGATTAAACTCGCTCAACTGTGTTTGAATCTTCATCTGAATCAAGTATCTCAAGCATGAAGGGAAGAAAAGGGGGTATAACAGTGACAGAGTGAGAGAGAGAAACAAAGAGAGTGTGAAATAGGAAGAGAAAGATAGATAAAGGGAAATAGACTGCTTTACAGGCGGATATAGGTATAGAAACTCCATAAAGGGGAAGAACTCACAAAGAACCGGAATGCCATAAGCCTCTGTATATTTCTGGTAAAAGATGTCCAGCCCATCGGGTTTTATTTCGGAAGCAAATCTGAGTTTTGGCGGGACTTCTCGAACATACTGACAATTTTTTGCTTGCGGAACAATGGCCTGCCGATAGTTTTTGCTATCTGGAAGATAGAGAGATTTTGGCTGGACCTGAAAGTCTCATTAGGACATCGTTTCTTCTAATCATCCAAGGGTTTGTCAACATTATAAATAAGATACAAATAAAGGTCATTATAGCACAAAGAGGTATCGCCTCAACTATTTTCAAATTTATAATTATATATGGAGGATTACTCAAAGCTGAAAAAAAAGTGGAAACTAAATTTGAATACTGAAAAATGAGAAACTACTACTGTACTAACAAAGAATTCCGAAAGATCAGTCTATGTTAAAATTGTGTCCTTTTATTACGGGATTTCTTTGCTGAGTTTAATCTACACTAAGTCTCCATAAAAAAAAATTAAAGAGTGTTCAAGTTTGCAGTAGTTTTATTTAAAAATACCTCTTTTTAGATGTCTTGAACATGAAAACATGATGTCAATGATTGGACAATGTGTAAATATAGATGAGTGTTTGTACTTTTTAAAATCTGATTAAGTACGAGAAAGAAAAACAAATATGCATCATTACTTTTATTTTTATGCTCTTGATGCATGAACAGTTCTTAACTAGAACAGAAAAAAATATGCACTAGAATTTTTTTTATTTTTCTGTCCCTGGTGTTGATCCTTCGATAAGATATAACTCTCTAGTCTTACCAAAACTTAAGTAGGTGTTGTACATCGTGTCGCTGGCTCTGGAAGCAGATGCTGGAACAGAAAGTGGTGAGTGTGGCGTTAACTATATTCATAATGATAATCATGATACAAAAGGATAACGGTGTTACAGTCTGAGAAAACGAAAGTGATAAATATAATTTTGAGGAACATCAGGTAAGGTGGAAGTGGAGGAGGGGCTGAGTAATGAAGTGTGTAAAGGACGATGTTGTTGATAATGATGACGATTATGCTGAAGATAATGATAGTCATGATGATGATTATAATGCTGGTGACAATGAAGATATCGACTACAGTGAAGAAGATGATCATATTATGATTTTTAAATCGTGCGAGAGTAAGGAGGTTCTACCCAACTTCTTACTTAGTTCAATTCATCAATAAGTCTATTCTATAGAAAGAATGGCAACAGACAGAAGACACAAATTAATCTTTTCTGGTTTATATCATTTTATTGAAAATTAATTGAATATCTCTAGGTTTTTCAAAGTAAAATCATTCTTTAACTGTTTAGATCAGTTATTTTACGGTTGTTTTTAAATTTAAAACAAAGTATGGCTTACGTAAGGATAACATGTAAAGAAAGCAGAATTTCAAAAAATTTAAAAATTTTAATTTTACTTTGTGTGAGACAACAGCTTAACGCTGTCAACAGCAGCAACTGCAGCATATGTGACACCATGATTGTTGTAGTTGCTGTAGTCTTTTTTTTTCTTTTGGAATCTTCTTTTTTTTCTGAACCAGTCAAGACTGTAGTGGACTTTCCTGACAGCCAAACTCAAGAAGTCACGATCTAATCTGAGAAAAAAAAAAACATTTTGCTGGTTTGTTTCAAAACTGGGTATATTTTATTATAATAGATTAAGTCATCCATCAAGAATTTCTCTCAAAAAGTCCACACAGAAAACGTTGAAGAACTCCATGGATTTATTATAAACCAAACTAAAGCATCTTGAGATAGACATACTTTATGAAAACAATATAATTATAACATAAATCGCTTTTCTATATTGTCAAACTGTGCAGTGCATATTTTTTAAAGATGGTTCTTGCGAAAGTGTACAATTCAACTTACCGAGACAGAAATTAAGCACAGTGCGTTCAGTAGGTGTTGAAGTGTTTTATAGCGTTCACAACTTGCTGGGAAAGTGTCAGCTTGATAAAACTTTTGAATTTGCACTGTAATATTCATATATAACATAAAATAAAAGAAAAACTGACCAGCTTTCTGACTTTTTTTTTGCCGCGTTCGGTGCACTAGAAAAAATTCCCAGCTAAAGCAAAAAAATATCATAGTTACCTGTTGCTTCCTATCGCCTTAGAAAAACTTTTTTTTAAAAGCTTATTTACGAACAAACTTGGTTTATCTTTCACTACCTAAAACTATTTTATAGCTTGTCCTACTTTTTTTAGTTACAAGCATGATTTTCAGAGTCAAATGAAATCATGAGAAAGACATTCGTTGAAGAAAAGCAATTTTCACACCAATGACGAATTGAACCTCTTTAGACTTATCTAACGAACAGCTTTAAAGTGTACAGAATAATGTGAGATTTGAATTTTTCTCAAACGTATCGCCAAGAGGATGTTATCTCTGTCATAAATAGAATAGAGATCTCTAGCATTAATTTTTAAAGAGAACTATTTTGTACAAACTCCTTGAGTACTTCACTATTTAATACATGATTGTGTATTGAAAAACAGCATACATTGTGGATAGCAAAAAAAAAGTTTCGAAGAACTAAAACTTTTGTGTAATGTGCAAAGTCATCTAGTAAAAAGTTTTTTCGCCTGAGTTAAAAGTCAATTAAAAAAAATAATGATAACAGAAAATACATTCTAAAAAATCGGGTAAAGGTAACACAATGCTCTTTTCGTTACAATTATATTCTAATTATTTTCTCTCTTTGCGAATATTAAACACTGCATTCAGAGGGATTAAAAATGGTCTAGCTCTAACTTTATCTCTGTCTATCTGCTCTTTCTTTGCCTCTGTTTCTGCTGCTTTTTGTCTTTTTATCATTTTTTCTATCAGCTCTCAGTGTATCTTAGTTTGAATCTCCATACTTATTATTTCTAACATTTCTATATTTTAAACCAGTTTATAACTGTGTTTTTATATGTAACTTGAACTTCAATGTAAGCATGGATTCATGCATATATTAAGTAAAATGTGTCTGTGCATGTATAGAACTATGTTTGCGTGTATGTATAAAACTATGTGTGTCTGTATGCATGAAAATGTGTGTGCGTGTGTATACCTAAGCTTGTTATCGACTTGTTTTTTACCTAACTTTTTAAAATTTATGTTCCATTAAAAGCTAATTCTTTTTGTATTTGTTAATTCATTTATTTTATGATATTTTGCCCCTCTCTCTATTCTTTTCACAGATAAACACCTTAAGGCCGACTCCACTTTACCAAAGAGTAAATTACTACTCTATATGAATTAGGCAAAAAATCTTTAAAAGACAAGGACCATTAAATTTTATATAAAAAAAATTTATTTCTTATTTGAAAGAAAAACTTCACAAACTATTGAGAGACCTTAAAAGAATCTGGATGGTTGAAATTCAAACCTAAAACATGCTTATATCGATTTTGAAACCGACATTCTGAAACCTGAGGTAACCGACCTTCACAGTATTGCAGGATATAACGGGGGATCATAAATCACAAGCTGCTTAAACTTAGAGAAAAAAGAAGTAGCAGAAGATTTTAAGACTGAATTTAATCTTCTCCTCCAAATAGTAAACCAGATAGTTCAGTCGGTAGGGCATTGGACTTGCATCAAATAGGAGAAGTGGTCGCATATTGATCTGATGATCTATCTAAATATACTTATGTTTGATTGACACTGATCTAACCTCCTGCTTACTTAACATTATAATAAATTGAGTTTTATATTTCAATGGGAAAACCTCTTGCCTATGAATTTATTGATTTCCTTTCCTTCCTCTCTCTCTCTCTCTCTCTCTCTCTCTCTCTCTCTCTCTCTCTCTCTCTCTCTCTCTCTCTCTCTCTCTCTCTCTCTCTCTCTCTCTCTCTCTCTCTCTTTCTCTCTGTTTTTTCTCTTTTTGTCTATATACCTTCTTTACCTCTTCGCCCCTTTCTAAATCTCTTATACCCACAATTTCGTTCTCTTTCTTCCAATTAATATAATAGTTGTCTCTAGCTCTCGTTTTGCGTTTTAGGGAAAAAATGTCTCTTCTTTGGAATTACTGTAAGGTTTGAAGCTGTTACATATACGAAGACGGCAATTATGACTGTTTGATCCAAACACGTACAGTATGGCGTCACATTTTCAAACAATAACATGAACAATTCACATTATTGTTAATTTTATTTTTCTTAATGGAATACACGGCAAAAAAAAGTTTGCATGATATTTAGACATGTTATAAAGCAAATTATTTAATGCAAAGATTATTTCTTTGAATCAATTTTGAAATAAGGGCTCAGGGCCCATCACGCAGTTTATGATGATGTTTTCGACGTGACAGATTTCTTTGAACAGCAAATGAGAGGGAATCCCCGCTTTAAACACACTTTGCAGCCCATCCTACACTTGGACAGCATGTAGGTGGGGTTAGCATCGCATTTCCCAATCTTTGCCCAGTGTGCGCATTTTTGGTGCTCACCAAAACAGTTTTCGTCCGCTGGAAAGGAGATTTTTTTAAGAAACACTCAAAGCCAAAAATATATCAATAGATTTCTATTATCACGGTACGCCTATTTAACATAATTTTCTTTCTGGACAAGATCTAAAGGTGTCTTAGAAAATAAATAAAAGACTACATCATCTTGTCAGGCGTAGATCAAATTCTACTAAAAATTACATTGATCTATATGCAAACTTTCAAAAAACATAAACAAACAACTTATATGAAGAAAAACATAGCGTCTTTCTCCGACATAGCTTGCTCTAACAAAGATTATCTAATGACTATAAAGAATCTAGAGTGAATAAAAGCATATGTAAAGATTAAACAGAATCAACAGTGTATCATAGCATATCTAATGCCCAGACAGCATCAATAGTGTATTACAGTATATTTAGTGTCTATAGAGAATCTAAAGTGTATAATTCATATCCAATGTCTATACCGAAACTAGGATGTATTAAAGCATATCTAATGACGGTTGAGTGATGGTTTGACAGTCAGGAGGTCCCTGATTTTAATTCTATATATCTTCAGTGTATCAAAGCATATCTAATGTCTGGAAATAATTTACAGTTTATCAAAACATATCTAATGTGTATACAGAATGTACAGTATATCACAGCATATCAAAGGTCTATACGGAATCTTTAGAGTTTTGAAGCATCTGTAACATCCATACAGAATCTATAGTATATACAAAATATATCTAGTGAGTTTTCAGAATTAACAGTTTTTCAACCATATCAAATGTCTATACAGAATATACAGTGTACAAAGCAAATCTAATAACTATTATAGAATTCACAGTGTATCAAGGCATCTATAATGTCTATACAGAATCTAATGCGTATCAAAGGATATTCAATGTCTTAATAGAATCAACATTGTATCGAAGCATATTTAGGGAGTGTACAGAATCTACAATGCTTCCAAGTATATTTAGAGACTTTACTGAATAAGCTGTTGAGCATTCTCTCGAGCTGAAAGATAAAATTCAACCAAGTAAGTCTTAGGTTTTTATTTAAATTAAACTGATTTATTGCTAACCACGAAAACTTTTAGTGTAAACTAAATCCATATACTTCAAATGAAAAAAACATTATGGAGCATTTAAAACAAGGCGTGTAATTTTCCGAGCAATTCTCTATCCAAATTAAGGCTCCTTACTTCGGTTCGAATCGCATCGTTTGAGATATGTGTTATCACATGGAAATATTTCCTTTATCACATTATAGAGATCTGGGTCGTAATCTTTTAATGCGTCTCTAGTAGCTATTGGACCGTCAATAAATTTGATGACAAATAAATTTTAAGATCAGGAGAGTGTATTGAAAATGTATTCCTGTATTATAAATTAATATGTAGATAGATCAATCGGCTATGCTGGATCATAGAAAGTAGTATAATATTCAAAGAATGGAGGCAAACTGAAAAAAAGGATTGATAAATTTGAATACTGAAAAATGAGAAACTAGTACGGTACTACCAAAAAATTCTCAAAGATCAATCGTGTCCCGTTATTACGGGAGTTCTTCGCTGAGTTTATTCTACACTCAGTCTCCAGCAAAAAAAAATTAAAGAGTGTCCAAGTCTGCAGTAGTTTTATTTTGAAACAACTCTTTTTAGGTGCCTTGAGCATGAAAACACCATGTCAATGATTGGGCAATGTGTAAATGTACATGAGTGTTTGTACTTTTAAAAATCTGATTAAGTATATAAAAGAAGAACAAATAAGCATTATTAATTTTATTTGTATGCTTTTGATGCATGGACAGTTCTTAACTTGAACAGAAATAAATATGCACTTCATTTTTTTTATTTCTGTCCCTGGTGTTGATCTCTCGATAAGATATAACTCTCTAGTCTTACCAAAACTGAAGTAGATGTTGTACAACGTGTCGCTGGCTGTGGAAGCAGATGCTGGAACAGAAAGTGGTGAGTGTGGCGGTAACTGTGGTCATAATGATAATCATGATACAAAGGTATAACGGTTTTACCTTTTAAGAAAACGAAAGTGATAACTATAATTTTGAGGAGGTAAGGAGGTAGTGGAGGAGGGGCTGAGTAATAAGGTGTGTAAAGGATGATGTTGTTGATGATGATGACGATCATGTTGAAGATAATGATAGTCATGATGATGATTATAATGCTGGTGATGATGAAGATATCGACTATAGTGAAGAAGATGATCATATTATGATTTTAAATCGTGCGAGAGTAATGAGGTTTTACCAAACTTCTTACTTAGTTCAATTATATCAATAAGTCTATTCTATGGAAAGGATACCATGTACTTACCATGGCATTACAGTGGTAGGACCCACGCTTGTTTGTAAGAATAAATCACAAGGCTAGATCTGTCTCGATACAGACGAATAGGTCAACACATGTAAAACCATATGCATAACATCAGACAAAAGGTATGAACGGGATTCGAACCCATATTTCTGTAAAACACTCATCGCCTTGCCAAGATAAGTTAAAGAAGTCTCCTTGCATTTTCATACTTTTCTTCCTATCTGTCCAGGTATCCTTAGGTTGCTTTAGATTGCTCTCATGAACCGATGTGATTTTCCACTAATGTTTGCTTGGACACCATGTTTAAAAGATTTTTGTGGACTTATTGCGTGTCAAAGATCTGTTATAGAGTTTGGAATACCTATTTTGAATCTTTGGCGAACTTATTGAACCTGTTCCTTATTTTTTTTCCTTTCCTTATCCATTATTTGTATTTTTAGATCCTTGAGTGTAGCTCTTTGTGTACCGGCCTCTATCGTTGTTAGACTGTCTCTTCTTTTAGAAAACTAATTGTGTTTTGTAAGCTTCTTTAATGCTGCTAAGGGCGGACTAGAAAGCTACTGCTAGAGCTGTAAGCGCCTTACAATTACTCTTACAAGGAAATATTTAAGATTTTTTTTTTATTTCGTTACATTTCCTTACTAACGTGGTAATTGCCTGAGCCTATACTTTTGGTCTTACTTTTTTTGTGCCAATAAAAGTTCTTTGTCTTTAAATGTTTTCGAATTGTAAACGGCTTACAAAAACGTTTCATTAAGCACGAGCCTTTTTTACCCACTGATCGTCTTTAATTGATAAGGACTTTTAAAGTTTATTTTTCGAAAGCGAAAAAAAAAATCTGATCAAAAAGAAAAAAAGGTTGCGAGCGATGTCTATTTTAAAATGAAT
>JAWDGP010003546.1:130000-170000 GCA_033675545.1 Elysia crispata
ATGGAAGACCAGTCATAGCCGACAGATCGTGTACATTGATGTATGTTCAATAATGAATTAGAGATAAAAATAAAATGTAAAAACGGAAAAAATATATTTAGGAAGATTTATAAAGTAGTCAAAATCATTGAGAGAGAGAAAGAGATAGAGATAGATAGATAGAGAGAGTGAGAGAGAGAAGCAGAGGGAGACAGAAGGAGAAATAGTGTGGAAGAGAAAAAAAAGAGTAATAAACATTACTGACACGGACACATCTATTAAAAATGTTTCCAAAATGTCAGAACAGAGGCAAAGAAAAGAGACACAGAGATAGAGCGAGAGAGAGAATGAAAGAGGAAGTATTAGAAAGAGATGGAAGCATTAGCGACACACTTTGAGAGGAAGAGAGTAATATACAGATCTAGAAAAGGACCCAAATATTTAGAGAAAAATTTTCCAAAATAAAAGAAGAGGCGTAAAGAAGAGAGAGATAGAGAGAGATAGAGAGAGAGAGAGAGAGAGAGAGAGAGAGAGAGAGAGAGAGAGAGAGAGAATGGCTTTTTTTTAAAGAAAAGGAGACATGCAGAGAGGAAAGAAAAAAAAAGGAGATAGAAATACACAAAAACTGAGTGACTTGGTGGGTGTAAGCAGACAGAAGAGGGAGGTCAGAGAGAGAGAAAGAGGGAGAGGGAGGGAGAGAGAGAGAGAGAGAGAGAGAGAGAGAGAGAGAGAGAGAGAGAGAGAGAGAGAGAGAGAGACAGACAGACAGACAGAGACAGAGAGAGAGAGAGAGAGAGAGAGAGAGAGAGAGAGACAGATGAAAGGCAAGCTAGGATGAAAAATTGACGTGAAGTTAAAGAAAAGTGCCAAACAAGTATCATCATTTTGTAATTACATTTACTTTTTTTTATTCATCACAATTACATCATTCAAGATCAATCCCCATCATGATGTTCTCGACTAAGCAAAAATTCAAAACCGATTTTAAAAGCAGCCGATTCAAAATCCTTTCACATTTTCTGACAACGAAATAAAAAAAGGGGCAAAAAATGAACACACATATCTTAGTGACTGATAGTCTTTCTTTCTTGCAATGGGGAAAAATTGTTTTTCAGCTTTGAACAGGTAGTGGCACCTTTATTGCTGGAGCCTATTTTAAAAAAAAGTTATAAGCAGTAGATACTCTTTTCATTGTTTTTGTTATCCTTTTACTCTCAAAGAGTACCCATACAAAGGTAAATAAGAAAAGAATGTTATGATTCTAAAAGAAACATAAAAAAAATAAAATTTACCTAATTCCCTGGCCAATGTTGATATATATTGAAAGCCTAAATTGCTAACTTCAGCTCATGAAGGGACTTTGTCATCTTAATGCTGTGTTGAATGTATAGGACTCTGCCAACCAAGGCACAGAGTTGCTAGGCAAACAGACCCGACCTTCATCCAATTGGGTTTATTTAAATCACCAGATTTTGCATCAACAGAACAAATATTAAAATCTTGTTACAATAAGTTACTATAATATCTTATTATAATACATTTCCATAATGTCTTATTAATACATGTAAAATAGGCTACTATAGTATAATATCTTACAATGATTTACTATACCACAAGCCTTTAATACAATTACTTTTATATCTCTTTATAAAAAGCCAATGAGGATTTTGTAAAACTTAAGCCTTGGTTTCAGAGTGTAACATATGACATTATTTAGTCTAAATGGAATTTATTGAAAACATTTTTTTAATATCTTCCTCTAAATGAGTTGTCTATCTTAAACAACCAAAACTGTAAAGAAAAAGTAAAACTTTACATGATGATCGTGTCATGAGGGCCAAAACATAGACAAACTGGGACCTAAATAAAAATAGGTGGTATTTAATATTTGATGTTTATTTCTTAACTAGAGCACTAGATACATCAGTTGATAGAGCCTTGCACTGACAGTGAGAGGTTTTCTGTCTCGACAGCGACTAGAAGTCTAGACATCATTTCTAACGATCGCTATCCTAGGCTTGATGATGATCTTCTTCCAGGGAAATCTTGAAAAAATTTATGGCTCACAAAAATAACTAAAAAACTTTTCTAGAATGGAGAACAAAATTAATCAAGAAACCTGAATTGGAGGGAAAATTTTCAAATCATATTTATATATCTTATTTTTTTATAGGTAAAAAAGAAGGCTTGTATTTGATATGGCAATTTTTAAGAAAAAAAAAAGTTAAATATGAAAAAAGAAATAAGGTGTTTGAGCATGAAAAAATATACAATTACAAACTCTATATGCTACCAAAAAAAATGGATTAAACTCCAGCATACCCACATCCATTAAAATGAACTGGAAATAAATGAATTAATATATTACAATGAAACTTAAGATAATCTGGATAATGCAAAAGGGGTCAACATGTAAAATTTAAACTTCATTTCAGTCACTCAAAATTCTCTCACTATTCAAAAACATATGAATCTTTTGGATGTAAGTTGGAACCTTTACCAACCCTGCCATTCATATATTCTTTTGATTTAAGATTTAAAGCTTAAGTACATAATGATACAAAGCAAATGCCACAAACTGATTCACAGCTCTGGTACCATTAATCGCATGATATATATTGCTAACTTTGGTTCTGACCTCAATAATTTTACCCTTGCTAGGCTTCTACTAAAGGTCCAGGTAAGTTTTATCCCTCAGGAAACTTTTTTGTTGGCTACACCCACTGTTGACTAATTCCAAACGGCCTGAGAACTGCATTCAAAAGCTCTTCAGGCCATCATTTTCTATACATCTATCAATTTCTAATTATGCTGCTGTTCAAAACAATATCCTGCTTTAAAAATGTGTAAGCATTAAAAAACAAAATTTTGAATCTTTCTCAGACCGTCAAAAGTAGAGAGATCCCAATATTTCACACCTGCCACACACACATACACAAAAAAATATAACTACATTGACAACAAAATAAAAGTAAAAAACCAAAAAGTCCAAAAACAAAAAAAAACAGCAATGACTAGACAAATTTCTTCATCAATGGAACAAATATTTTCCAAAATGGAGTTTGAATAATTTTATTAAGGATGAGATTTCATAGAGTTATGCCATATGGTAAGAATCGTCAAGCTACATCAGACAACAGTATAGTATTGATAATTTCCCTACTTGATGCACTTAATGTTACCTTTTTTATTCTGAATTTTATTTTTCCACCTGTGAGCATTTTGTGCACAGCACTGAGTGCTAATTCATGCTCTATCTCACACATTATTTCAATTTACATAAAATTTTTAGCAGACTTAAAAACTGAGCCTCCCTTTTGTTTTCCTGACAGTGACATTGATAACTATGATTACTGGTTTGATAATTTGTTTGTGTGGTCACTTTTTGCTTGGTATCTCTTGTCCAAAACCAGTGATTTTTAGTATTATTCAATTAGTTCATATCCATTCAAATGTGAGAATAAATTGCACATTCATTGATTGTTGCATCATTAAGATAAATCTATGGTAAAATTTAAACTTTCCATGGCATAGCAAGTCAGCTATCAGAGATTCCCTTCCGCCTCTCTGTTTTTAAATATGCACACACGAACAAACACAACATCAATCATACTTTGCTTTTACTGATATAGCACAAGCATGACTTAGTAATCTCAGGCATACATATATGCAGGTGTCAGTTTTCTGTGAATCGAATTCTTTATTTACTATCAATTAGGTCTCTCTTAACAATTGTGTTCAAGAAGCCTTCTTATTCAATTTTTTTCCTTTGTCATCTGCCCGTCATGGATGAAAATCACATGTTGTGAAATGACATCTCAGGTCGGATATCTCTGTCTCCTCTAAAAATAATGCAATTGGCAGGCTCATAAAGATATATCAAACATACAACCACTTAACACTGGCTTTAAATCAAGACTGACGAAAAGTTCATGAAGCAAAAAGAAAGCAAAACGAAAAAATATTTTAGAATTCAAATGGAAAAAAAAGGCAAAGCATAATATGAGCACAAATACTTACACCAATCAGCCTTAATAAAAAAAAAAGTATGTATATATAATATGGTCTGTTGTTATAAAAGTCAAGCTTTTGCTTATTAAGACTAAACACAGGTCTGTTCTAAACATTAACATTCACTTCTCTGGTGTGTCCCAGCTGACAACAAACTATACTCAACTAATACTAGGGTGACATGAGTAATCTAGTTTACTGATTTCATGTAGAAATTAAAGAATAAATCAATTCTAACTTTAACTGTTGAAAAAAATAATTCCAAAGAACAAAAAAATTGACTCGCAGCTTTTTTAACATACTATTTAGATTTTGGGAAATTCTATTGTTTATACAACATATTACAAAGAGCAATGTCAACCTCAAAGCCTCTGCAAAATAAATATTTTTGTCATGATAAGTACAATACTCTTTTACAGAAAAAAAAATTGAAAACATGGTACATTTTAGTCATGACTTCCGCAAACAGAGAAGCATCAAACATGTAACAATCAGAAATATTCCTTCAATCATACTGTGGAATTTTTTCAAGCAACAAAACTCAGTCTAGCTGAGCTGGTAATAATAACAAGCGAAAAATATCTCACAGAATTATCAAACCCAGTATCTCAAGTGTTCATTCACATTACTCAAATCATCCACTCATTCTCATCTCTCTGCTAAACTTTGTTGAGCAAGAAAACTGTTTGATTGCAACAAAAAGACATTTCTCTTCTCCCAACGCAACAAGAATCAATATGTGGTAAGTGATCACAGACCAGACCCAGCTATAGTGTGGGACAAGAAGATGGGGAGGAGGGGGGGGGGGAGGGGAGTGAGTGTTAAGCAGTGAATCATTTCAGGACATGTCTTGTAGCAAGAGATTTGTGGCCAGCCTAGGGTTGTTGTTGGATGTCCTCAAAGCTTGTCTGGCACGGGAGTCGCTGAAGCCCATCTCCACAAAGCGCTGGACCTAAATCACAGGAAAAAGAAAAAGAATGAAAGTATTTCCCAAGAAAAAAAAATTCCCTTAATAACCATATAATAAGCATAACAATATAATATCAAATGGAGAATGTGATAATACACACAAATGCAAAAAATTTCAAAAGGGAGAAGACAAATTTTTTATATGGATATCATAATCTTAAAACAAAACTTAATACAAGCATAGGTATAGACCACAATGGATGAGATTATCAGCAAACATCCGAGAGGCAACCGAGTAGTCCAAGTCAGGGCACTAGGATGCAAAAGGCGATATGGATATGGATGGATAGGTTAAAAAAATTTTACAGAGTTCTTATCAAACATACAGCAAGCTGTATTATTATTATTATTATTATTATGGCAACAGCTAATCCTGGTATGTCTTGTTTTTGTAGAACTTGCACAAAGACAACCTGCTTACAGCACAGACCGATCAAAGCTCTCAAATGTCTAAGATATATATGTGAATAAATTAAACAGAAGAAATTCCTTCTTTAGTCCTGCCCTCTATCCCAAAAAGTCAAAAGTCACACATGGTAAAAGAACTTGAAATCATAGCAATATACATAAAGATGACCAGACTTGCAATATAAAATGCAAGCAAAGGAGCAGAGCAGAGGGGAAAAAATAAAGTATTATATTTTGTTCCTCCTCCTTAATTTACTGATGGTAAAAGTGAAATTAACATCATTCGTTTTTGAACAAAAGATCTAAATTAAAAAAAAAGTAACACATTAAAGAATAAAAACAACTGAGTTGGCATGTATAATGATTCTTCGTGCTAGTATTCTGATGTAGCACAGACAAGAGCCATATGTGTACATATTTTATATATCTACATCATCAAATCACATAATGATAAAATAAAATACACCATGCACTGACCTGTTCTTCTGACACAGCCAATCCATTCAAACCATCTGAAAGTATACAGAACATTATAATCTATATAGATGTTATATGAAAAAAAAAATTTTTGGCCTTTTAAAATTACAGTTCATGGTTATCTTGAAAAGAGAAAAATATGAAGAAAAAAATGGAATACACTTTTCCTTTCTTCACAATAGCAATTAAATGCAAGATGTACAATTGGTTAATAAACTGTTAACATTAGTACATGTTACAAGTGTAAGAAAATATATGATTGTCAGTTTAATTCATGATTTCTTTTTCTCCATTAGTTTGCCAATAATAATCCAAGATAAGAAAATCAAAAAGTTTCCAACAATTTATCTCAAAACCACACTTTTCATTAACATTTTTTTTTAAATAATTGTAAAATTAAATTGCTGATAAAAAAATTTTAAAGCTTGTCCAAAGGATTGTGAAAATGCCTAATTAACAACAACAAAAAAAATGGAATAATTCAAGAAGAATAAATTGAATACAGTTAATAAAAAACATAACTTGCTCATTAGTTTTACAGTTTGACAACAGCCTCACCTTGCTGACCTTCACCATTCTGGTTGGGATTGGCATTTCCAAATATTCCAGGCCCAGTAGCAAGATTCTGGAGTGAAAAACAAATATAATCTTATGACCAACAAATCTAATTTATGGACTTAAAAGTATGAAAACTGGGAATTACAAAAAAAAATAGATAAAACAAAATAGATAAAAAAACATATTTGAAAATAGATTTTTCCTCTTTTTCTCATTATTTAGGAAAATTGGGTTTAAGAGTTTAATCTTTCTCCAATTGAAACTAGAAAAATACTATGCCTGACCACAGGCTGAGGTCGACCGATGTTCATTCTTCGATTGGCTTGGATCGCTGACATCATCATTTGCTGCTCCAGGCGGTCCAGTCTCTCTCGCTGTTGCAGCTCTAGGGTAGCTCCCATTGGTAGCTGCGGGGAGCGGGGCGCACTGGCTGCCTCCAGGTACCGACCCAGACAATGGTCGAAAACTCGCCCTACTAGCGGAGGCACACTCAGAAGCTTTTGCAGGCCCAAGATATTAGCACGCCACAATATTCCTGACAACTGGGGACCAGATTAGGGGATGCAGTAGAATAGTTGAAGGAGTGTTGTTGTTTTTTAAATTATTGAAGATGGCATATAACGTTATCAAGCTTCGTTACTGAGGTTTGTATGACTGGGCATGTATCATAATAGTTTTTGTTTTAAACTACAGACTCACAACAGCACAGATGACAACCAGCATTGTCTCCACCTCTGAGCTGACCATCTGAAGACCCAGGATATAGTTCAGGGTTTTGCCTGTGACAGGAACCCCCATGATGCGAGTCAGTGCCACACGAGGCACACTGAAGTAGAATGGAACGTATAAAGGGAACACAAAGCTGAACCTGGACACAGAGAGATCAAAGAGAGATTTGTGAGCATTTTTTGGACTGATGAAAGTTCATATATATCTTACATAATTCTGACTTAATTAATGCCATAAAAAAAGAGAAAGCATTCTTTGAAAAAGAAATGTTCAAAGAAATGGAAAAAGCTAAAAAGATTATATGGAGATCATTATTTAAAAACAAAAAACCAATCTTGAAAATTATTGATTAATAATAAATTCCTTCTTTTTTGTTGAAAAAACAATATACTCCTTTTTCATTGAACACCAACTATCTGACCAAAATGGAAACAGTGCATCATCAAGAATCACCAAAACACATGTTCTCAAATTTATGAATCCAATTTTAACTGAAACATTTGACTTTAACAGGATTTCCGATAAAAACTCACAAGCCAGTGGGCATTTCTCCAAGTCGAATGTTGTAACGATTCAAGACACCAAATACAGCCAGTTCCAGAACACTGGCCACTATTGCAGTTGAGATCATGTGAGACTAGAGGAGGAGAACAAAACATCTGGGGATACTACCTTGGATCTGAGACCAAGCTCTTATATCACAATCAAATTTTCCACACCAGTCTACATGTTTCAGTTTAATTCGATTACATAAAATGAAATCGAGAATTCTATGAATCATGTATTGCATATTTAACATTATAGGTACCAGAAAGCAAAACAGTCACTATTTCAAAGTACCCAAATAAGATATTTCCTTCAGTAGACAAATATACATGGCAGTTAAAGATATCAAGACTTTGCTGAAATTTAAAAAATGTGCAATTAATTTCATTGGACTGACACCATGAAACCCTGCTTTACAGTTTGATATAAAAATTGTGTTTACTTTTAACAGTAAGTTGTTTTGCAGAATACTTTAAGATGTAGAACGTAGAAAGTAGGACAGTTCATGCTTTCTCTGAACTAGAGCCCATTTGATGGTCTTTCATAAAAACATATTCAAATGAAAGAGCTTGGATATAGAAATGATCAAGTAGATTTCAATTTCAAACCTTCCACTTATAAGTGCATGATTAAGCATTGGAGTGGCACAATAAATACAATCAGTGCTGTCTATGAAACTTTTAAAGTTTATAATCTCTCTCAACTAATTAAAAAAATGATTTAAAATTTTAAATTTACACAAATGCAAATTACAAAAAAAAATAAAGGCTCTTGATTTGATTTCTTCATAATTATCAATTCCCTACACATACATAAAAATTCTAAACCAAATTAAGAGATACAAAAAATGATCGTAAAATAATAGAAAAAAAAACAAAAATGTTTACCACAAACTTTCTTGAACCAAAACGTCTTTCAAATATCCGAAAGTTATAAATCAGGAGGGAGGTAAACACAAGATCTGGTAGATCCAGGAAGACAATCTTTGATAGAAACATCCTCTTAAGCTGCAGAGGAAAGAGAAATATTTAAGAAATGCTTTGATCCGAACACATCTCTTTCATCTTATTTCAATTAGGCTGAGTATAGTATAACATTTTTGAAGAGATTCAGGAGATGCTAAGTTTGTAGGATGCTTAAAACTTTAGGTGAATATCATACTACAGTTGAAATTTCTTTTTTCAACCTTATAAATATAGATCTTAAAAGATAAGAATGCTGGCCAAATTTAAAACCCAAGTGAAATTCTATAAAATATGTTTCATATTGAAGTAAAATTTTCACACTAAAAAAACTGATGTAGGAGTCTTATCCTTTTTCTTTCCTCTATGCACAAAAGTACTTTTAGCTTTTAAACTTCAGGCGTCTACATGAACAAAGCATTTCATAAATCAACTGTCCTTAATTTCAATAAAAAGCCACTGATCCAAGAATTTGGACATTCCATTACCTGCTGTTTGTCTAAAACATCTTGATTGTAGTGAAAAAGATGTTGAAAATGCTGTAGTGGAAAGGTGAACAACAAATATGTGATGACAGCATGGCAGAGAAGCACCTTGGTTACTGGTGTTCCATCTGATCCATATTGATTGAAAAAAAGAGCATTGAAAAATTTTACAGATGGCACATGAGAAACAAGTAATTCATACAAGCTCTAAAATTTCATTAATTCATAAAGGATAGGAAAAATGTCTACCTTCCTTTGCAAACAAAGGGAAAAAAAGACACACAATTAAGACATGTATGAGTAACCTTTATTTGCAAAGATATTTATGAAAATTGTTCAAAATATATAGTTGCCACTCCTGTCCATCTTTAATTTTGATTTTCCCTCTCTTCCTTCATTTATTGTATCCTAATTCAATACAGTACATATATATATATATATATGCACACACACACATACTCTTTGACATCGGTTTAATTGTGTTAGGAGGGAAAATAAATTAAATGTTTTCTGAAAATCATATTTACCTAACAATAGAAACATAATAAAGGTATCAAAATTTATGTTATTCTCTGGATATATAAAGGGATAAATTATTGATGTTTGGCTAAATTAGCATTCTGTTCATGCTCACCCTTGGAGAATCTTAAATAAAATTTTGTTTTTTTATGAATGAATTAAGCAGGGATCTCAACTCAAAATCTTGAAAACCACTGAACTTTTCACAGAAGCACAAAACACAACAAAAATTAAAAACCAGCGCGCGCTGGGGAGCAAAATATTAGAGTGTAAATTATGTGATAAAATTAATAAATTTCTTATAATATATGTCACAAACATTGAAGAAGGAAGTAATCTGAAAAAAAAAACAAGCATAAAAAATAATATGGACACGGCGTCTCAAAATCAGATACGCTCTGCTGACGCTGCTAGGCAGGGTAAACCAGTGCGCCCGATATTTTGCGCACTGCACTTTGATGAGTAATAAAGTTTGTCTTTGTTTAACAAACTATGGTCAAATTTGTTAACGAGCTAGACCGGTTTCCTCTTGACTTTCGATTTATAAACTCAGTCTTGCAACTTTTGTGAAATTCCTGTGTTTTTATCTTTAAAAGGTTTCATTTTAGAGCTTCGTTTTGCTCACTTAGTTTGTTAATTAAGTTTTATAAATTTACTTCTATTGTGTCAACTTAATTAGACAATTACAGACAAACGGCTCCATACAAATCATTTTTTCTTCTTCAACAGTTTTCTAATATTATTTCTCTTTCTGATTTAACAGGTTTCTTATCCTCAGCAACAATAGAGAATTTTTAAATAATTTTTTTTACACCATTATGGAACATACTCAAGATCGGCTCTACCGTTATACTTCTATTGTGTTCACTTAATAAGACAATTACTGAAAAACGGCTCCATAGAAATCATTTTTTCTTCTTCAACAGTTTTCAAATATCATTTCTCTTTCTGATTTAACAGGTTTCTTATCCTCAGCAACAATAGAGAATTTTTAAATAATTTTTTTTACACCATTATGGAACATACTCAAGATCGGCTCTACCATTATACTTCTATAGTGTTCACTTAATAAGACAATTACTGACAAACGGCTCCATAGAAATCATTTTTTCTTCTTCAACAGTTTTCTAATATCATTTCTCTTTCTGATTTAACAGGTTTCTTATCCTCAGCAACAGTAGAGAATTTTTAAATAATTTTTTTACACCATTATGGAACACACTCAAGATCGGCTCTACCGTTATACTTCTATTGTGTTCACTTAATTAGACAATTGCTGACAAACGGCCCCATACAGATCATCTTTTCCTCTTCAACGGTTTTCAAATATCATTTCTCTTTCTGATTTAACAGATTTCATATCCTCAGCAATGATAAAAGAGTTTTTGAATAATTTTTTTTAAAACATTATGGAACATACTCAAGATCGTCACTATCAATATAATTATGCGAATGAAATGTGCCGAACATGTGGCCAACTGACTTTAAATAAGAAGGGAAAAAACAATATTAAATTAAAAAGTCATTCTCTGGCATTGAACTTAGTGATGACATTCGCATGGGGTTTGGAATCTATCCGAAATCAATGATTTTCTTCGAGATATGTTGCCATATAATGTAAGGCAAATACGAGGGCTCTTTCAGAAATAACCGAAAAATGCCCATTGCTCAGCAACCAGTGGAGCTTTTTTAATTCTGTAAACGACATGATATTCCTTATTTCCTTACGGATGTTCCCAGAAATTATGAAGTGCATCATTTTGCACATTGAATGTCTATACGATTTTAAAGATGGCGGCCCACCTTGAAACTTGGTCAAAGGAGGAAATCAGAGCTGTCATACGTTTTTTGAACGCCAAAAGTCTGAATCCTACCGAAATTCATAAAGAACTTCAGAGTGTATATGGTGAGCATGTTATAAGCCGTACACAAGTCTATCACTGGTGTAATTTTTTTGAAGCCGGCGCTTCCGACTTGACAGACAGGGAAGGGAGAGGGCGTTCGATAACTGCGACGTCAGAAGACAATGTGAAGCGAGTTGATGAGCTTATTCGTCAAGACAGGAGGTTGAAACTTCATGAAATCGCAAGCAGTCTTGAAATTTTGGAAACTTCTGCCCATAGAATTGTATTTGATGAACTTGGCTACAGAAAAGTCAGCGCAAGATGGGTTCCTAAGCAATTGACAGACAATAATAAAGAACAAAGATTGGACATCTGCAGGGAACTTTTGAGAAGAAGCAAGAACTCACGCAGGGTTCACGGGCATACTGCCAACGCCGGCGGAGACTTTCTAGGGTACGATGTGACTTTTCTTGACAGCTTAGTCACCGGTGATGAGACTTGGTTGCACCATTGCACCCCAGAAACAAAGCAAGATTCGATGACATGGAAACATTCATCCTCACCTGTCGCGAAGAAATTCAAAGTCATGCGGTGAGCAAAGAAAATAATGGGAACTGTTTTCTGGGACAGTCGTGGTGTTCTTCTGTTCGAAACCTTACAACCTGGAGAAACAATCAATGCTGCAAGGTACTGCCAAACTCTTGACAAGCTTAGGGAGGCCATTCGCAGAAAGCGCCCAGGGCAGTTGACCAACGGGGTCATTTTGCAACACGACAACGATACACCCCACACAGCACGAGTGACGCAAGGTTGGCTAGAGAAATATGGATGGGAGATTTTGCCACACCCACCACACAGTCCAGACCTCGCACCATCTGATTATCACCTCTTTGGGCCACTGAAACGTGAGCTGGCAGGAAAGCGCTTTGATGACGATGAAGAGCTTGTTGACCATGTGCGGAAATGGCTACAAAACCTTGACGGAAGTTTCTTCCGAGAGGGTATCTATTCCATGGTGCCGCGTTGGTAGAAGTGTGTTGACAGACTTGGCTGTTACGTAGAGAAATGAAGGACGAGTCAAGGTATGAACAGGTGCAAGAATTTTGTTGATAGCATAAAAAACGCGGATTTTACAGGCATTTTTCGGTTAATTATGAAAGAGCCCTCGTATATCAGCGTGGAAAAAGAAGAGGTGTGGCAACTATAAAAGCGTCTAGGACTAGATCTATATCTATGACACAGACAACTTGAGATTTATGGTGTGACTTCGACAAACAAAATCTCTTATTAACCCATCTTTGTGATATCGTCTCTCTAACCTAGCTAAGGCATGGGAGTTTACAAAGCGGGCACGAGCTCTCAAACTAAGAGAGACTCACCGAGAGAGAACTCACTGAAAATTAAACCCACCCAGACATTCATACCACTAGCCACTTTTTAATTTTTACAAATTGATACCGCAACACTACACTACTTACACTTGCAGACACAATTGAAACGATGACAGATAGCCATACAGAAAACGAAATTAGCGTAGTAGGTGCCAACAGGCCCAGTGATGGCATAGAGACAGATCAGATAGAGAAGATTCCCACTCAGTTATATCAGAATGAAAATAGAGACCACACAGACACTTTCCCCACCAGAGACAAATAACAAAATGAACACGTTAGATGCACCACTAGCAGACACACAGACAGTGGAAGTAACGATTGACAGAGGTACAAACATAGAATATAGATCTAGAAACTTACGACAAAACATGATTTATCAGCGCAACAGTCATAGACATGACTTCTAACGAGCAACAAACACTCACCCTTCCAAGCTCACAGACACAATTTTTGTGCTGAGGATATGATTTTTGCATGAATGTTGAGAAAAACATTTTGTCTTATTGACAGTAACATTTTTTTCAAGTTCTGTGGAGCCGATTGTCCGCTAGCGGTCACTTAATCATGTAAATTAGCTCAGTAATCAGGTCATTTTTCCAACTTTTTTAATGACTGATATAAAAGCTTCTATCAAAGCTATTTTTATAATTTTTTTTAAATGACAACTTTTTTTTTACTATTTTTTAATTTAGTGAATGATCAAATGAAAAGATAATTAAATGAAGCTTGCAGATCGTATTAAAATGAACTATTATGACAAAAGACTGGTGCATGCCAGCAGTGCGGCCGACCTTGACCTCACATTGGGTGGATGGCCCCAACCCCGTGACCTATTTATCGCTTGACGGGGGCCAGTGCGGCGCAACTTAAGTATCACTAAAGTGACGCCGTGTGGAAGACCACGGATTCACAGAAGCCATCGATCGCAGAACCTCGGAAAAGACAAAACCACAGAATTCTGCGGAAAATTGAGAGCCCTGATTAAAACAAAAATATAAACAAAAGAATGACTGATAACGATCGGCTACTCACAAAATCCTGCCGGACCTGCCAACGCCAACATTTTAAATGTCGATCTTTCTGTTCCAGATGGAAGGTAAATATGAATGATGATTGAGATTTTACAATTTAGGGCTCCATGAGATTTTATTCAGCTGCAATCTGTTGATTAAAGGAAGGCAATTCCATTAAAAGTTACAAACGATGTTTATAAATTTATAAAGGTTCCAACTACATTTTATCAGGTGCAAGAAATGATGTTTCGATTGCTTTGAAATATATATTTCTTACAAAAAATTTCGTGACTCTGATTAAAAAAACAACAACTTAAATTCATATTTTCCTTTCCCCTCTTTCTCTAGTCTCTGCCTCCCCTTTTCTCTAACTAAATCAGGATTGATAACATATGATATTGGTGACCCAAGGAAAACATTTTAAAATTAATGTCTTAGAACTGTGCTCCTCTATGAACATGTAGTCAAGAGAAGTTAAATTGTATCAACTGCACAATGTAAAATAGGTTTTATTTACAATTCTTAGCTAGTATAAGGCTATCCTATATTCATCAAAAATCCTTTCCGAGATATCAATTTAGAGATATTTTTAACTTCAAGGGTAAAACTCAGTAATAAATCTCATTTTATTTGGGTTCATTTCATAAACTGATGTTTAGATTTTACCAAGCTTTTAACACGCTCAGGGCTGGCGAATTTACTGAAAGCAAAAAGAAGGGTTTTTAATCTAAATAGCATTTGGATAGTATAAAGATCTAGATCTAGAATCTAGATTTAGAATTAGATTATAAATAAATCCAGGCCTAGATCTACTCTAGACAGTCAAAATCATATCGTGTGACAGCGGTGCAAAAAGCGATACTTATCATTTTTGTCCCAACCATGCACTTATATATCTAAATGATCTCAACTTTACCAGCTTGAAAACTAGCATGAAGATCCTGTACTGAAGCTCTAGTTTAGAATAATTTTTTTTTAATCCCCCGGTCAAGATCTGATTGAGTTCTACAGGCAACTGTGGCAGGAAGAGATGGATAGCCCATCTAACTTTTTGTGGTTTCTATTACAAACAAAGTCTTTAAAACGTTCTTATGACAGTTCGCAATTTTGAAGTGTTTTTAATGCATTTCATCTGAATGTTATCAAATAATCATAAGTTTTCTTCAATAATCAATAATGCGATCAATTTTCAATATAGATTTAACTCTGCAATCATATTTTCACTTACGAAAAATATGGAAAAAAAAATCAGGCTTGTTTTCACAGAGTGCAGGACAATGATATTCATACCGGATATTTGTCTAGTTAGGTCCCTTTGTTCCATCATGTGATAATTAGCTGAGTATCAAAATGGCTGACACAATGAAGGTTCTGCTGATAGTCTTGTTAGGACTTTCATGTTTAGGTATGTTGTGCGTTCGGAATTATCTGTTCTGAATACTGCGGGCATTTGTTATTATTTTACTTCCATGCGTTTTCATTGGTTTTAAGAGATGGCTTCTTGACGCTGACATCTGGATCGGAAAGTTTCATTGTTTGCTTTCTCAAGATCAATTATTGCGATGGACTTTGTTACAATTATTACAATATTGCATTGTTTGTCAGTCGTTTATTCATAATCAAGATCTAAACTAGTTCAAAGGGTTTTTTCTATGCGAATTTTAAAGTTTGTTGGAAGGGACTTGGTCACTATAAGTTTATGTTTTGTAAAATAAAGTGATCTTAAAGTTTAACGTTAAAGCCAGCAGGAACTAAAAAGTAAAACTAAGCCAGGAATTTGATTTAGATCTAGATCTACGCCTATTTTGTAAATTATGATTTTAATTGGAGTTGAAACGAGAAAATTTGGCAAAAAAATTGGCCCTTGCTACTAGATCTAGATCTAATCAAAATGCACAGAACGATCTCATTCTGTCAATGGATTTCAGATCATGACTAGGCCGGGGAATTTTAATTAATGAATCTTACTCATGATTTTGTTGAAGAAACAGTATCAGTATCGAGAAAATCATGAAAGGCAAGATGTCATGACTACACTTAGCTATCTTAATCATTTTTTAAGTTGCCTTTCAAACAATATTTTTTTTTAAGTTTCAATCATGAGTCTACAGGCTATATATATATAATTTTTTTTTTTAATTTAAATTAAAAAGATTGAACTGCATTTTCAAACCTTACCTCTTTAAAATTTTATCAACGTTTGTTAGCAATTCAAAAAATTTATTTGGTGAAGCATTATTTTCTCAAAACTGCCTTTGCCCTTTTGTCAATCAAATGGTTATGAACATTATTTATTGTCACAAGTCGGTACTAATGTTAGTTTATAAAATATTAGCTTCTTAGAATATACCACTAGTGTGTTTGGGATATTAATTTGTTTAAAAGGAGATAATCGGCTGAAAATTTCTGCGCGTCTTTACCAACTTGTAACATTAGCACTATTATTTGCTATTTTGTTTTTAAAAATCTGTTGCCCACATTATTTTTTTCTGTATTGGCACTGCATTAAATGAAGATGAACTTGCAATTTAACCTTTTTTTTACTTTCCTAAAGAAATAATCATAATGTAAATTTCCCAGATTGCTCTTGGCTCTCTCAGACTCTTCTTACTTCAAAATTTGTATAGTTCCTCTTGAAATGAATTCATTTTTTGAAATAAATGAATTCTCTCTTTTTACAGCATTGACATGTTTAGGGCAGCAACTCCTAGTGAAACATGCCCCATCCTATGTGACATTCCATAAACAGACACCAGATGCTACTGTGAGTTCGAGTGACCTCCACAACATCATTGCTGGTCCTCTGGGGCTTTCCAACAGGGTAATGAAAGAGAGATTTTGGCATGAGTATTTTACTACAGTTCTTTACTTGCATTTATGATAATTGCATCTCACCCAATACAGTTTTGGGTGGTGATATTTCGCAGGCGTCGAGTTACTTCGATTTTTGTTCAACATATTGAACTTTACTCTTGAAGCTCAAACTGTCTCATTATTTATACTTTTTAAATAATGGTAAGAAATGTATGATACATTTAAACCTGAGAAAATTGATTAAACTTAATTTTTTTTTTTTTAAATTATGAAGTCTTTTAAAATTTTAATTGCTTTTTTATGATTAATAGATAAAGAAATAGGGAAATTTTAATGGTATTTTTTTTCCTTTAATTTTAGCCCCACTCAGCCATCCAGTCAAAGTCGGTATTAAAACGTCCGAAGGCTAATGTCCTTGTTACAGTTGTGACTCATAAAGATCAGAAGGAGCTACCCCTTGATAGCATGGCGAAGTTTCCACTGGATTGGGTGAGTTGCTTGCATTTGATTGTGACATTGCCTTTTTTATGCTTTATTTTTTTTTCCATAATCTAACTTGCTTGCTTTGTGTCCTTTTATCACCCTTAGAATGATACTTTTAAAGTTAGATAGATTGCAATGTCATAGAGTTTTATTCAACTTTTCAAAGAGTAATTTTCTCTGTCACCAAAAGGGAACCTGCAATTTCTCTCAGTGAATTAAGATTTAGTGTTTTTAGTGGAAAAAGAATATTCATTAAGATATTACCACAAGCAGTATGCTTTTATAAAATATTACCATTTTATTTTAATTTTTTCTCACAGTTTACATTTTAACTAAGGTACTATTTCATTGTTGGAAAAGAAAAAAAATGTAACAAAAATGGTCAGGCAAAGTCAATTTTTAACGATACACTTTTCACAGGACATGCCATTTGTCGATGTTGAGGCTCTCATGAACAGTGCTCAGAGTAAATTCCTTGAGAAGGATCCTCTGATGCTAGACCTAGTCTCAAATAATCAAGTGAGAGGATTAAACAGGCCCAGCATGGTCGCTCTGTACTAGTATTGTTTTTTATTTGATCATACTTTGTAAAAATTCTGCACAGATAAAAATCAATAAGAAAAATTTTTTTGTCTTATCTTGAAAACTGGATACATAATTCTACAACTTTTTCAGATGAATGTTTTCAAACATTTTATTATAAGGTCCTTAGATTGTTAGAGGCTTGTATTTATCACAGCATTTGTGGTACTCTAACTACATTCTTTGGCATCGGGGAGTAAAGAAGGTTTATTTCTCGAGGGGCTCTATACTTTATCATTCATTTCAAAAGCTATATAAACTCAGGATATTTTTTTAGTGAAACTGTAAAATAAATTCTTGAAGAGTTCTACAGAACTAGCATAATAAGTTTTATGACTTTTCAAAATTAAATCTTTTGCAAGAAGATTGCAGCATAAAAAAGGAATATATGGTCATTGAAGCCATTGGATGATAATAGTAGGTGGTAATAAAAGGTAACATTGCATTGATCAAGTATCCTGTCACTATTCATGTTTTTTACTTTTTCAGTTCTTTGACGTAAAGACCACATCAGACCTGTTTCAATCTCTCCCAGGCTCGTTTGCGGCAGCCAAAGATCGTCTGCTGGACCCAGATTCTTTCCTGTTTGGATCTGCTCACAAAAGTGGGTCTCTTAATGCCAGCTTAACCAGTGATGGAGGTCTTTTGGCAGAGATACAAGTCATGAGGGATGTAGTAGACAAGGTTTGTTGGATAGGGTTTATTGTCTCTTTGTTAAAAGTTAGAAAAAGTTGTATGTACTGGCAAATTCATTGTTATGTGTGGAATAGTTCAGCCCTAACTTGTTTTCAACTAAAGCTAGAGATAGATATAAATCTATCAGAAGAACTCAAAGTTATGATTATGATTTTAAAGATAATATATCTTGCCATAGAAATGTTGCAGACATTATTTTTATCACTCTCTGGAACAGTGAAGAAGGTTTTGCCAAAAATTTAAAAAATGGTTTTGTCCTGTACATGTCGTGTTTTAATAATTTTTTCATTGATTGCAAAGATCTTAACTCAATCCCATCTAAGCTACCCCAGCTCAGGCAAAGTCCTGTCCCTAAGAGAGGGGACATAACTCCGTATGAAGAGGGATACATGTTTTTGGAAAAAATATACAGTAGAATCACTGACTTTAATCCGAAAAATTTGATGAACTGATAAATTGTGCGAATTTCCTCTTTGCCTTTGCGCCCTTTCCCGCGATAATCCAAAATGCTTCGAAACTGCACTGCCTTTAAATCAAAATAACTTTTCTCTATTTTTTCTCTTTCTTCCCCTTCTCTTTATTAACCCAAGGGGTAAAAAATCAAAACACACCCAATGCTTAGTACACTTGAAGGGAAGAGTAGGCGTTTTCGACATATAATAGCTGATAGGGGGTGGGAAGGGGCACACCGATCAAGCCCTGCACTAGACCTGCACGCACGCAGGCGATGAATGGGAATGAGGAGGGGTGGTGACGGTGGTAAGCGATGGTGATTGGACATTCACGCAAGGGATCGCCACTGCACCGTCTCGCTCGCGCAGTGTATGTGTGTGAATAGAGGTCTAGTGCTTTGTGAGTCGTTAAAGATAGACACAGTCACGGAGCCTTCTTTCTTTGTCCGACGCACAGTGATACTGCATTCTTTGTAAGGCAGTTGTATGTTTCTTCAACACGGGGAGACAGGCTCAGTTTTTTATATCGTCGGCATTGAAGATCGACGCAGTGCTACTGATCAGTACATGTACTCTAATTTCTAATTCGCATTAGGCCTACAACTTGCAATAGTTTTCAACATTTAGCTTTATCCAACTCTAAGATGTCGAAAAGAAAGCTCTCTGCTTACACATTGGAATTTAAACTGAAAATCTTTTCCGAAGTGGATGAAAAGAACCTATCGAAGACAGAGATCTCTAAAAAACATAGCATCCCAAACTCAACGCTGTCTACAATTTTGAAAGACAGGGAGAAGTTACAAAAGGCTCATGAAGATTTGAAATTTCTCCCGACTACCAAGAAAATGAAACTTTGCAGTAATGAAGAGCTGGAAGAAGCAGTGTTTCTCTGGTTTCGACAAGCCAGGGCAATGAATGTTTCATTCTCAGGCCCAGTTATTATTGACAAGGCAACAGAAATAGCGGTTACTTCCCCTGAAAAATGACCGAAAACAAAACTAGCTTTAAACCAAAATGCTTTTAAACTGAAATGAATTCAAAGGGCCCCAAAATTTCGGTTTAAAGTGATTCTACTGTAATACATTCAAACGAAACTAGATAACATTATGAAATAAATTGCAAAAAAAAAAAAGTAGAGGTCTTGAATTTTAAATACAAAAAGCTTTATGGAAAAAAAAAAACATTTTTCTAAGACTTATCCTTCACTGTGATCTGACTCAACTACCATAGCAGATTTTTTCACCACCAACATCCCACTCCGCCATCGTCTTAACATCACAATCTAACACCAATCTCCAATTGGCAATGGGCATTATTTTCATCCTGATTGTAGGGATCAATATGCAGATAACCATAGTAAATGGTTTCTGTAGCATCCCTGAAAAGATTCAAGCATTCATCCATCCTTACTCAAAGTTCAGATCTAACCTAGGCCTTGAAATCGGCAACAAAAAAAACGGTCAATTTCAAAGTGCATCATCAGATCTGATTCTAGTCTGAAAATGAAACTAAAATAACAAATACAAAGTCTAAAGTATCTTCTAAACGTAAATAAGGTTTACAAGACATTTCCTGCAAGATTTTTGGCAGTAATAAGGACAGAAAGTAGACACCCAGAGAGTTTAAGTGAATGAGTGATACAGGGACACAATATAGTGGTCCATATTGGGGAGAGCAGGCTATGTAGGTGGTATTAAGATAAGAAAATAGCTCATGACATGCTTTTTGTTCTATTCTTTCTTCCAAAATGTTGTTAGGACTTATCTCTTTTGGGTTTTTTTTAGATATTTCCTTACATTATACAGACATGCCTACCGTCCCGAAAAAATCGGAACGGTTCCGAAAAATCGCGATAAAAATAATTATGTTCCGCCGTTCCGACTTATCCTATCCTGTTCCGAATTTTAGAGATTTTAATACCTAAAAAAATTCTAATGAGAAAAAAGTCGAAAGCCAACAAAGGCGAATAACTCTCTCAATGAAAATGTTGCCCGATGTCACATCACTTCCTGCCATTCGGTCGTTCGCGCATGCGCCGTTTAGACCTAGCTAACGCTTGACCATTGTCTTGTCCATTCATTCTTGATTTGTCCATGCGCTTTACTGTAGTGTACCGTGTGACTGAGCGAAGTTTGGATTTCAACTGTTAGTGTTCGATTAATTTTAATTCAGGATTTCAAAATGCCTAAACGAAAGCAGTGTGATACTGATAGTGAACCGATTTCTGAAAAGAAACGGTTGCAACAATTTCGGAAGGAATACACAGATCAGTTCTCTTTCATTATTAAAGGAAAGAACGACGAGGGAAGTGCTTTCTGTACTGTGTGTAATTCCGAATTTTCAATCAAGTACGGTGGGTTGAATGATATTACAAAACATGTTGGTGGGCAAAAGCATAAGAACTTATCAAAACAAAAAGCCAGTATGCCACCCCTGAATAGTTTTTTTAAGACTGATAAAAAAAGTAATGATAAAGAAACTGACGTGATTGCTGCTGAAGTGGCAATGGTAGATCTAGTTGTGGAACTAAATTTGCCTTTGAGCACCTTGGATAAAATAAATAAAGTTGTGAAAAAAGTGTTTAAGGACTCGGACATCGCAAAAAACTTTCAGTGTGCTCGATCAAAGGGCACAGCTATTGTGAAAGAAATAAGTGCAAAAGCTACGTTGAGCCTGGGAGAAAGAATTTCCCGCCAGCCTTTCACCGTTTCGACTGATGGGAGCAATGATGCTGAGTGTCATAAACTGTATCCCCTCGTCATCAAATCAGTCAATCCTGATACGTTGGAGGTCTCATCGGAGATATTATCGATTCCGATCTGCGAAGGATCTTCTACAGGAGAAAACATTTTTAACCTTATAGAGGCAGAGTTTAAAGCACATAAGATTCCGTGGGAAAATTGTCTTGCGCTTGGTGCAGACAACGCTCCTGTTATGGTTGGGAGGGATAAAGGGGTGTATGGACATATGTCTAGAAAAAATCCTTCGATCTTTATGGCTGGTTGTGTTTGTCACCTCATTCATATTGCTGCAGAAAAAGGAGCTGCATGCCTGCCACTTGATGTCAGCCAGTTACTTATTGATGCTTATTATTATTTAGACAAGAGCAGCAAAAGGCAATCTTTCTTCAAAGAAATGCAGCTTCTCCATGATGTAAAGCAGGGGAAAATTCTGAAGCACGTATCAACAAGATGGCTGAGCATTAAAAAGTGTTTGCCTCGACTCATTGAAAACTGGGAGCCTTTGTACACTTTTTTTTAAGTCAGAAGAGTCAGCATCAACCTCAGCCACTGCCAAAGAAAAGACAGGGAGGTTGAAGAAATTGTTTGCTTCCAGGACCAATCAACTGATATGTAAGTTTCTTGTTGACGCATTGTAGCCGTTTGATGCAATCAACACAGAGCTTCAAAGTGATGCATCAAAAATCCATGTGCTGCAACAGCGTTTGGAGAAGCTGATCAAACAGCTGATGGTTAAATTTGTCCAGCCTGCTGTATTTCAGAGAGATGGCATATTTGCAAATCTTGAAAAAGAGAACCTGCGTCAAAGCTCTGACATTATCATTGGCAAGGCAGTTGCAGAATTCATTGCCAAGGAGGAAAGTAGGCTTTCAGAATTCTTCGATGCTGCTAGGGATTTTTATGTTACATCAATCACATATCTCAGGGCTAAATTACCACTCAAGAATGATGTATACTCACATGCTGCAGTGATTAACCCAGCAAACCAACTCACCTGTCAGTTTCAGTCTGTGGAATTTTTTATCAAACGTTTTCCTGTCCTTCTGCCACCCAATGCATCACTGCATGATCTTCAGTTGGAATTCGCCACTTATCAGTGCACAGACATCGCATCTTGCATTGAAGAGAGGATGGATAAAACCTGGGCATCAATCAGCAGACTCACGGAGGGACAGGAACCCATTTTCAAACTTCTGCCCCAGGTCATGCTACATCTGTTGACAATACCCCATTCATCAGCGCACTGTGAACGAATCTTTTCTCTAGTGAGAAAAAACCATACTGAGTTCCGATCTCGACTGGAAAATAGTACTATGGAGGCTCTCCTAATCGCTAAATCCCGCCCTGGAAGTGCCGGAGATCGGGATTATTCCAAGGAGGAGCTTTCAGAGCTCAAATCGGCCTATCACAGATCCCTGAAGAACTGAGCAGCAGCCAGTTCTTTGTACATATTTGATATGTTGTCCGTTGAAGCTGGAAGTGAAGTAAGTGGAAACGTTCCTCTTTTTTGTTTCAGGTTCCTCTTTTTTATGTATGCTGTCCCTCTTTTCTATCATTAGGGGTAGGCATGTCTGATTATATGTGTGGTGGTCTGAGAAAATCAGTCGCTTCTTGGGAAAGAGATATAGGGCTCTAAAGGTGGTCAGGGTGACCCCTGTTCGAAACTGAACGAGTACTGTACTTGTAAAGTTCAACTATTTTTACTTCATCTGACAGAAGTAGGAGCTTTAATTTTGTCTCTAAATATTTTAGAATAATTTTTTTCTGAACCCTATTGAGGGTCAAAGTCAGAAAAATCGTTCAAATTTAATGATTTTTTTTTGTACTCTTTTCATCTGTGTAGTGAAATTTTCACCTGTTTAAACCCTATAGTGTTGCATATCGTTGTATTTGTTTATTTTTGCTCTTTTCTGTGGTATCGAGTGCACATGAGGACATTTGTATACATCAGCATTACATTTTCTGTGCTCCACACTAGTCAAAATCACTGTGATCCGTTTCACCTCACCCCTAGTTTAAGTTATTTCTTTCTGATTTTCAAAACTTTTACACCCCAAAAGCTCTTTCAAAGAATCATACAACTCTTCTTTTATGCTGAAACCTTTTTTAGTTTTATCACATATATAATGCTTTAAAACTAAAAATTCTATCACTCCTTACAATTTTTGTTATGGTAACTAAAGGCAGCAACATGGCTCTCGCAACGTATCTGGATGAGAAAACAGAGGAGATCTTCCTATTAAACTCGCTTTAAAAGATCATAATTGAAAGATTAACTTGATTAATGAATTGGTAATATAAGTGTAAGAACAATATTTTAGTCATCCAATCACTGGGGAAAGCTAAATTTGGTCTGAAAAAAAAAGAGAAAAAGAGTCAAATGGAGACATGATCTAACATCAATTCAATGTCAACACCAGTGCCACACCCACAATAACTCCAGGAACGAAGCTTAAGGTGAGAAAAACTAGTTTCTATCCTCCTAAAACATACTAAATCTTACAATTTCAGTGTATTTAACTGCCCTGAATGTTACATAGAAGCAATAACTCAAATCTAGATCTAGATCTGGATTAGGTCTAGACCAGAGCATAAACTACTTTAAAGATAGATTTGCCTTGTCTAGACCTAGATCTAGATATTAATTGGAGAAAAAAATGCGATTTCAAAATAATTTTTAATTACATTAGTGTAATCCAATCTAAATTTAGACTGGGCTAGATCGATGATCATATTGTATATGTAAATTTTTGTATTGACTAATCTAGACTCAGAATCTCATTACTCTACTAGATTCTAAAAAACAAATCCCTCGAGTAAACTCATGTTGACTATTGATAATTGCTAAAATGTAAAATGAAATTAATGTGCATTACTCAAATTTGTTTACTTACTAAATCAAAAACAAAGTTATTTAAATTATCATAATTTATTCCTTCATCTCTCCACAGTGTAGAGGAGCCAACACCGTACAAGCCAGATGATTTATCAGTAATAGAGATAAGCAGCGGTCATTCCAGTTCTTAAGGTGTGAGCTCTTATTGTCTTGATGACTTGCTGTATCTCATTCTCAATCTGAATCTTTCCTCATAAATGAGCAATGTCTGTCTTTAACACTAGCATCAGCCATGTCAGTGTTTTTATTTATGTAAGGCACCCTTTTTATAAAATTATTTTTATGCTTATAATCTGAAATGTGTTCTTATTTCTATGATTTTTTTTCCAGTTTTTCATTTAATCTCCTTAGTTGTTAAATATTAGTGATCATAGGGAATTAGACCAATTGTGTTATCTTCTTATTTGTCCCAAACTCTTCTCTCATCCCCAAAATCCAACACAAATTTCAGATGAGCTTTTCACTGTGGTGTAGGGTTGTGGATGCATCCCACTGACTCAAGATGAAGAAACGTCTGCATCAGTAATTGGAAGGTTTTTTTTTTAAAGATATGCTTAGTTATTAGAAAGAATGCAAGCAGGGCATTAAGGTGAGGAAGAGTTATGTTGGAATTATTTTTTTTAATTTTTATAACATCGGGACTGGAAATGAACTGAAAACTTCTTATTATATATGTCCCTTTGTATTTTTTTATTTAATACTTTGGGGGAGTTTGAGATGTAGTCTATCATATTTTTATTGTTATTACAAGGATCATGAGGGATGCTGCCAATTTGCTGTCAAAAGTGGTTTCAACGCTAAACCGAACCAGTAATGCAGGAACCTTTAATTTTGTCTTTACTCATTTTATAAATATCAAATATCAATTTAATCATTATTGACAATGTTTTCTCATTATAACAATTAACATAAACAGTTATCTACATGCCTCTATTAATCTGTCTATTGAATCATTCATTCTCATTAAAAAAAATAGACCTTTCCCTGTATTTTTAGATTGTAATTACTGAAAATATTATCACACCCACTTTTCTCTCTGGAAGAATGTACAATTTTCAATGAAATGCAACATCTCCTGCCTTTGGAATCTTAATAAAACACCAAATTTACATGGTTCTCTTGGTTCCTTTCTGATCTTGTTTTTTTTTTTTGCATGTATTGTTTATGCAAGATATTTTTTTGTTTGCATGACAAAAATTGTTCTGAAATTCTTTTTACATGTTTTTTTTACACTCCTCAAATATTAAATATTTATCCTCATAAGTGTTTCAACTGCTTATATCGAATACCAAATGCAGTTTTGGCCAATAAAATAACACAAAATAAGCAAAATTGCAACCATTAACTTTAACCGCGTTTTTCTCAGTTTGAAGAATTTGAATATAGTGACACTAAAATGCCCATAACTCAGCCCCTAATTGAGATAATTTCAAAATTCAAAGGGTGACATGTTCAGCAATTTCTAGTGCATCCACATGATCAATATCTTAACATCCCAAATTTCCGACATGTGACTGGTTTTCTCAGGCCACCAAACATAAACTTAAAGGCATAATTTCTTTTCTTATCTGTGAGAGTTACCTTGGTATTTATGTTGAAGCAACAGCTTTGCCCAATTTTTCATTGACCATATTTTCCAGCCTCTGAATGAATGTTTATGTTTGTTACTGTTTTTATACTTTTATTTGTCTGATTTTGAAGTTTTTTTTATCTTTTATTTTTTATTTTGTCTCAGTTGAGCAAAAGTGCTGAAAAGCTCGCCACAGGGGCCCCAGATCTTTTGTCTTTCACTCTGACTGGCCTAAAGGGTATCGGTGAAGCATATGGTGCTGACTCTGCTCAAACCAAGGATGCCCAGAAACTTGTTGCAAAACACTTGGATGAGGTAAAAGAAAGTTGCTGTATCATAATGGAGGGTTCCTTTGCAAAAGGCATAAACGCCTTTTTTTTTAATCAAGAAAAAGAACTTTAACTGAAATTTTTCTTTCTCCATATGTCTTTGCTACTTGTCATCCTTTCAATCAGAGTTAGTACCAAGACCAATACCGAAAGACTTTTTATCTGATAAAGACTTTAAAACATGGACTTTTTTACTGAAGAAAATTAAAAAAAAATGGATACATAATGCATTTTGCCATGTAAACCTTCATATGAGAATGGTGTATCGTGATTAAGAATACATCCCCATTTTTTTTCCCTCTAATAATGTTGGTCTGGGAAATGTCAAAAATGTGAAATTTCCCAGTTTTGCGACAGTTTAATGATTCAGCATCATTTTTTGGCAATGAATTTGATTTTAAATGAATATATTATAGGGATCTCAACTTTCTGCAGATGCGCGGAATTCCGTATTTTTTTTGCCTCTTTTGAGGTTCTGTGACCGATGGCTTCCATGAATCCATGGTCTTCCATATTTTTTTATGTTTGTTTTTCTCAGATTTCTTCCTTTTTCAATATTTGAGACATATAATATAAGAAATTGATAGTCTTGTGTAATTGTATTACACTCTAATATTTTGCTCCCGGCGTGCACTGGTTTTTATTTTTGGTTCAGCGTTTTTCAAGATTTTGAGTTTAGCTCCCTGAAAATATGAAGGTAATGATGTTAAAACTTAAATTGCCAGCTTTATGTACTTTTTTGAAGTTTACTTTATATCATCACTTATAAAAAATGATGAAATATATAATCTTTTAAAGCAATTTGACGAAGGCTCATAATATTATACTTTGTCTTGAATTTTGTTTTATTTAAGATAACTGATGACCTGAAAAACATCTACAAAGGAAATGTTATGGTTGAAATCCTAACTGCTCCATCTATAGAGCAACCTTATGTTCGCAAAACTAGAAGCCTGAAGGCAGCTAATGGTACTGATGTAAGTATGCCTGTCATGTTTCAAAATTAATTAAGCCTGTTGTTTTCCTTAAAGTGCTCAAAGCCATAGCTTGTTTGGTACTGTAAAAGTCTTGATCAGTCCAGTTATTTTTATTATCATGCTACCATTATTTTTTACACACTCTTTTAACTTTCTATTACTCTGTTTTCCTAGAGAGGTAAATTTCTTTTGCAGTTTTTTAGTTGAACCTTATTTAGTTTCTTTTTTGTAGCAACCAAGTTTTAAAGCTTTGGTTTTTGTAGAACATTAACAAATATGCATGCAATCCCTAGAATCTAATGGAAAGTATCAAAAGTCAAATGTTTGCGGTTTTTAATGTCTTTTTATCATGTGACTGAATAAACTTAGGTATACCTTCCTTCATTATTTTTTTCCCTTACTCAACATTTTCATCTTTTTGAATTCCTTTTGACAACTGTTTTTTCAAAAAGATTCATGAAGTAACTATGAGAAGAATCAATAGTTTTCTCTTACCATTTAGAACATGGCAATTTATAAGATATGTTGAAAGTCTCTTTTTCTAAAACATCGTAGGACTTTCAACATGAATTAAAGTGCTAACATATTTAATAATGCAATTTTGTGTATCTCTGAGAACAAAATCATCAGAATGTTGTGAGACATTATTAGTTTTACATTAACTTTCCTATAAGAAAACTAAAATTTCTTAAATGTTAACTGCTTAAATCAAGTTACACAGTCTCCACTGCTTAAATCAAGTTACACAGTCTCCACACATACTATGGAAATTGTTAAAAAATTATTTAGGTCACTGTATTTTAAAAAATTACTTAATGTATTTCACACTCTAAATTGGTGCTATATTTGATTAATGCAAAAATTTGGAACAGCCAGATTTAAGACTGACACCAAGACATTATTTCATCTTATCAATATTGTTAACGAATGTCTGCCGTGTCATTTATTTCATTTCACTCTTCTCTGCAACTGATTGGACGAGCAGTACTCAAAGCTGAATCTTGCACTGGAGTGGGACCAAGATTTCCCCGCTGCCTTCAACATCTCCCTGTTCCTGGTGCTGACTCTGGTGATCACTGTGATGTTCATCGCTTACGGCATGTGGAACATGAACCCAAACCTTGAGTCTATTCTTTACCGTGTGCCGCAGGACGAGAACAAAAAACTCAACTAGAGAGGAATCTTGAAGCAACCTTGTTTTTTTTTTCCTTTAGCATTCAGGCTTTTACCGGAATAGGGGAAATGCAGATTTATATTGATACTTTCATTGAGCCTAAATGCCATTTGAATTTTTCATATCCTCTCACAAACCAAAGAGCAGGATAAAACTAGTGACTCTACTTCATGGCATATTTTTTTCCCCACATCTTTTGATCAACTCTTTAATCTACGAAAAAGTAAATATTGGGAGTATTTTTTTTTTATCATATAAACGTGTAATTTCACACATAGTTTTTTGTTAATGAATATTATTAGGTGTCTTTTTCTTTTTTGTTCTATGCTCATAACAAATGACCTCTAGTCATCAGAAACAAGGCTGGTAATTTATAGCCTATTGCAAACATTACAGAGTTTTTAGAGTTGGAAGGGAATGTTACTTTATTTCACCAGTACGTTAGGTTTTTGTGACATGTCACCAAGAGACTAAGTTATTCATTATCCAATTCTTTGAAAGTGATCTGACAAAATGAATAGCAAAGCTGATGCTCTCATAAGAAATTGATCAAAATGTATAACTTTCTTTGGTTCGTTTTTACAAAATTTGTTGGACTCTAAGAAAAACTCACATTCCCTCTCCTCCTCTTCAAAGTAAAATGATATACTAACTTTTTTGTCTTTTCTGTGAAGCCATGAGTTGAATTCTCTTTCATCTTTTACAAGGACATGAAGCAACCCTGGCGATCACACTTCTCACTTGTTTAGTCTTTTTTTCTCAACTTTTGTGTTACTTTCCTTGTGAAAAAATTTTTTGTCCAAAAAAAAAAAAAAAGATTTTGCAGCCGGTCTCTATTTTATTATATTTTATTGTTATTTTGATAACAAACAAATCATGTCCACAATCATTTCTCTGAAAGAGTGGTACCTAGAATGTAACAATTGAGGGATGATTTCTACATAATTGTAAATGATAAAGGTTTTATGTAATGTGTTTGTTTTGTTTTCAGACATGAATGTTCATCATCCCAACCAGAAAACCATTATTCACTTCCAAAGTTCATTCCGCAGCATCGCCATGTTCATCTTTCTGATCAGTGCTACCAAAAAATGTCTGTTTGTCATCTTATTCGTATCGAGGAACTTTAATGATAAAAACCAAAGTCCGCTGGTGCAGATTCATGGATTTTCTTTTTTTTTGTTTTTTTTTTCCTCTGGAGGTAGCAAAGCTGTGATGGGAGTGTGTAGATTTTCTTTTCATGTAAGTATTTCTTAAATGTTTAAATTATTTTATGTGATATGTTAAAATCTAAGCCCATCCAAGCAAGTCTTGTACATTACAAATAATTATGTTTGCCATTTATTTATGTTGTTTTTTTTTTAGTTTTCTTGTATTGCAAAGAGGAAACATTAAAGTGGCATATAAACATAAAGCTCTTTTATAATTCTTCACGAACTTGATTTTTATTATCATAAAATCTAGTAAAAGTAACATGATTGAAATGAGACTAAGAGTTTTGTTATGTAAAACAATGATTTATAAGTCCACTTTATAACTGATTTCTCATTAGTATGGAATTACATAGTAAAAAACCTTTCATCTGGCAAGACTGAAATATTTTTATTTTACAAGATTTACCAAAATTTTCTGTGACTAAGATTAAGCTTCTCGTTAAACCAGTGGAAAGAATATTGTGTCAATGTGTGGACGTTAGACGGATTTGTGGTCTTGATTGTAAAATGGTATTTAGACAAATGATTGGTTTCTTTTTTGTTAATCTGAATGCAAGAGTTGTAGCTTAGGTGTATGTTCAATGCGCTTTGTGATATTATGATAAGCAGGTATATTTGTTCTGTTTGATGTTAGTTTTAAAGCTGTGTAAATATACTTTTTATTTGTAGTGGAAAGGAATAAATTTTTATCTTGATTGAAAATCAAGATGTACTTTTGACAAAATTGGAAAAAAAAATTCAAATATCAGTCCACACTATATTTTATAGATAAGCGATTTTTTTTCATTATTAAAAAAAAACAAATTCGAGAAAATAATGATGATATAGTAATTCTCAGTATATTTTATTTTTAATATGATTAAATTTTTCTCTTTACTTCAAGGTTTTTGCATTTGGAAATTAATTCTTTTGATGGAATGTGTTAATGTCAAATTGTGGTATTTGAATGCAGGAAAAATCTTTTCTTTAAGCCTAGTGATTTTTGCATTGTCATAGATATTAGTCAGATGTTTATTTCATGTAATTAAAATATGGTATTAAACAAATAATTGTTTGGCTTTTAGAGTTTGTTTTTTTTTTTTGTGAAAATGTTCAGCTTCCTAAAGGAAAGATATTCACAGGATGATGTGGATGCTTAACAAATCTGGTGTGTAAGGACATGAGTGGCTGTAGTCTTGTTTTGTCATTTTATACTGATGATGTTGTGCGGAACTAGTTAAGTGTCTTGTTCTGTCCAGATTTCAGTCGGAGAGCAACACTATGAGAATAACAGCTTGGTTTGCCACTAGAGTAACCGCTTCACTGTTTCGTACAGCTTTTATAAAATATAATGTGTGCCTGATGCAGAGCTTGTATTGGTGAGTGTGGAGCTTATGTTGTAGTCAAGGCCAACATGTTTGGAGAGGAACTGTCACGATGAATGATTTGAGCACAGCTTCCAACCTGAGTGCCACGTTCAGTGATGCTGATGTTCGGTTTAGAGAAGGTCTGTTATCCTGGGGCTGATTGAAGCATTACTCCTCTGACAGTGAAGCTAGAATTGCTGCAGCCGCCAGATAACAAACTAACACTGCAATATGGAAATTGTGAGTGTAGTCATCCACAAGAGGGTAACCTTTGACTACGTTAAATGTAACTTTGCTTTTCACTTCCGTTCTCTTTGAATAAAAATCAAGGCCATCAGTTTGAATATTGAAGTTGGTACCAAAACTGGACTGTTTTTGAAAGCATATTTAAACATAGCTTAGAATAGTAGCCATACCACAGTCCTGTTGGACTACACTGGGAGACAGAACTGACCCGAAGTCTCTCTGTTATCTTGCCTACAGCAGTACCATTATATGTTATATTCCACAAAACCTCAATACTTTCGATATCTAATATATAAGCCACAGATCAGTTCAATGTACTAGTAGGTAACTGATTAAATCAAAGAGTTTTACAAGCCCAGTTGATAATAATCGGCGATCTCAGGTTTAACGTAGTCGGTTTTCTGATACAATTTAACTACATGTACTTCTCTTGCAAATATAAGCTATTATTGGTGGTTTTTTAATCACTAAAAATCGGCAGAAAAAAAATGCGGATGTCATTTCCGAAACTGCACATCGCATCCAGTGCCCCACTCGTTGTGTATCGCTGGTTTGTTTACATTGAGAGGCGCAAAACGAGTCGCGCACTCACGAGATGACAGAATCATTTTTCATTTTTATTTATGCTTATGATCGGCTCCCATACACACATACACCCACACTCACATCAAGTAGCATCGTCTAAAACAGACAGTGTCTCAAGCTTACATATAGACACTGAACTGATACAGCAGACTTACAGTATGGCTGAACTTACAAAAGTTGATGTTACCGATGCAGATCAATAACTTTTTGTTTACCCCTGTAGCATTACGAAATAACTGCGAAAGTTGGATCATTAGAACTTGCACATAAACTCTTAACCTGTCATGTCCACGGAAAAAAAATCAAGTGAATTATTCTATTTTACCGAAGTTTCATGCGCATATTAATAACAAACAAGAGCAAAGATATAAAATGATTTACGTTAATTTTATAAAAATCGAAGTAACATGATTCAAGCCGAATTTTGAGGACAATACGTCGTGTTTGATGATCCGAAATCTTTCATATCCACGAACAAATCTAATGATGAATTATTCTATTTTACCGGTGCCGAAGTTCCCACGCGCATATTAATAAGCAAGAGAAAAGGGATAAATGGTTGATTATAAAACTCGAAGTAACACTATTCAAGCCTAATTTTGAGGACAATACGTCCTGTTTGATGATTTTTATTTTTAAGTCGTCCAAGTTTCCCGAAGAACCCCAAGCAGATGCAGCGGCTTCCCGTCAAGACATGTGGTGTTTCTAAGTCCCAACCTAAAGCTTAACAATGTAAAACGTTGAAAAAAAAAACCGATAGGGCGTGAAAAAACTACAGAACTTCACGTATAACGCATGAAAAGACTAAATTGAACTTAACATTTGCGTTGTTATTAATGTTCATAATGATGATGAAGATGTAGATTACGTAAATTCATGAAAAAAAAAATATACATATACGTCAACGCGGAATCCAGCAAATCGTAATATTATTTCAGACCGAGCTCATGCATCTAGTCTTATTATAATGCAAAACAAAAATGTCTGTTCACTTTTGATGACTATACGTGTTGAAAATCCTAAAAGTTATATGAAGCTTTCAATAGGAAGGCTTAAAAAATAATAATAATACGGCAACAAACAGCAAGAGTTGAGTGTTATGTACTTCTGTTCTAGATCCTGGTCTGGGTGTTCACACCATCGGGACTCGAGATTTTAACCTGTCAGGTCAAAATTAATACACGCCTCTAGTTTGATGTGAGACAGTATCGAATGGGTTTCTACTTTTCGCTCCTGTGTAATAATTAGATAAACATTGATTTATAGGCTAGATTCGCGGCTACAGTATCAAGTTCATAGAATTTTATGATAGAGACAAAATGTTTTATTGGAAGGTATGCCAGATTTGAAAGAACTGAGACGCTTAAATGAGAATAAATTAAATTTTCTTTATAATTTTTAACATATGAAATCAGTAAATGTTGCACTTTTCAAATCTATGTTAAGATCATTTTAAAAGCTTAATAAAATGGAACAATTCTCGCAAAAAGTGCATGAAAGTGCGCTGCCTTGCGGAAATACATAGCTGCACATTTACATGTAATTAAACATACATTTAAACGGTTAAAAGGATATATAAATAGATAAAAAATGTTGTAATATTAGCTGACTTAGCAGTTTTTCTGTTTATGATCTGTGAGTGTGATTAAGCGAATCTTTTTACTGCTTTAAACTTAACTACAAACCAGGGCATGACTGTGGAGGATATGTGAGAGACATCACCAATTCACATATTGAAACATCACTTTGCTTAATCGTCTCTCAGAAACATCAGTCGACATGTGGAGATTGAGTTGAAGATTTATAACATGCACAGAAGCTTCGGTGCTCCTTCATCAATGCAAAGAAATGGGGAGGGCCATCAAAGTTATGTTGTTGTTGTTGTTGCTGTTGTTGTTGTTGTTGTTGTTGTTCTTCTTCTTCTTCTTCTTCTTCTTCTTCTTCTTCTTCTTCTTCTTCTTCTTCTTCTTCTTCTTCTTCTTCTTCTTCTTCTTCTCCTCCTCTTCCTCCTCCTACTCCTTTTTATGTTGTCCTTCATTAAATAGGTATTGTTGTAAAGGAACCTCGTGATTTTAGGCGGGCGTTCGATTCCCATGTAAGATACTGTACTGTCAACCCAAGCCTCTGATATCAAAACAATAAAGTAGAAGAGGAATACCGCATATCATTTGATAACCCGAAACACCAACCAAGAATTAAGAGATACGCCCTAGTAATTCAAACACTAATGGGAGAGATTTATACAAGTAATAAAGCTTTTTTTCGTGGTAACCTCATTTGGATCCCCACGGCCCACTAAAGTTTAAAATATTTTTGATACTACCAATAATTTACACCCCCCTTCATAATTGATACTCATTTTTTTTCCTTTTCCCTTTTACACAAACTCTATAAACTGACGTTTTTTCATGCTTACCAACGGTAGTTGCAAATATACTGCTGTCACACTATACGGATCCCTGACATCATTCTAATTAGCATAGGCAATTGCGTTTAACAGATCCGTGTGTTAAATACAATACAATGTATCTGGGCAAGAACTGGCTGGCAGAGTACTGAGTAGCACACACACACATCGCCTGATCATAACAACAGCTGGCGGACCATCATCACCAGGGTAGGGTACTGGGGACAGACTGCTACTACCGCCGGGACCAGAGCGCCAACTAAGCAAGAGCTTGTGGCCCAGGAGACCTGGTGTACAGTGCTGTCAGGGTCCGGCTGATTTACGCAGATTCAGCGATGCTTAAATGCGCGCATAACAGAGTTATTTCTCTAGGTTAGTGGACTCTGTATACGATGTTCTTCCATATTCAGTGGTGCTCTAGAAGGCAGTTTGTCATTAAGAGATGTAAAAGGATCAATGTTACCATAAGTGATATACTGGATTGTTTGTATACCTAAACACTCTGGTCGCCGACGAATGGTGAGTGAGAAATCAATTGGCAATGAAAGAGTCTCCGAGATATTCTTAGAAAAATAAGAATTGGACGAGCAAAATATATGGCATTAGAGAAATTGAAACTGTACAGGAAATACAATATCAATTTCTAATATCTATGTAACAAGGGTGGATTCTTGAAAAACTTTATATTTTTTTAGCGTTTAGATGTGGATTTTTGTTATGTTTATTTTTTTTTTTTTTTTTTGTATATATTGCTATGGCAGAAATCGACAACTCTGAAAAGGCAAACGGGAATAATGGCTGAAAAACACAAAATTTGTGTTAACGAAAGGAAAAAAAAGTGGAAATTTAACACACAAACAAAAGCCAGGATTTGAACAATAGAAATATATAAGGTTAGAAATAACCTTAATATAAGCCAAGAAAATATGACCACAAAAAATATTATTATTATTATTATTATTATTATTATTATTATTATTATTATTATTATTATTATTATTATTATTATTATTATTATTATTATTATTATTATTATTATTATTATTATTATTATTATTATTATTATTATTATTATTATGGTTGTTGTTTTTTCATGTTGTTGCTGTTGTTGTTTATATTATACTATGTTAAGACATACCCGCTTAAAAAAAAAAAAAAAAAGAAAGAAGGAACTTAAGAAACAAAGGAAAAAATGTAGCTCGTCCTTATTTAAAAACAAAAAGTGACCAAAACAGTTTTTGCTGCTTTTTTACGAGAGACCCCCAAGCGACCGTTTTTCTGAGAACCTCTGTCATCAAACTGTAGAATGAACTAGTCTCATTTGTTTTTCAAGCACACACATGTGTTTTAATCTCACAACGAGATTAATTCTGGTCTGTGACAATCAAACCACGGTCTGTCCTGAGTCAGATCACACGAGCAGGCGATACAGCCAGGGTTCCGTGCCAATTATTCCTTTCGGTATGGTTTTTTTTTCCTCTAGCGCCACCTGTCGCCTGCTCTGACTGCGAAAAGACTAACGAGTTCTCGCGAGAACTACCGAGAGGTGTGCGATACCATGGATGATAACGTTTGTACAGATGGGCTCATCAAATTATTAATAGTGTAATATAATATCATAAGATGGCTTGGGTGTATGCATCTTTGCGTGTATGCATTTGATTTGATGGGTTTTTTTTAATTTATTTTTATTCTTTTAAAATTTAATGACATCTTTAAAAAAGTAACTTAGGTACTATGACTTCTTTTTTCCACGAAAAGTGAGCCTGCTTGTGGAATTTCACGAGAGAGACAACTCTGAGAAGATGGAAGCAAAGCTACACTTGCTCTCAGAATATGATTTAAAGGTTTGAATGGACAACTTTAAAAGCGTTGAATGTCCTTCCTTCCTCATTAGGAGCTACAGAATTTGCATTGCCTTATCATTCGACTCTCTTTTATTTTAATAATGATAAAAAAGAACGTCTTGAACCAGTCACCTTTTCTTATCTAGGAAAATACGGACAGGAAACCACGCTTGGCGGTTTTCTCACACAGCCTACGTGCGCTAAATTACAATTCCAAACACACACACACACGCATTAAAAAAACATTATTATCGTGAGGTCCTGTATGACTGTCTGAAAGGTAATGTGTGTTTGTGTAAAACGTTAGGTATTAAAGTGTATATGTGTTGGAATTAACCAGACCATACCGTAGTGGATGTCTGGATGAGGCTGCCCTGGAATGTGGGTTCTGACGCAGTTTCGCTTCGTGGATGTGTCGCAAATCTAGGCGAGCTAAATTGAATGTAGATCTAGATCCAATTGATTAGGACTGAATGTGAACTTGAAAAAATATTAACACATGAAACCTTTCAAATTTTTTATCCAGACATTTGTTTCGTTATTCAATAGTATCAGCCTGATGACAGATAACGCATTTTAACGGGTGTGTGTGTTTACAACACCTTCAGTTATTGTAATCTGTGGATGCGTTTAATGTGGGATGGAAGCCAAATGGAACGTTCTCGAATTCGAAAATGGATTTTGTGAAAACGCGCATTCTGTTTTGACCGATATTAGAGTATTAAATTTCAAGTCTGTTTTTTTCCCTAAATATATGGAGTAAAATTTAACAATAGTTTTCATTATGATTGAACTAAAATACATATGGAAACAGAATGATGATTTTTTTATATTGATGAAATTAATAACAAATTTAATATTTATTGAACAGAATAGTGAAAGAATTTACTTGAACAATGATCCTTCAAAAAGAAACGAATTTTCTGATCCAAGCATTTTTTATATGTATCTGTATTTCACTTGATTTTCCTGTGAGAACTAAAAAATCGCCTCAAGATTTTATGTTAAAATTAAAGATGTGATTAAACTTAACATTATATGGAAACAATTCAATTGTAATGTGAAATCCGTCTACACAACATGGATTTTTACACGAAAACGCAATTTCAAAATACTGTGAGCCTGAAAGTTCAGCGAAGGTACAAAACTTTCAAGCAAACTTTTCCCATCTTCTCTAGGGTTCAAGGAAAGGAGAAGATTTTGCAACTATTTTTTTTCACGCGTGCCTTTATCTTATTTTAGCCTATAGTTTCGTGGCATTTTTGTTGGCACTACAAGTGACCGCTTATCAAGTGACGTAAAATGTGGAACCTTAAAATTACAGGCTTTAGATTATTTTTTTATATTTAAGTTACACGTAGTAATCCCATTGAATATGAAAGAATTACTTTCTATAATGTTTGACACTTACATGATAGTAACGTCCTCATAACCATATACTCCGCAGAAGGATGGATACATGTTAGAAAAATTGTGACGAGTTATTAATTTGTTCAGCAATTTCATATTACTGGAGAGGGAATGGAAATTAAAAGCTATGGATATATTTTTCATCAACCGAAGCAAAGTGGAGTTGTAGATTTAAACAGTGAATTTTAAAAACTTTGCTGATATGCTTTTGATTCTCATGTGGCATTTTGTTAAATATGTGGGTTTTGTTGAAATTTTGCTGGTATTAATTACGATGATGGTAACAGATAATCATTTGAGAGGCGTGTATTGATAGATCGAGAAATTTAATGATATATTCCAACATCAAATTAGATCCAAACTAACATCCCTTAGATTTTAAACCTTTGAGGAGACAGGTAATTGGGATGTCACCTTCAGGCTACCGCCCTTGATCTTACGTACAATCTCGACACCGTTCTCTCCCATATATATATATATATCTTACTTTTTTCTGAAACTATCTTTGTCAATCAATATCTAACTCATGTCCGACTTGGTGAATTGTCTAAAAAAGAAAAACTAAAAAAAACAAACAAACCCAAGGAGCACACAAGAAAATGGCTGAGCATTGTGAAAGAGTCGCAGGGTTAAGTTGGTATCAGATTCATCTTACTCAGATCTTTTGAAAATAGGTCAGAAAAAAGTACTGAAATCTTCCCTGTCAAGTTTTTTCCTATGAATTTCCACTCATTCTCATTTTTTAATCTGCGTATAGTGCTTAAAAATCAAGGCTTTTAAATATACTTTCGTGTAGCTTGACCAATGCACGCATCTAATTTTCAATTGAATTTTTTGTATTTCTTCGTAACAAAATTATATGTGTTGATCGTTTTTCATTTTATTCATCTTTCAGATCTCTCAAAATGTCACTGTATTCCTACAAATATGTCCATAAGGGCCGCAAGGCTCACAGATCAGAGAAAAACTTTTCCTGTGACTTATCAAAACATGGCTAACATCACATCCAGCGGGTAAACACGCACCTTTTTTTTAGCTTTTACATTAAAAGAGTTTTGAACTATGGAACCCATAGATCTTCACCACCTGAGTGCTATACGTATAGGTGACAGGATCGTCTATAATGGGGTAGGTGGAAACGCTTTTGCTTTCGGTGAAAAACCCGATTTAGCTGCCTTCGCACTTGGACCTTATCCCAATCCGAATGTACCCGAATCACCTATAACTAAATCCCGGACGGAGCCGAACTTTCGAAAGAGGGAACTAAATTCTGCCATCGTCTCCTCTGAGAAGAATGAATGTTGTGGCAAGGGAGATAAATCAGAACGTCAAGAATCTCCCACACAGACACCAGTTACTATGTCTTCAGACAAGGAAGATACACAGGAAACAGCAGCAGTACCGAAAGCAGACAATGTTTCTATGGAGGAACCGAAACATGCTGCCTATGATGACAGTCTGAACCCTTTCTCAGAGGAAGATGAACCTGATGCCACGTGTGACGAACCGCAACCACAACCGCAACTCCTTGACCAACAACCATCTCCTGCTAACAATAAAAATTCATCAACATCATCGTCGTCTTCAGCAAAGAAGAAAAAAGCAGATAAGAAACTAACGCTAAAGGAGGTGGCCCTCATGGCAGAGACTTCCAAGAGTCAGCACCACAGGACGCGTAGTTGGGGAGCGTTTACCAACCTTGGCTCAAAGATAGTCAACAGCACTACTGCTCTAATGACCTACACGGCGAACACAACAATGAACACATCCCAGAGAGCCCTGCCGCTCCCGCCCCCACACACTCACCGAAAATTACCTCAAATACCCCAGTCACCACTGTCATTTCAACCAATACCACTGCCACCTCCAGAGAAGGTCGCTGCACCATCTTCAACTCCACTTTCGAAGAACTCTTCCACCTCCTCAACTTCATCAAAGTCTTCCTCTACTTCAGCGACGTCAAGAAAGTTGTCTGCTCCTCAAATAACTTTAACAGCTGAGGAGACACAGCCTGAAAAACGAGGCAGGCCATTGTCAATGCCTCCACCGACTTCTGTTGGTCTTCCCCCAATATTACCCCGCCCTCCCGCAGCCCACCTCCCTCCTCCTCTTCCCTCACGCCCTCCAGCCGCCTTGCGCCTTTCTTGTCCCTCTTCCCCCACCTCCTCTATCAAATCCTCGGTTTCCCAGCGTCCCTCTCCAGACGACGATTCCGACAGCGACATCAACGATCAGAACGACTTAGCAGACTCGGCCAGCGGTAAAGACACTCGCTTCTCGCATCGTTCGACGGGCCTTGTCAGACAGGAAAACAAACCGACAACATCATCATCGTCC
>JAWDGP010003546.1:175000-182500 GCA_033675545.1 Elysia crispata
TAGTAGTAGTAGTAGTAGTAGTAGTAGTAGTAGTAGTAGTAGTAGTAGTAGTAGTAGTTGTTGTTGTTGTAGCAGTTGTTGTAGTAGTAGTAGTAGTAATTGTAGTATTTCTTGCTGTAGGAGTAGTAATAGTAATAGTTGTAGTAGTAAGTGATGATGTGATGGGGTTGATGATAATGATGGAGAGTTTAAAGGATATCATAAGATTAGTTTTAGGATTTGTGCTCGTGACATTACGATTATCATTTACTTGTGATGTTTAAATAATCGAATGTAAGGGTACACGATATCTTAGCCAGTTACTGACAAAATTGGTTGCCCATATGACCAGGAGAACAAGAAATATTATAAAAAATATTTGATCATGTAAAGATATTTTATCACAATATACACGAATTAATTAACATAGAAATTTTTATTTCAGCTCGAAGAAAAAGAAGTTTTTGAATGTCGGAATAAAATATTATAGGGTGTAGCTGTGTTGTGGTTTGCTATTATTTGGCTTATGATAATTCTTCTTCTTCTTTCTAAAATTCAGTGAATGATAAAGAAAAGAAGCCACCAATTGACAATGCATCGAAGCAAAAGTATAAAAAATCAACGCTTAAATCAAAAATCAAGTTGGATAACTCGCCAAACTGCCGGAAGTGCAGGGTCAAATTTGGCTTCCGGTTTGCCAGAAATCATTGCCACCGGTTAGTAAAGAAATAATAATTCTCAATAGTTTTTTAACGTTTTCAGTGGTTTTCTGTATATTGTTGTATCTATTGTTGTTGATGTTGTGGGTGTTAATGCTGCCACTGTGCTTTATTTTTCGCCACATTGCCTAACTGTTATTTTTGCAGTTCTTCATGCCAGTGATAGTAATGATGTTTGTTTTATTTTTTGCTTGATGTTGTTTGTGGTATCTTTTCTACCTATCGTTTGGGAAGAGGAAGGGGGTGCGTAAGAGTATTTATAAAGTCTTGTTTTAGTTGTCTGCGTTCTTTATACCTACACATTTTATTTATTATTAATTTAGCATGCTGTGCAGTGAGGGACCTTAATGATTTCTCTCATTTCTACAGAAAATATGAAAATATCCCTTATTTAAGCGCACGCTGTTTAGTCTAACGAGCAATCACTAGAAATGAGCATCCCTGGGCTTTCAGTACTGTATGAGTCAATCCACATTTAATAGCTTTAAGTTCAACTGTCAAACTTATCGATCGCACCTGGTCCACTGGCCACCTTGCAGTGAGTGAGTTGATCAGGTGAAACTATTGATATGAATAATGCTGATGCTGCTAGCAGGAAACGCCACCTGTTATCTCTGTAGTAACGCTGCTCATGGACTACGGGCTGATCGTGTCTGAGGTAACAATCCCTGGTCGTGTCTGAGGTAACAATCCCTGATCGTGTTTGAGGTAAACAATCCCTGATCGTGTCTGAGGTAAACAATCCCTGATCGTGTCTGAGGTAAACAATCCCTGATCATGTCTGAGATAAACAATATCTGGTCGTGTTTGAGGTAAACAATCCCCGATCGTGTCTGAGGTAAACAATCCCTGATCGTGTGTGAGGTAAACAATCCCTGATCGTGTCTGAGGTAAACAATCCCTGGTCGTGCTGAGGTAAACAATCCTTGGTCGTGTCTGAGGTAAACAATCCCTGATCGTGTCTGAGGTAAACAATCCCTGATCGGGTCTGAGGTAACAATCACTGATCGTGTCTGAGGTAAACAATCCCTGATCGGGTCTGAGATAACAATCACTGATCGTGTCTGAGGTAAACAATCCCTGATCGTGTCTGAGATAACAATCCCTGATCGTGTGTGAGGTAAACAATCCCTGATAGTATCTGAAATAAACAATCCCTGATCCTGTTTGAGGTAAACAATCTCTGATCTTCTCTAAGGTAAACAATCCCTGATAGAATCTGAAGAAAACAATCCCTGATCGTGTCTGAGATAACAATCCCTGGTCGTGTCTGAGGTAAACGATCCCTGATTATGTCTGAGGTAAACAATCCCTAAACGTGTCTGCACCATATACCATGGATTTCCACCACTCCAGTTCACAGTGTAACGGTTCGATGGGGTTAAATTTTGGAAATAATACCAAAATTGAGAGTTTCATACTGGATCACTTGCACGATAATCGAAAAACAACCGACACACAATGGATGTTATCGTTATGACTTTCGTCTATCTCCAAACTTTCTTTGCTTTCAAGAGTTTGATTCACAACAGAATGTTTTAGGCTCATTTTTATGTGTTCTTTTCTTAACTCTTCTTTTTTTTTTTGTTTCATACAAACAATGATCTGGTTTTCATGGAGTTTAAAAAGAACATATCTTTTATTCCAGTATTGTTCAGTATAAACATATTCATGTGCCATCATTATTTTAGTAGTTTAGCCGGAATAACGCATCATCAAACTTCATAGCGTGAAACGCTTCCGATGTGACTTGGTGTACAATTTTGAACAATATTTGATAGTTTATCGGTAAGATCAATACTTACTCTTGAAAACAATGACATAAAAAATATAAATCTTACAAAGATTTGCATCTCATCTAACCTGTTCTAGCCCTGGCTTGTCGAAAAGCTGCGGTCTGTGTTCCTGGGGTAAAATAAGAAACGTAAAGCTGATGAAGTAATTTGTATAAATCTTAATGTCATAATGACCCTTCATCAAATCACGTGATTGGTTGATTAAAATGTTTTCCACACCCAGTCCACCATGAACAGCGCTCTCAGAAATATTCTGTCGGGCTCCAATATCTTAGTATTATAATTTGGATTAAGTCCTTCAAACATTTTCGTTTACATCATAACTTGCCGATCCTAGTTTATTTTTTCCATTTAAGTCTTAAGTTTCCTTTTCATTACCTCAAAAGTATTTTAAACTCTCTCCCTCATTAACTTGGGCCAATTTAGGGTTAACATTTTAAGATTTTGAACGCCGACATGATATGGATCTTGTGACAGTAGAAACCGGGTCTGTGTTGGTGATGCTCGTGTCAGAAGAGAAAATACTATGAGACAGTTCTGTTATGATGCTGCGCTTGGTACTATGTTCACAGAAAGATAAACATTGAAACAAGGTTTTGGTGATGCTCGTGTCAGAAGAGAAAATACTGTGAGACAGTTCTGTTATGATGCTGCGCTTGGTACTATGTTCACAGAAAGATAAACATTGAAACAAGGTTTTGGTGATGCTCGTGTCAGAACAGAAAATACTGTAAGACAGTTCTGTTATGATGCTGCGCTTGGTACTATGTTCACAGAAAGATAAACATTAAAACAAGGTTTCGGTGATGCTCGTGTCAGAAGAGAAAATACTGTAAGACAGTTCTGTTATGATGCTGCGCTTGGTACTATGTTCACAGAAAGATAAACATTAAAACAAGGTTTTAGTGATGCTCGTGTCAGAAGAGAAAATACTATGAGACAGTTCTGTTATGATGCTGCGCTTGTTACTATGTTCACAGAAAGATAAACATTGAAACAAGGTTTTGGTGATGCTCGTGTCAGAACAGAAAATACTGTGAGACAGTTCTGTTATGATGCTGCGCTTGTTACTATGTTCACAGAAAGATAAACATTGAAACAAGGCTTTGGTGATGCTCGTGTCAGAACAGAAAATACTGTGAGACAGTTCTGTTATGATGCTGCGCTTGTTACTATGTTCACAGAAAGATAAACATTAAAACAAGGTTTTGGTGATGCTCGTGTCAGAACAGAAAATACTGTGAGACAGTTCTGTTATGATGCTGCGCTTGTTACTATGTTCACAGAAAGATAAACATTGAAACAAGGCTTTGGTGATGCTCGTGTCAGAAGAGAAAATACTATGAGACAGTTCTGTTATGGTGCTGCGCTTGTTACTATGTTCACAGAAAGATAAACATTGAAACAAGGTTTTGGTGATGCTCGTGTCAGAAGAGAAAATACTGTGAGACAGTTCTGTTATGATGCTGCGCTTGTTACTATCTTCACAGAAAGATAAACATTGAAACAAGGTTTTGGTGATGCTCGTGTCAGAAGAGAAAATACTGTGAGACAGCTCTGTTATGATGCTGCGCTTGTTACTATCTTCACAGAAAGATAAACATTGAAACAAGGTTTTGGTGATGCTCGTGTCAGAACAGAAAATACTGTGAGACAGTTCTGTTATGATGCTGCGCTTGTTACTATCTTCACAGAAAGATAAACATTGAAACAAGGTTTTGGTGATGCTCGTGTCAGAAGAGAAAATACTGTGAGACAGTTCTGTTATGATGCTGCGCTTGTTACTATCTTCACAGAAAGATAAACATTGAAACAAGGTTTTGGTGATGCTCGTGTCAGAACAGAAAATACTGTAAGACAGTTCTGTTATGATGCTGCGCTTGTTACTATCTTCACAGAAAGATAAACATTGAAACAAGGTTTTGGTGATGCTCGTGTCAGAAGAGAAAATACTGTGAGACAGCTCTGTTATGATGCTGCGCTTGTTACTATGTTCACAGAAAGATAAACATTGAAACAAGGTTTTGGTGATGCTCGTGTCAGAACAGAAAATACTGTGAGACAGTTCTGTTATGATGCTGCGCTTGGTACTATGTTCACAGAAAGATAAACATTGAAACAAGGTTTTGGTGATGCTCGTGTCAGAAGAGAAAATACTGTGAGACAGTTCTGTTATGATGCTGCGCTTGTTACTATCTTTACAGAAAGATAAACATTAAAACAAGGTTTTGGTGATGCTCGTGTCAGAAGAGAAAATACTGTGAGACAGTTCTGTTATGATGCTGCGCTTGTTACTATGTTCACAGAAAGATAAACATTGAAACCAGGTTGTGTTGATGAATTTATTAATTCATCAAATGACAGGTAGACCAATTAATTGCTTCATTGTTCTAGTGATTGATAAAGTGAGTGATGAATGATTGATTAAATGACTGAGAGAGTGAGTGAGTGAGTGAGAGAGTGATTCTAAGTTTATTAATAGGTTAAGTACTCTGTAATCTAGCCATAATAAAGTTATATAATTATGTCATTGTTTTTTTCCAAGCAAGCCTTTTCAAAACGCTTCACCAGGCACACATGGGACAGTAAAAATAACGACTTCCAACTGATTCACTGTCGGCACGGTTTAACTGAAAACTTTGCATATTTTAGTCGGGCAAAACGCATTTATGGTTTGTTTTGTTTTTATAATTTCTTCTCTACACGAAGTAGTAAAATTCGATTTGATGATTGAAAATTGACGAGTTGTACCGCTTTTGCCAGAGTTTGATTTAACTGTCCACATTTTAAACTCTAATCTAAGAATCTTATCTACAACTCTTTAATCAAGTTTTGTGTTAAAAAAAATAAAAAAAGGAAAGTGACGCCAGCAATTGCCATCAGCTTTCGATCAGTTTTTAACCCCCGAGTGACGTGCTGCGTGTAGGAGCGAGTCTAGCTCAGCTGCAGTGCTGTCGTCTGGTGTAGGATTCCTGGGACAAACCGCTCCGATAGTTGTCTGCACCGCCATCCCCACAGCCATCATTGTTTGTGGCAGGAGGGCGCTCAAACTGAAAACTACCATTCTTCTCTCTAACTCGTTTATCGAAGCCCATGTTTAATTCATTGACAGACAGCAGCTGGTAACATAGTCTTTCGTAAACAGTAACACAGTCGGAGAGATAGACAGTGTGCTTTTCGCTGTAAATAATAAAAAAAAATCTATTATGAAATAGCGTTTATGCGGTGTTTAGTTTCTAGCAACGTAGTTAGGGACTAAGTTTACTGCGTTCTTTTGTCAAACTTAGCGCTGTATATAGATTAATGAGACTTTATGGCTATAGTAAATAACGAATTAAGAGCTTATGAAAGTTTTTGTCATTCGTATTGCTCAATTTTGATATGAGCGTAATTTAGTTTCATTTTACACAGCAATTTGTTTACTAAAACAATTGATCCTAAATTGTTTATCAATGCTTTAATCACCGACTAGAACTAACTAATATGCCTCTCTTGCCCACCGATCTGTGACTTGAAACTACGAATTAATTTAGGTTTCTCATAAGATCCTTCACTGCCCTGTCCGCTTTACACTTCAAAAGCGAATTGTGAAAATGGAAAGTTTCCCTTGAAAAAAAACACCAACGAAAAACAACACCTGGCTGAAGGGCAGGTTTTTATCACTAGACCATAAATCATAATAATAGACAGGAGTATGGCATCACGTGATACTTTGAAAGAGGAACAATCATGCATCATCTCAACGAAATATTGACAAAACTCGGATACAAAGCGTTGGGGTCAGAATTTAAAGTTACACGTTTTAATACCTGACTTGGGTGATGGTCAGTCTTATCTATCTAGCGATGTCCTTAGGTTGACACATATTCTAAAATGAATAATCAAAAATATGAAAAGGAAAGATAAGAAAAGATAAAATTATGTTCTGGTTGTTATATTTTGACTACTTTTTTGGCTCATACTTTTGTCTTCACGCTTTTTGTAATTCTTGAGTATTCTTGTTATCTCTGGAGGAAAAGATGATTCTAAAATTATGTTGAATCTTAAATTTGCTGAGAAAAACTCATCTTTTTCTTTTTTTTTTTTTTTTGAATTTTTTTTCCTTCGCTCCTTATCTGTTTCATGCACACTTAAACCAGGTCCCTGCTCGCCTAAAAGTTGCAGTTCCCAGAACGTTACCGTATTTCGCTTCCCTTTTTATATTGACAATGCGGTATTATTTTTTTTTCTGTATTCTGTCTTCTCTAGATGTCGTCTGGCGTTTTGTATCGTCTGCGCACCAGTCACTCGTTGCGACCTGGTCACCGAGGACCAAGAGTTCCAGGCCCCGTCTTTGGTCAAGGTAAAGCGTTTTACTGGACACAGCCAGGCTTGACCAAGACCAAAGGTCAAGATTTACATCGCAGTGAATAAGAATGAGAGATGGTTATTTGATAAATTTAGTAGAGCTAGAGGATAATAAAAATATCTCTCATGCCACTCATCATACCTTGAAGTGGAATTGGAATGGGAGTAAATTATATTATTCAAATTGAAATTAGTTAATAGTCTATGAAGCATTCTCTTACAAAGACATATAACACACACATAATCATATAATCATGTATCATTATCAGTGTATGAGATTAAAGTTGAGGCTTCATGCAGTAGATGAAACGTTACCCTCAAAGAGATCTTTGACAAGCGAGAATAGATATGAGCCCAAATCACATCAACAAACGCAACACTGATAGAGCTCGGAGCTTATTATAATTATTGTCATCATCGTCGTCGTCGTCGTCATCTTCATCGCTTTTATCATTATTATTATTATTATTATTATTATTATTATTATTATTATTATTATTATTATTATTATTATTATCATTATTATTACAAATATCCTTATTACTTTGCTAGCTTTTATACACCAGAAATTTGTTGAACTTCGATCTTAACTCCCATCGTTTCAGCTTTAAACCAAATGCAGTTATTTTGCTTTAGTTCTATGATTATACTAGTCGCAA
>JAWDGP010003546.1:185000-192500 GCA_033675545.1 Elysia crispata
CCGGAAATCGATAAGGATAATAATAATTTGATCCGATCTTTTATTTTTTTTTTCATTCAGCTTCATAATAATTATGTCCAAAAACCGTTAACTTTCTCACTGATTTATTTTTTTCTCTCATTCAAGAGGTTTAAAGCGAAATTAAAAATTTTATTCGTGTTCGATTCAAAGATTTCTCTCTTTTGGTGTGTGTGTGTGTGAGAGTATGTGTGTGTGTGAGAGAGAGAGTGTGTGTGTGTGTGTGTGAGTGAGTGTGTGTGTGAGTGTCTCTGTGTGTGTGTGAGAGAGAGAGAGAGTGTGTGTGTGTGAGTGTATGCGGTTGATAAAGGTGTAGTGGTTATATAGAGATCGTAATGTCTTTATCACCAAGCTGAAGTTAAAGTTGGTTAATGTTCTTTCAATGTTTGTTTCCATCAGGGCGAGATCACTGCTATTGAAGCCAGCGAAGTTTATCGGGTGTGTGCCAGCTGTGAGGATGTTGTCGCGCGAAACATCCACGTCAACGAGTTTGATGCCAAGGTACCACAGCTGGAGGCTGAGCTCTTTGATCTGCAGCGGCAGATTGACCACTGCTTGACCTTTGTGAGTTGACCAGTACCTCTGCAGGTTACATATGAAAAAAAAAACCAAACAGCTTTTATCTCTCTTACTATTTGCAGCTTTCCAGCTTACTGATCTATTCCGTGTTACGGATTCTAATTTAAAACGATAATTATAATGTATAAGTCTTTCAGTGTCTTTAGAGCCGCCAGGTAGCTCAGTCGGTAAAATGGTCGATTTGCGTGCAGGATGTCCCAGTTCGGTTCTTGGCTGGGACATTTGGTGGTGGGTCGGTCCTCATCGAAAAAATCCCATCCCTGACTTGACGGAAGGCCGTTCACTCTTTGTATAAAGATTGTTTGGAGCCTAACACCCTGCGGGCTTAGTGTATTAATGTTACCAATAAAGTGTCACTGAGTGCGACAGAATCATTGAAGTCTGTTGTCCCTTACGGATCGGAACGCCTTGTATTCAGCGTAGTATCCAATCAATCTTAGGACAGGTCAGCACATCAAATAATCTGAACTGAGAGTTCGAAGCTAAGAATACTATCGGGGAAAACCCATAATTATGAATAAATTGTTTATTTTCTTTCCTCGGCAGAGTCCGTACATGTTCGGGATGCAGCGGTCCGTTTCCGCCGCGCAGATCAACAGAATGGAGGAGGAAGATTTTATGGTGATCTCTCTTTCTCTCTCTCTCTCTCTCTCTCTCTCTCTCTCTCTCTCTCTCTCTCTCTCTCTCTCTCTCTCTCTCTCTCTCTCTCTCTCTCTCTCTCTCTCTGTCTCTCTCTCTCTCTCTCTCTCTCTCTCTCTCTCTCTCTCTCTCTCTCTCTCTCTCTCTCTCTCTCTCTCTCTCTCTCTCTCTCTCTCTCTCTCTCTCTCTCTCTCTCACAACCTTTCTTACTCTCTTTGTCGTCAATTTTTATTTTAAGAAATGTTCCCAATACTTTTCCCGTGTTTTCAGCAACATAAAACAAATTGTGGACGCACAAAGCTCAGTTGATGGGAAATCGTCAACACCAAAAAGGTCCTGGAATAATCACTGGCTAGGATATCTGGTGGTATCTCGATGGCTTCGTTCTCATCTAATCAGCCCTATGTCTGTTTTGACGGAGAAAGGTGGTCTAGATTCAGGTCTCCTCGAAAAAAAAAACATAGAGGCATGAAAAATTAATCAGAGAACCGATAAAAAATAATTTATTATGCCAGTTCACGTTCGAGTTAGATGTACGTAGAGTAGGCTTTTAATTAAGTTCTTATATTAAATTCTATATAATAATTTAGATATAAAATTTGTGGCTATTTTCAAAATTTTAGGGTTTGTATTTTTCGAATAGCATTGAACTGTCAATAAGTAACATCATTTTTTGTGTATGTCTTTTTGTGTGTTTGCTCAGGCGACCTGTATGAAACATGCCAATCGTCTATATGATCGTTACACTCGTACTTATGACATCCTCAACAAATTGATGCCACAGACCGGGGGGCAGAAGGCGCTTCACAAACACATCAAGCAGGTAATGGCGTATATATACATACTAGTGGGGAAGAGAGATCAAGCAGTTAATAGAGAATAATTTATAATAATTTTTCATGGTAATGGAAGACAGAGACAGAAACAGACCGTTCATCCTAGTCATGTATTGAAGTGTTGAGAGAAAGAAACAGACCGTTCATCCTTGTCATATATTGAAGTGTTGAGAGAGAGAAACAGACCGTTCATCCTTGTCATATATTGAAGTGTTGAAAATGAAAAAGAGCCTGGTAGGAAAATGTTTCTTTCTAAACGTTGATAAGAGTTTATCTGGTTTCCATTGACCCTGAGTTTTTAGTATCTCTAAAAAAACGTCACAAATTTCCTATCAACTATTATGAAAGGAAGTTTTGCCAAGGGAAATAATAAGTTAAAAAAGTGCCTTTTGACAATTAGAACGAATAAGCTTTCTTAGTTGTCATTGATTATTTTAATTCTAAATTGCAGCATTATCTCTCTCTCTCTCTCTCTCTCTCTCTCTCTCTCTCTCTCTCTCTCTCTCTCTCTCTCTCTCTCTCTCTCTCTCTCTCTCTCTCATCCTCTCTTTCCTTCTCCTTTTAATTTTTTTTTTATTATTTTCATTTACTTGCTTTGGTGAGCACATTTGTTTCATTTTCAAAAGTCCACTTTTTTTAAAGAGCCAACAGTTACTCATGCATTAGCGTCCGCTACAATCAGGGGGATTTAGGATAAAACAATAAAAAAGTGATTTTAAAGAAATAGCTTTTAAAAAAAAAACACCTGGTAAGAGAAGTTTACAAACAGAGTTTAACCTGCCAGTAAAAAAGAAAAAGAATTAATGTTACACCGAATTTTTGCTTTTGTTTTAAATTTAAACTTTGTGGGGATGATACAAATGTCAATTCGCTCCCACTTGCCAAAAACGTAATGTATCCAGACACAGAGAGAGTCTGTGTGTGTGTGTGTGTGTGAGGGACAGGGTCAAGATGAACTGTTCATTAGTCTGAAAATTATTTGTATTTCATCTGCTTCTATCCTCAATTAATTTTTTAACCCTCCTTCCAGGCTATGTACGATTTCTACCTGAAAAGGCGAGACCAACTGAAGACAACGTGGAGAAGACGAGATTCTTGTGAGAATATTTCTGAAAATCCCAACACACCAACTGATGACGTACCAAGCTTAACATAGCATGTCTATTGATAGTACATATGCCACGACTATTATTTTGCTAGCCTATAATATTTATAAGGCGCAAAGCGAAATGGTTTCTCTACATTTGTGTCAGATCGTATCGTTTTTTCGCCACTTTTGTTTTAGTTATGAGGCATAAATTGATATGCTTTATATTGAGGCTGTGTGAGGTACTATAGATGTGTTCTCATTTCAGATCATGTGAGGAGAAAGAAAAAGTGAATGTCACGAATAAAGAGGAAATCATACAATAGACTTACTCCATTTAAATATACAATAGTAAACAATTACGAGTTTCAGCAAAGACTTTCATAGATCGATTATTTTATAAAGTAGGACTCTCCTACTATTGCGGTGTTTACTGTTGAATACTAACTGTCCTGGTTTTTTTTTTTTTTTTTTTTTTGGGGGGGGGGGGGGGGGGGGTTGGATATAGTAACAAAAATCACAATAAGACAGTCATTAAATGAACAGGAAAAATAAACTGAGTTGCTTCTAAAGTGCAGTGCCTGATAAGTGCAAAGGTCAAAGTGCATTGTAAAGGTTACGCAACAGTCACTAACAACCCAGAAGACCTTTTCAACTTAAAAAGTGGAGCCTTGATAAAGAGCAGCTACGATAAACAGAGTTGCAGTAGTGGACTCATAATATTTCCTATATTGGTGACTGATTAAAATCGATATTTCTCTAATATCCGAGTAAAAGAAGGAAAGAGTTTTAATATTAGTATCGGTAAACAGTATTCATCAAGTTACCCCAAATCTTGCTCGGTCAAGATTCGAATCTCAAACCTGTGAATACTACCATTAATTTTTTAAAATTAGACTACTTGATTCAAGAAAGTTTTTGGTCGCAATGGAAATTGATAATATGGCTGCAAGCTAGATAGGCACTGCAAAGATTTACGGTTTGATAGCATTTAAATTTATCTACTAACCTCTACAACGTCTTCATTCTAAGTCCCTGGCCAAGAGCCCTATGTGTGATCTTCTATCCCCGAAGATTCCATAAAAACATTTTATATAGTTATCTATTTAATCTATTAAAGATTACTCAGTGATATTGTTATTTGCAATTATGATAATTTACTGCTTATATAAATCTACATAGCTATTTGTATTATAGATCATTTAAAAATAGAATATTATGATAATTTACTGCTTATATAAATCTACATAGCTATTTGTATTATAGATCATTTAAAAATAGAATATATGTGTTAAAAAAAAACAACAAATCATCGTTTCAGTGTGAATAAGTAAGTCTATATTCACAACCGTTGTGCAAAATTACATTTATTTAAACAAAAGTATTTATGCTGCGCACCATTTCCATTGACTCTATAATCCTGTTGTATCTTGTTTTCACCTGAGCCTATCTGCGATAATACAAACCTGTTTTAGTCTGACATGTGATCAGTATATCTATTCATCTGGTAACTACATCTACATCACTACTATTAAACCTTTCTACCACTTTACATCATGGTCTCATTCCTTTTACTGTAAATATGGCTTTGTTGTTTTGTTTAAAGGTATAAATATCAGTAATAAAAAATTGAACTTACCAAACTTGTTTTTGTTTTGTTTTCTCTCTTTTTAATTTTTTTTTGCCTTTGATTCCTTATTGATGGGGGTGATGTGTTTTCCTGCAGGGTTTCATACTTCTCAAAACAGTGTGTTCCCAGTGCCGCCCCTCTTTCCTTTTTCTACTCTTTCTTTCTATCATACTTATCGAGAGTTCTGTAATCTTTCCATTTAATTATCGTCAACTTTTCTTTTTCCCTGTCTCCGTCATTCATTTTGCATGCAAGTTTTTTGTGAACTCTCCCACTCCTAATTTTATTGGGTTCTTTTTTTTCTCTTCCCCTCTCTATCTTTCTCTCTCCATCTCTCTCTCTCTCTCTCTCTCTCTCTCTCTCTTTCTCTCTCTCTCTCTCCATCTATTGGTCATAATGCGGCTTTTTCTTTCACTCCATTTCTCTATCTATCTATCTATATAGTTTGAAAGAGCGCAGACATACTCACCAACAATAACAAAAAAAATGGTAACCTATGCAGAGCAGGAAACTATTTTATCCTAAACATTAAGCTTCAGATTAAGTCACATTGAGCTGCAGAGTTAATCATACAAAAACAGCGACAGCTTTAAGCGAATTTTTGTGGAAATTGAAGGAATCAAACATTGAATACCACTTATCATGAGACAAAATCGAAAGAGTGCAGGCTATGCATACTAACCAACAACAAAAAAAGATGCAACCTATCCACAGCAGAATAAAAAAATATTCAGCAAACAAAACCAAGCCTCAATAAAAAAAAAAAAAAGTGGGAAATCTTTTCATCGCGCCCCCATAGAAAAAAAAATATTTGCTCCAAAACTTCAAAAACCGAGACGAAACGCAGCCAGGGTACAAGCTCGGAACAGCAACAGAGAACCCCTCAGTCATGCCTGAAGAGGGTAGAGGACAAACAGCACCCTCTTCCTCCGCCTGAGGCACAGGCAAAAGGAGACTATTAATTTAGGTAAGATCGTCTACAACTATCTTTCTATTTATCGAAAACATAATGTCTAGGGAAACTTATCAAAACATATTGCGCTTCGTTAGTTTCGACATATTTCTTTTTCTAACTCGTGTAAGAAGCTGTCACGTGATCGCGATGTAAAGTCTGGCTATTTTCTCACCTAGTTTTCGAGACAGTCTTCATAGTTTTTGAGACAGTCTTCATGTGGATTGGGAAGGACAGCCACCAGCAGTTTGCAGTCCAGTCTGTCTCAAACATCTCTGATCGAATCACACAGTTATTGGTTTACCCTAGATTGTATAACTCATTGGTTATTTTTTTGTAGCAGCAGATGCGTTCATAATATGAGTGTGAACCCTCCACTATGTGCATAATGCACTACATTGATTAATGGATCTTTTTGCTACTTTTTTCTGCTGCATCTGATCCTCTAGATCTAGTTAGCAGGTGTGGAACAAGAGAACCCTGAAAACTGGTCAGTTTCATACTAGTTTCTGGAACAAGCCTATTCATAACTAAAGGACTACGACTTTCGATACGCAGCAATACACCTCGTAACACTTGCGTCATACGCGACTGAAAACAACATATTAGATAGAGCATTGGAAATCATCTTGATTCAAATGTCCGAATAGTTTTATCAAGTTATGTAGTGTAAGTTCAAAGGGTAAGCAATGATTAAAATCTTCCTCTATTTCTGCGAGACTTTACACATTTCTCCGCAAAAGAATTCACGTCGTTTGTATATCAAACATAGATCTAGGCCTCTGTCTGGCGGAGCGGAATTGAAAAGATAAAGCCCTGAACTCTTCTACCGACTTTTCTATGGCTCGAACATAAGAAAAAGGTCCCTGTGGTTAGCAGGGCGGACGGTCTAAAACCCATAGCCACCAGCGCTTTCGATTCTGCAGAAGAAAATAATAATAATAATAATAATAATAATAATAATAATAATAATAATAATAATAATAATAATAATAATAAATTTCTTCTGTTGTTTCCTTTGAAAACTTCTTCCTATCCTACGTTTCTGAGTCTTAACAGCAGAGGGGCTGAGAGGGAACAGGAGAGGCTTTTATATTGTTTATTCGCATTAAACACCTTTTTATTCGTTGAAACCGAATGGTTTAAGTATTTTCAGAGATTAGGTTAAACTGTCTACAAGGTTTCAAACAAGCCCTGTCCCAAACCACTCATAAGCATGACACGATTAATGTGCACGACTCAACAAACATAATATTGCTCCAGGGTTTGGTTCGGCGTGACATGACAGAGACGTGGGTTCTCAACTCAATAATGATTCACGTGATCACGTGTTGCCCTATACTGCCTGTTATGAAGTGGGGTCGGCCTTTCAATAAAAACAGGCTGTATTGAGAGGGCGGGCGGAGAGAGAGAGAGAGAGAGAGAGAGAGAGAGAGAGAGAGAGAGAGAGAGAGAGAGAGAGAGAGAGAGAGAGATGATTAAAAAAGAAGACAGGAAAAGACAGGGTGGGTTTTAGAATAATGAAAGAGTGACAGAGAGAGGGGAGGGAATGATAGCTATGGAGAGAAAAAGAGAGTTTGAGATGATAGAGAGGCGAGGGGAAGGATAAATTGTAAAGAAGTTAGATGGCACTGGTACTATGGATTTCGAGAGCCAGATTGAAAAGGGCTGAAGAAGGGAGAGAGAACGAGACAGACAGATATAATGACAAACGGTTAGAATCACAGTGGAACAGATCAGAAAATTAAAGATGAAGGAG
>JAWDGP010003546.1:195000-287500 GCA_033675545.1 Elysia crispata
AACAATATACGCTACGTAGACGACACACCCAATTTTCATCAAATTAAATGATATTTTTATGTCAAGAGACATTTCACTAGATCTCAGACTTAGAGCCATTAACCTCTATGTATATTCCATACTCCTCTACGGCGACGAAACATGGACTCTCTAGGTAGAATCAACCTTGAAACTTGAACCCCTAGACATGTGGATATTCAAACACTTGGCAAGAGTTACATACAAAGATAGAGTGACAAATAAGGAAGTTTTGAGTAGACGATGTTGAGAGAGGTCTGCTATCCCAAATAAGAATACACAAGATGTCATATTTTGGCCACATTGCAAAACAGTTCTTACAGGTAGAATAGATGGTAGAAGAGGAAGGGTCAGCTCCAGACGTCAATGGTACGACATCAAAGAATGGACTGGCAACCAGCTCTACACGACCATCAAGCTAGGCGGACCCAGGATCGTGTGACTTGGAGAAGCGTGGCAAGTCGACACCAGAATGGCCCGGGATGATAAGGAAAACAGAAAACAGCATCCTGAAGTATAATAAATAGCCATATTTCTCATTCAAAAGCGCTTTAACTTTTGCTATTTAAATCTTTTTGGTTTCGCTATAAGTATAGTAAGCTGATTTTGTAAAAATTCCAAATCTGTTGATAATTCTTTTAACATCCGTTTTGAGTTAGATTTCAATAATCGCGCAGTTATAAATTCCTGCAAAGAGGTGCCCCTGAACGCATTTTTGTGGGAATTTATGGTTTCTAATCAGAGTTTATAGAGATCTATTGATAGATTAGTAAAGTACCACATAAACTTACCCCTCCTATTGAGTTTAAGGTGGACATGGCCCTCTCTTACCTTTTATTGACCTAAACTTTATCGTGCTCAACCATAGATAAACAATCTAACAAACTGGACTGGTTTAAATCGATGCAAGGTTATTAACGTTCCATGGTCACCTTTCTTGTTCTAGAATTTTGAGAAAATTTCCCTGTAAAGATTAGATCTATCCCTCGGTCCAGAAAAACTGTCCATAATGTTTAACTTGACGATTCGTTCAGCTTTCTTGAGAGGTAGGTTTAAGTGTGCAATGTATGCGGGAAAATCTAGAAACGATCATGTTTGAGTTTTAAGAGAAGATTTCAGATTAGCCCCCCTTTTCAATTATTTAAGAGGTTTACCATAATTATAAAACCTGTTGCTCTGCTTTCTCCCAGTATTGAATAGATCTAGCAGTTTAGTCCTGATGGTGATAAAAGAGGGACTTTTCAATCCGCGATAATTCATTATTATTATTAGTAGTAGTATTAGTATTAGTTTTAGTATTAGTATTAGTATTAGTATTAGTATTAGTATTAGTATTAGTATTGTCACCGAATAGTCTATAGCTTTCTCTGTCAAAGTGATCAAAGCAACTCTCCCAATCGTACTGAACAGAGATCTAGGACTAATTGACCATTTTAGACTCCATTCAACCGATGATCTGGTCAAAATCACTGAGCTCGCAAAGGACAGGAAACAGTGGAGAGAACTCTCTGCGAGGATAGAGAAAGCTGCCGAAGCGTCACAGACGGTGAACTGGGATGCGACACGGCAATAAGTAGTAGTAGTATTGTTGTTGTTGTTGTTGTTGTTGTTGTTGTTATTATTATTATTATTATTGTTATTATTATTACTGTTGTTTTTTTTTTTTTAAAGAAGTGATAGCTGCTCCTGTGTCTTTGTAGAGTAGGTTTCCGCCAAAAGATGCTAAACCAATTTCCACCATGAATATTTTCCTTTATAAATTTGTTTAAGAACTCAAAACGAAAAAATCTAGACTCAAGTCACATAAATTTCTTTTCTTTTTAAAATCATTCTTGAAATCTTTTAAAAATACATTTTTAAATATTTATTATATCGAGTTCAAGCAAAAAATTAAAATGTGCTTTGCAACTTCTGAACAGTAATTTCGCCAAACGATGTTCGTATTGAGAGTGCTAGCCAAGTTAAGTTCACTTAAATAAACACATATTTCCAAGTGTGTAATTTTTTTTCTTATTTTGGTTTCTTATTAATTTCTTAAACAATCAATTTGTAAATATTAAAAAAAAAACATTTAATTGACAAAAAAAAACAAAGTTAAAATTACAATATGATTTGGGGGGGGGGGGGGGAGATCTAAACAATAATTGCAGCATCTGTATCAAAAAGGACCATTGTAGAGGAGAGTTAACTGCATTCAGTTTGTTCTCTGTACCGTGCCAGCCTTCCAAACCGAGGCTATGAAAGAAGTATACACGATTTCTTACACTCGCAAAACATGATTCTACCTGCTCTCCCAATTTCACGGGGTATTTTTATCACATATGATGACATCAAGCGGAGATAATCCATGTTGAAAGCTAGAAACACGTCGAAAGCAAGGCCAGATGTTCTCAGTGACAAATGAACGCAATTAGCACAAGTGTGTCGGTCGATCGAGTTACATTCAATTATAAGTGAAAAATTCTGCTCCAGGCATAAAATATTTTTCATACTCGAAAATTACAGAAATCGATTTTCAAAGGCTTAAAAACATTTTCACTGATGTTTATAGCTGCTATCGTAGTTTATCTTTACTCAGTCTTTCACTTGCATCTTTCACAACAATCACACTCAATCGCGATTTATAAAAATTGTAACGTAAACATCTTTTGGCGATTGCATTTTCCACTAAATACCGTTAAGTCTCAGTCTGAAGGACAGTTTTCTTCGGCCGATCTGTATGACTTCTTACTGAAACATTGTCTCAAACTTGTTTTAGTCTCCGTTAGGCAGACCATGGCTTGCTGTATAGATTATATTTTTTTCCTTCTTCCAGTGTTGTTCCTTAGCTTTTCTTTTTTTTTTTTCCTATTGAGTCGTTAAGGTTAAGACTTACAAGATTGGTTTATTTCCTTCTAAGTAGCAGACACACGTGTTTAAAAATATCTTACAATTACTGAATTAGATTTAAACCCAGTTTTTCTTTATTTTTTAATCAGCCAGATTGCATGCCGCAGTCCTGCTTTGCTGCAACAGATCGATAAATCTTTTTCTGCTGGTGAAGTCTCATCTTCAGATCGTCCTAAACCATAAAACTTTGAGGCAGGAAAATTGTAAACACTGACTTCGTGTCTGACCGGCATCACTACCTCTGTAATGGAGGGACTATATCGGTTAATGCAGCAAGACTACACAAAGTCATCAATGCATCTGAATCCACCTTTGGTTGCCATGACATTAGTCGTGATGGTGAGTGATTAACAATTTCCCATAATTTTCTTTTTATAGTAGCGAACTGAATGCTCAGGATGTTGAAAATAATAGAATTCCTACGGCTTGGTAGCTTACTCAAATCCAAAGGTGACGAATGGTGGGCCAAATCTGAATCAATGAGATAACAAAATAATTACGAAAGCGAATTTGAGCCAACTCGCTCATTCAATAAGAGCATGTTGACCTGGACATCAGTATTGAGGCGGTAAAAAAATATTGTTATGTAAACACATGATGTCTTTAATTAACACTGGGCCGGGGAACACACTATCAGCTGCATGAGTTCTGACAGAAGATTCTGGCATATTTCAGGGCTTAGATTCTAAAAATAGCTTCCGTTTTTAACAGATCAGGTCTAGTATTGATATAATGCAGTAATTTAGGTGTGGAAAGCAGGAACAATCATGAAAACTTTCCAAGGGAGGTAATTATGAAAAATATTTGTCAGAAGATAAAGCGTAAGAATTTCATAGATCTAAGCGGTTTGTGGTTAGCTCTAGTTGTGCGTGGCTTTAGACGTCTGTCTTTATCTACTTGTGTACTTCTCTTTACCTCTCTATATCACCGCCATTCAAGCTCTATCTTTCACTTTCATTTCACATTAATGGAAACTATGTTTATTTGAAAGAGAAGTACGAATAAATAAAAACTATTAGAATTTCTTAAATATGATAAACACAAATGCATCATCTCTGTTGATCTCAACATGGTGAATTTCTTGTTAATTAACAAGGTGAATAAATTAAACTTCCTTGATTTATCTGTCTCTGTGGCTGCAAAGTTAAAGACAAACACTGTGCAAAATGAATGACCTTAAAGAAAGAGTCTGACTGTATATAGGTGAAAAAAGTAGTATTTACGCCTCTGCATATAAAGATGGGCCATATTTAAACAGTTTGTGAATGCATTTGACACGAATAGTTGCTGTTTCAAATACTTGTGTGGGCCTACCGGTAGCCTCGAAAAGCTGAAAGAAAGTGTTTTGAGGTCCTCAAATCAGGAAACTTATCAAGGACCAATCCTTCACTCAGTCAATGACTGACATTAGAAAATATGCATGGAAACCGTTTGTTTCTTCTGTAAGGAAATTTTTAGGAAATAGAATATCAAAGGATTTTCAAGAGCTTGTTGAAAGGATGCTTGGGAAATGTCCATATCTTAGGACTAAAATGTCTTTTCTGAAGAGTTATCTGAAACAAATTCTTGAAAATCTGGGTCACATCAATGATGAGGAGGGACTAATTCTTTCAAAAAGACATAAAAATTGTGCAGAAACATATCAGGGTCGCTATGAATTATGATGGTGGACTATTTTCAGACAGCAACATGATGAGGAGGGACAAGTCTTTCAAAAAGACATCAAAATTGTGCAAGAAACATACCAGGGTCGCTATGAATTATGATGGTGGACTATTTTAAGAAAGCAACATTCCAGGAGGTCCATCAAATGCATATGTGTCCATAAATAAACATGGCATTCTTTACAAGATTAACTGATCCCAATGAATTAATATTTTTTAAGGTATTTGAAAGTTATCATAAGCTAATTCTAGGTATAAAGGTCTTTATTTCTCTGTTCTGCTAGGGACTCTACAGTCGTCAGAATTGTACACCTATAGTAACTATTTAGTATTTTTAGAAAAGGACCTGACTCATTGCAACGAAGCTAGATCTCATAGTAAAAAACATTGTGCCTTATTGGAAACCATTAGCCCAGATTTCCACTTCTCAAATCGCATGCAACTAACCAAAAGTTAAACTGTTCCCCAGTGCAATTCGAAGATATTATTCAAATTAAAAATTCGGTTAGTTCAAAATTGTAGAGGTTTTTCAAGTAAGTTTATTTTGATTCCATTTAGATGAAATTGATAAATTTTTATTAATAATATCGTAAACCAGAGTAGTTTTAGTTTTTACCAATGTGTCCGGCTTAAATAAATTTGTTTCTATATATGTGAAACTCTTCGCGCTTTCTCTGTGTTTAGATCAGCTTGTACTCTCTGGGCGTGTCTACAGTTGGTCTCTTCTTCGCTGGATCATTCCTGGCCTTGATCGTCTTGACTTATCATCCTCTGGTGCCTGGGATGAGGAGGACCTGGAGGATACATTTGATCATGGGGGTTTTTATCTTCCTACGACGATTGGTGAGACAGAGAGAGAGAGACACAGAGAGAGAGAGAGAGAGAGAGAGAGAGAGAGAGAGAGAGAGAGAGAGAGACAGCCAGCCAGATAGACAGACAGACAGCGGAGAAGAGAGACAGAGACGGGGAGAGGAGAGAGAGATAGAAATAGAGAGAGAGAGAGAGAGAGAGAGAGAGAGAGAGAGAGAGAGAGAGAGAGAGAGAGAGAGAGAGAGAGACAGCCAGACAGAGAGAGAGAGACAGCCAGCCAGCCAGATAGACAGACAGACAGCGGAGAAGAGAGACAGAGACGGGGAGAGGAGAGAGAGATAGAAACAGAGAGAGAGAGAGAGAGAGAGAGAGAGAGAGAGAGAGAGAGAGAGAGAGAGAGAGAGAGAGAGAGAGAGAGAGACAGCCAGCCAGCCAGATAGACAGACAGACAGCGGAGAAGAGAGACAGAGACGGGGAGAGGAGAGAGAGATAGAAATAGAGAGAGAGAGAGAGAGAGAGAGAGAGAGAGAGAGAGAGAGAGAGAGAGAGAGAGAGACAGCCAGACAGAGAGAGAGACAGCCAGCCAGCCAGATAGACAGACAGACAGCGGAGAAGAGAGACAGAGACGGGGAGAGGAGAGAGAGATAGAAATAGAGAGAGAGAGATAGAAATAGAGAGAGAGAGAGAGAGAGAGAGAGAGAGAGAGACAGCAAGACAGAGAGAGAGAGACAGCCAGCTAGCCAGATAGACAGACAGACAGCGGAGAAGAGAGACAGAGACGGGGAGAGGAGAGAGAGATAGAAATATAGATAGATAGATAGATAGAGAGAGAGAGAGAGAGAGAGAGAGAGAGAGAGAGAGAGAGAGAGAGAGAGAGAGAAAGGAGTTAGAAAGTGAAAGATAGAGCTTGAATGGCGGTGATATAGAGAGGTAAAGAGAAGTACACAAGTAGATAAAGACAGACGTCTAAAGCCACGCACAATCAGAGCTAACCACAGACGACATGCGGCTAAGCTACCACTAGATCTAGAGCTGCTTCAAGTTCAATGGCCACAAGTTGATATTTTTTGTGCGTTGGTTATTGTCATTCAGGACTTTTTGACTTCGAAGCTACTTGGCAGACAGCCGTTCCCGTTGAACATCGTGAGCAAACAGCTGCCCATCATACGAGATAAGACAAAGCTTCCTCGATCTGCCTCGTTTGGGCAAGTCAAGGTGAGTCCTTCATAACGGGCTAGTTTCTGCCTTTAGGCATGTTAACATCATGGTACCTTAGAGTTCTTAGGTTCATCTTTTTCGATCGGGAGTAAACAAAAATATTTTTAAAAATCATCAAAGTACCCTCTGTCTTTGGGATCACACATTACATCTCACAGAGATATTATTTATCAGAGTTCGAGCATCTTTCATTACAAAGCATTTTGGTAGTTAGAAGAAGCAAAGATGTATAGTAGAGAATTCAATCAATTCTAATTACAAAGTCCCCGTTTGTGTTTACATTGGTATGAGATATTCATACTCATTTTTTCACAAGTTTAAAGCTCTTACAAAAATCAAGATAAGCACAAATTAATTTGTTTTGCCCTCAAAATCTATGTAAACCGATTTGACTTAACCTTGAATGTCTACAAATCTCGCAACTCGCCGCTCCTTGGCAGGTAACGAGAGAGGAGATCGCTGGGGTTCCGGTAATTGTCTACAGACCATACAAGATGGCGTCCCCTTCACCTGCTCTTGTATTCATGCGCGGTGCCGGATTTGTGATGGGCAATGCTGGTAAATTGATGTTCATAAGCAACAAACTAAAATGTCTAGGATCATGGCACCGAAGAAAAGGCGAGATCATGTGTATTCAGTGTCATACCTTTATTATGGCCTACAGGTTTGTTTTTATTCAAATAAGTATTGTTTTTCTTTGAAACAAGAAAATTGAGCAAAGTGACAAGACAAATCGTAGAGCCATACGTCAGTTCAATCTGTCAGCGACAAAATAAGAAATTCATGAAAAGGCGAACATTAAATTTTTTCCCAAAGTGCAGCTTGCATTTCTTATTATTATTTCTAAATTAGCACTAAGAGATACTTCTTGGACTTTCGAGGGCAGCAAAAACATCTGTAACTGTTGGCAATGCAGGTTTTATTTAGTATGAGTTCAATCTTTGCCACCTTCTGAAAAAGTCTTGATATTTTTTTTCAGATCTCTTTGATTGGACGGTATATGAATACGCCAAGAAAACAAACATCATGGCTGTGTTGACAAAGTAAGCTGAAGAAAAAACAACTTATGATGAATAGATAAATAAAGAGGATAGAGAGATAGAGAGCTTGATACGTAGATAAATCGTGAGATCGATAAAAGATAGACAGGTACGTGTAGATATATGCAGAGATGAATACATAGATGGATTGATAGGTACAAAGATGGATAGATAGATACGTAGTTAGATCGATAGATAAACAGAAATATAGAAAAGTCTTTTTGCTGTTGTTAGCATAAATATGACTATCCTCCATTCTGTCAACCTGAGGAACAACATAACAGGAATCCTCAGCAGCAGCAATACCAACAATAACAACAATCACAACAACAACAACAACAACAACAGCAACAACAACAACAACAACCACAACAACAGCAATACCGTTATGAATAATAATTCTGATTTTCAATTGCCCAAGTGTTATCGAGTCTAGTGCTGAAACCAATAAATATCTAAATATCGCTACTCATAAGGATCGACCAATTCATCGTCCTCAGCTGCTGCCAGGCTCCACAACATCCGTTTCCAGAGCCGTTCAATGAAAATCTGGAGGTCACACGATACATATTACAACACGGCGCTGACCTTGGCATTGACGTCGAAAACGTCGGTGTTGGAGGTTTGCATTGAAGGACTTTGTTTATTTTATTTTATTTTCAGCTCTCTAAGTTTGAATACAGTGTAGAGTCATTCAAAGTAAAATATGTTTTTTTTATTTATTTATTTATTTATTTTATGTATGAGTGTGTAAACTTAATTTTCCTCCATCATTGATTAAATTATATTTGCCGCGGGTTTTCTACATGGTCATACCATACTTTTTTATAGTGTTGGTCTATTGTTTTTAAGAGAAGAAGGTGTGTGTGTGTGTGGGTGGCTGTGTGTGTGTGGGGGGGGGTATTTGTGTGTGTGTGTGGGTGTGTGTGTGTGGGTCTGTGGGTGGGTGTGTGTGTGGGTGGGTGTCTTTTTTTTGCCATATTTTTCGGAATGTACATCGAAAGCATTCTTTTCTCTTTTTCTCTTTATTTCTCACTCCTTCACTCTCTTTCGAATATTGTGGGCGATGAATCCTTTGAAAAAAAATTACAATTTTTTTAATTATATTTCATATATATCAGAGAATGACTATTAATAAAAATCCAGCGTTTTTTTCTTCTTCTTTTTTTTTTTTTTTTTTTTTTTTTAAATCTACGTGCACATTCAAATTTAAAGGTCCACTTAAATCCTGACCTTGCCCCAGGGGACAGTGCTGGCGCCCACTTTGCTGCTGCTGTCGCCACCACTCTCGCCAACGAGGAGGACAGCGACCTGCCCTGCCTCAAGTTCCAAGTGTTGCAGGTTCCAACCCTGCAGATCTTTGACCTGAGGCTGCCGTCTTACCAAGACTACCACAAGTTCACAAGTTTTATTGACGCCCATGGAATAGCAGTAAACTATGCTCTCTACATGGGGTTCGGTAGGTATTCACATAGTCTGTTTCTCTCCCAAGAACAAAATTTCCTATTACCGTAGGCAGTGTAGAACTTGAACTCTTTTCACTTGCAAAGTTTATCTTCCTTTACACAAACGTAAAAATCCTATCTCATTATTATCAATGTTAATAGTTATAGACTATCATATTAAAACATGTTCACCACTCCGGTTTTTTTTTTTTTAAGATGAAAAATCCTTCATTTTGTTAAGGGGAGGCTGCATAGTTTAAACTTTTTGACTTAAAATTCGTTAAGCATTATTCATCGGGCTCAAAATTTTAGCTCAAGTTAGCCATGGGTTGCTACAACCAATCAAACAATTCATCGATAGAATTATTCAAAGAATTCAGGGTTTTTTTAATACCCAATTACTCACTTTTAGTGATATAATTTTTTTTCAAGGCATTATTAAAAGTGGGTGAAATTGTGAGTTCAGTAATAAACCAAAAGTTAAATGCAAGTTTTACGATATCTTTCAAACTTCTGAAATAGTGCTATAATGTATTGTTGCTCTCTCTCACTAAAATTTCTGATCAGATGGAGAGAGATTGGCTGCTGCAGCGTCAATTCTCGTGGACAACGCCCACATCTCGCCGGAGCTACGAGACTCCAAGTACGCTGATTACATCAGTGTCAAGCGACTTCCGATCCCTTACCGGAAGCCCAAGAGGCCTTTGCCACCTTTGACCTCTACCCTACACCACGACCCGGGGATTATAGCGGAAATAGCTCGCCACGTTCTTGACCCAAGGATGAGCCCTCTCATGGCCCCTGACCTTTCGCGCATGCCCCCGACTTTTATAGAGATCGCCGAATTTGACATTTTTCGTGACGATGGTTTCTTGTATGCCAGCAGGCTTAGTGAGGCAGGGGTGAAGGTTCAAGTCCACTTCAGCGAGAACGGTTTTCACTGTGACGCTGCCAAACTGCTTCCAGACTTTCTAACGGTCGAGTCGGGCAAGAAGACTTTATCGGCTGCCTCAGATTTTATCTTAAGAATCCTTCACAGACAAAAAGAACCAAAGTTTGGTTAGTGTTGCTTTGTCGATGATGTTTTTCGTGATATAATGTCGTTTTAAGTCTTTAGAAATTTATACATGTATGATGACGTTGGCTGCCCTTCAGGGTGTTGTTGTTGCTGTATGTATAGTTCTCGTATTTCAAACGCTTAATAGATTCATCTCTGGATCCACACTGAGAGATGTAGGGATTTTTAATTATTTGAATATATATATATATATATATATATATATATATATATATATATATATATATATATATATATATATTAAGATAATGTGTTTCTTTCTTTCCTGTTGCTTCACATAAAGGACTTCTTTCGCTTTCCTATACATGTAAGTGTCACAGAAATGCAATGTAATAATTGGCTGCTATAGCGAAATCAGACTATTTAATTGGGCTCAAAATGATTATCTCAGGTAGCTAATTTGCTGACTTCATGCAACTACATGTATGTACAGTGCATGGTAGAATTCTGCAAAGTAAATCAAAATACATGTAGAGATTCTGTTTTCTTGTGTAAATACGATTTCTCTCTCTCTCTCTCTCTCTCTCTCTCTCTCTCTCTCTCTCTCTCTCTCTCTCTCTCTCTCTCTCTCTCTCTCTCTCTCTCTCTCTCTCTCTCTCTCTCTCTCTCTCTCTCTCTCTCTCTCTCTCTCTCTCTCTCTCTCTCTCTCTCTCTCTCTCTCTCTCTCTCTCTCTCTCTCTCTCCCTTTTCACAGATATGTGGTTAAGTAACATCAAAGGCAATCATCTATTCAAATCATTTTTTCATTTTTTCAACAACGCAGAAAGAAAAATATAATTTCCCTAATACAAATGCACAGAACTATCAAAAATTGATTAGCGTCGAATCTATTTGGATTATTTTGTTTATTTTTTTTTTAATTCTGCATTTCTGTAGATAATTATAATTTTACACTGCGCTGATTACCGCTTAGATTTTTACATGATTTTCTATTACTGTCTGGCTTGGTTGGATAGAGCTCTTCAATATTCACGAATTGATAAAGTACAGTGATTTATAAACGACTTTTGTTGCTACTGTATTTCTAGGTGTGAGCTTTGTGCACGTCAACTGAGCTATCACTGTTCTTTAACTTCCAAGTCTTATTTGCATTAATCAAGAAATAATCAAATTTATGTTTCAATTGTATTAAATAAGGATGATTGCTGTGAGAGAACATTTTTTTAAAGGCTGACATATTTTCTAGATAAAAGGTTGAACGTCTCTCTCACTCACTCTCTCTCTCTCTCTCTCTCTCTCTCTCTCTCTCTCTCTCTCTCTCTCTCTCTCTCTCTATCTATCTATCTATCTATCTATCTCTGTCTCTCTCTCTCTCTCTCTCTCTCTCTCTCTCTCTCTCTCTCTCTCTCTCTCTCTCTCTCTCTCTCTCTGTTAATGGTTTTAAGGAAAGATAATTTAAAAAAACAACAACAAAGTTTTAAACATTTTTGTCATACATGTTTATATCGCTGTTTTAAAAAGAATAATCATTGTTTTAAAATATTAATAATTAATATTTAAATAAACATTTGCGGGATGTATGTATCAATATATAGTTGAAATTCAATGTTAAGACAAACGAAGTTTTAAATTATGAGATACAACATGATGGGGGAAAAAACATGGGAATTGTTAATAAAAATATAAATAAGAATTTCGCACTTTGGCCTAGATTAATTTAAAGGGGAGTCTTAGAGGTTTTAAGTGATCATTCTTCTAATCTCAATAAAGTGTCTCTACAATTTAGACCAAGTTGACAACACGTCTAGATCTAGATCTAGGTCAGATTTTATAACTAGATCTGGATTCTAGATTACATCTAGTTCTAGTTCTTGCTTGGGGTTTAGATTTAGATATCTTAATCTAGATTCTTTTAGATCTAGATCTAGTTTTAGGTCTAGGTCTAGAATAAAAGTAGATCTAGATCTAGTTCTAAATCTAGATAAAGATCTAAACTGAATTGAAGCTAAGCTCATCAAAAAGGCAGCAAAGGATAATTTTAGTCTAATATTTGAACTGAAAGATACAAAATTAAGAGGCTGAAAAAAAATTTTTAAGCTCCGCTTAGTATCAAAGGGAATTAACGGTGATATTTTCTCTCACCAATTAGTAAACAAGGTTTAATTCCCTTGCAAAATGAAACCTTAAAGAAGGGAACTAACTGCGTTTCCTTATCAGATTTAGAATTATATTATGTTATTTCCCTCTGACTGTACCCATCGACTTGTGCCTTGAAAACTAGATCTAAAATTTGCTAGCAGTTTCGCTTTTGAATAATACATGTATAGTTAAATCTACACGCGTTAAAAAACACAACAAACTAATTTAACAGGGTTATGATCGAAGCACCCACAAATTTCAGAGACAAAAAATATTATATAATAAAAGAATTATGAAAAAGCAATTAAAAAAAAATTCCGGGAACATAAGGTTTTACAACAACACTAATAATAATAATAATAATAATAATAATAATAATAATAATAATAATAATAATAATAATAATAATAATAATAAAAATAATAATAATAATAATAATAATAATAATAATAATAATAATAATAATAATAATAATAATAATAATAATAATAATAATGAATACAAGTACAACCACTACTACTACGATTACAACTACTATTATTACTACTATATATGTGTGTATATACATGTATATATATATATATATATATATATATATATATATGTGTGTGTGTGTGTGTATAGAACTTTATTTTTTATCTTAAAAGTAAAACGGGAAGTGACTTTATGAGAATAAATTTTTAAAACTAATTTGACATATATGTATATAAAAAAGGTTTTCAAGCAAAAAAAAATGTTTTTAAATAATAATAAAAAAAAAATTTAATTTTTGCATATTAGCAGAACATGTATGTGTATGATCTAAGAGTTTACATTAGATACTAAGGAAAAACAAAGTTTTAAGTTATAAGTTATAAAGCATTAGGGGGAAAAAACTATGAATGTTGATCATAAAAATGTAAAGTTCGGCTGCAGCGTTATAAAAGGGTGAGTCTTTAATGTTTTGTGTGTATGTTTTATTCTCACATAAAGTGACTCTAGAATCCATTTGGCGACAAGTAATAACATATTATGAGAAATTTATTTCTATCTTGCTTTCTATCTAGACCTAGATCTAGATCAGTTTTTACCTCTAGATCTAGATCTAAATCTCCAAGCCTAGGCTATACTGTCCGAAACCTATATAAAATTATATGAATCTCGTTTCAATTCCTTCAGTTATTTACAAAATTCTCTCGCCATGCATAAAAAGATAATGTATTATATAACGCTTGGTCTAAAATCTGGATCTACATCTAGATTTAGATCTGAGATCTATGCTGTTATGACTATTCTAAGACTTAGCTTAGTAATAGTTGAAAAACAGTTTGTAAAATGCTTCGCCAAATTTGAATAGATTGGTGAAGGAGGTGGTTTCGACCAAAATGGGAAACAATATTGTTAGATCTCAGAGGTAAGTTACGCAGCCTTCATGTTCAAATCAGATGAAAATACAAAACAATTTCAACATGTTTGTTTTTTTTTTTTTTATTCTATTAACATAGACAATTTAAAGTAATAGGCTAATAATTTATAAAAGCAAAAAGTGTTTTGCTATTGAGGAATGAAGAATTATGGTAAAATCATTGAATACTGCCCTTGACTAAGCTTCTTAAGTTCATGATCTTAGGTGCGATTCTAAAATTAGAAATAGGTGTAACCCTTTCTACAACTGGGCCTATAGGTAGGTACTAGGTGCACTTAACTTTAGGTGCGTTTATAGAACAGGTTTTAAAAAAAAATAACAATTTATGTCAAATATTATTGAAATTAAAAAAAAAAGGGTTTCACTTTATGCTTGATACATTTGGATCAATTTAACTTTTATATTAAATACTAAAGAAATAACAATTTAAAAAAAAATGCTTGTCTCTTGCTCTCTATCTAGATAACCAGGTCAAGCGGCTTCGATCTGGATCTAGCTAAGCTTAGGTCTAGATATTGTTCTATATTTATTCTAAATCTAGTTCAAAAAGGGGGTTAGGGTCTAAATATCAATAAAATCTAAGCTCGTGTAAAAGTTAACAAAAAGCTTAATTTAAGGTGCAATTAAATACTGCAACTGAACAATACAAATAAACTATAGACCTACAATTATATGATAATACTTTGAGCCCGGGATGTGTAAAAATGTCCTAAGGTCTATAGTGACTGAAAACGAGTTTTAACTCCTAAGATGGTCAAAGGAGAAATAACTGTGTTATTTCATCAGCTTGGTTAGTGAACAGAAGTTGATCCCCTTGTAACATGAAACCGTAAAGAGGGAGCATACTGCGTTTTCTTATCAGATTTGAAAAATTTATCCAGTTAGTTCCCTTTAACCGTAGGCTATGATTATAGACAGGAGATGCTTCATATTCATTTTTATGGGTTCATTATTAATAAAATAACGCTCACCTTAAAACTAAAGTTAAAGGTCGATATTACTATTATGTCGTCCCTTAGTCAAACTATGCTGCATACATCTCATATGTACAGCCTTGATTCTTAGAAAGGCTTTGGGGACGTTAAAATATTTAGGTCTAATATTACTTCAATTACTATCACTTCGTCTTAAAGTTTTTTATTTTGGCATTTAGCACAGGTGGCCTTAAAAATTTATATTGCAGTAAGGTTCTCGTAAAATGCAAAACATATTGATATGCCTTTTTTTCTTTATTTTAAGATGTAATTTAAATTTTATGGTTTTTTGGGTCATTAAAAAACATTAAATAAATATTGCACTGAAATGAAAGTTACAAATCAATTCTTCTGGAACTGACAAGTAAAGGCTTGGTTCTCTTGACATGGTAGTAAAATGTCTCCGTGAAAACCTTTAATTACAAGTAAATTGCTTAATACACGTATATCAAAGGTCTTTAATAATCTCGACAAAGATGGTTGGAATCATGTTAGGTTTTAATAATTCTTGTTCACTTAACCCCTTCTAATAGCAATAAGCTGATCGAAACATTGGTCGGATGGGCATGTCTGAGAAAGATCATCCCTTACATTGGGTCTAAATGTAAAACGTCTCTCCAAGAGTCATGTCTTCATGGGATGGACAAACAAAAATAATAAAGAAAAAGATATTAGTACATCTAATTTGGCCTATATAGTTTTGGTCCAATTTATAAAATAATATTTTTTATTTTATTCTATTTCATTTTTGTTTTTGTTGTCAGTGAGGCGGATTGGGTGAAAGAGAATTGACATCAAGACAAGTTTATTGATGGGGATGCTTTTAAGCTGTGAAGCTGTATGTGTGGAAAGATAGGCCTATGCACACAGACCCGACATACTTTTTTGTATTTTGCATAAGGTCAGACCTTGAACATTAAATTAGGTGTGATTGGTATGATTTTGCCATGCCTATTTTTTGCATTCAGCTGTGTTTGAACAAGCCAGCATCATTATCTGATTGGCAACAAAGAAAAAGAAGAACAAGAAGAAGACAATAATACTAACAAAAAGACTTGGAAAACCAAACATAATACATGAAATTAGTTTTTTATCCTTTTTATTATTTGGTACATTTTTTTTTTAATCCTTTTAAATTGTTTTTCTCAGTATCATAGCATACAATTGGATGTACAATGAATCATAATATAATCATACAGTTAGGAAAACAAATGGAAAAGAGATGTTAAGGCTTCCAAGAAGAAAAAAAAAAGTTAAACACACATCCCACTACTAAATACATGTATGATTATACTCAATTATATAAATGTCTTTTTTTTTTCCTTAATTGTACAACGTCATTATTTTATACACCCTGAGACACGCACAATAAAACATTTTCTTGGAAAACATGATGATTGTTGATCATGTCCAATCAAAATATAGTTGTGATTTATGATTTACACATTGCAAGTGAAGAAAATACCATATTGCATTATACTGGTCTTGCAAACAATATTAGTGGCAAACCAGGCGATGTCAGAACTTTGAAAGCTGCATTTAATTGAATACTACTATATAAAAAAGAAAAAAAAAATGAAACGACCAGAAAGAACTTCTGATACCAGGTACAATTAGCTTAAGGTCTCGCCACTTTATTGCACCAAATGTGCTTCTATTTTGGTTTCAAATAAAAATAAAAGAAACTCAAAACTTATTAAACGAAAAAAAAAATTATAACATGTCATTTTCTTTGATGATAAATTGCTAAAAAAGCTTTAAAAAAAAGATTGCTACTGTGTGCATGTTTTTTTTGTTGTTTTTTTTTTTTTTCATGCCATTAAAATTAGTGATAAAATCTCTACGATAAATTTAGTACAAGCTTCAAAATTTTACATGTCAGGTCTATATCTGTAAATAAAATAAACAACGCTTACCATAAACAGAAGAAGAAAATCTTAAAAGAAAAGAGTTCATATAAAAAAAATTGAAAACCAGCAAACATGGGGTGCCATAACTAAACTGTGCATCATGTCTTACTATGAATAAAGGTGTATGGAGATATAATTAATGTGCAGTAAACAGCTAACACCAGCTACTCCATGCTCATAGATACATTTCACATAAAAAAAAATCAGGTTACATTTGTGTCATATTCAAACACACAAAACTAAATGAATTTGCATTGAAGTGAAGGCATCGCTACAATTTACTATAGAATTGAAAAAAAAACCAAAACACAATAGAGCAATCAGTGGTCTGCAAATGTAACAGTCATTTCTGCGTAACTTCCACTCCAACCTTACTTATAAATTTGGTCATCTATGCTCCAGACTTTCTAATCAAGGTTTGTAAAATCTAGATTCTAGAGAAACTGCTCTTATTCTAAACAAAAAACAAGTAACAGATGACATATGGAATTTGAAGAACTTGTATTTGCTTTTCCCTCCATAATTATATATTTTATGCTTCTAATGAAAGATTGAGCCCTGATACACTGCTATTTTGATTTTAACCCCATATCTTCTCCACCTTTCTATTTTCTAAATGGAGAACTTGATGATTCGTTTTAGCGTTAAGATGTCGTCAACATATCAGGCCTTATTCATGTGAAGACAAACTATCACTTGCTTTGTATTGTTTTGTTACAGCAGTTGGCAATGCTAAACATTTCAAAATCAAAACCATGAGCTAATGAGTATGTAACTCTCAGAATTCTTGGGATACAAAAAGTAGAAATTGGTACAAGAAATAATGAAAGTCTGACAAATTAATGATTTTGTGTTGACCATAGTAAATCTGAGAGTTAAAAACTCAGCTTAGCTACACTAAATGGCAAATGATTCACAAAATCTATATCTTCTAAATTATTTTGATCAGTCAAATCCATGATTAAATTGATAGAGGGAAAGGGTACATGTTTAATCTACTGTTGCTTCAATGATCCCCAGCTGATTTTGGTCATATCTTTGTTTTAGTTCATTCAAGAGCCAAGATTTACACTTTCTATTCAGTATCAGACAATTAAGATGAAATTTATATGATTCAAATTGTACTCGAAGAAGAAATTTTAAACACAGGTGATACTGTTTGCTTTAACACCTTTATACATTATCAAAAAGTCACTCTAACATCCCTCACGGCCAATTCATTACATTGCTGGATTATTGGAGATTTTACGCTCTTCCTACAAATTGAAAAAGCCATCATTATACATCAACTCTTGTCCTTTATCTGGTTTCATAGCATCATTCTCAATCTTCAACAAACACACGAGGCCTTTCTGTCCTTTTTCACTGCAACTGTATTCAAGTTTTTTGAAAAATAACAAGCCTGAATGTTTAGTTTTAACAAATGAAAAAAAAAATATATTATAAAACCGTAAATGGAAAACGATGGCACAGCAAATAAATAAGCTGAGCAGAACACACTCTGATGAATTTCTTTCTTTTTTCTTTTTAATGCTCCTTCCACTATATGGTATTAACAACATTCTCTCATTAATTGTGCGGTATTCTTATGGCTTGGGAATTAAAAAAAAAATTCTTGATGTCATATGCATTTTACACAGATGCTTACACAACAAAATAATAAAAGTGAATTACAAGCGGTTTAAACATTATAATACTCATATCATTCTTTAGATTACTGTAATCTACAGATGTGATCAATAAAACAAAAATTGAAGCAAAGTAAAGAAAAAATAAAGTGAAATGATAGAATCTAATGACCAGATATCATGGAGAGGTTATTTGGTATAATTAAGCTTCCAATTGGTCAGTTTCTAATGCAAATAGTATCTAGAATGTATTAACACTGTAAAATTTTTGAACACCACTATTCGAATACTAAATTTCCTTTAACATCTAAATTAACCAACCGCGATGACCAGATCTTAAAAGAATTCTAAAGGTCACAGATTTCATTAGATTCATTTAATAGGAATTAGGATAGGTAGGTGGTTGTGAAGATCTTACATCTAAATCTGATTACACCTTTGTTCCCTACTTCATCATTCATGCATATTTTATCATCTCAACCACTCGGGAAAAAGATGTCTGACCAAGTAACTAACAGGCTGAATACTATTATTAAAAGACCATATATGAATTTGGTAATGTGAAGAAAAAGAAAGTTATAAAAAGTTGCTACATTCAACTCAAAATCTGGTTACTAAATTTGACAGTTAAAATAAACATGTTCTTAAGTTCTATTAACTTTTTTTTCCTTTCACAAAATACTCTCGGATAGCTATGCCCAACATGATTACTCTGCCTTAATATGCCAAACTAATGAATGCAACCAAAACTATTAACTCAATTATCTAGTCTCAAGTCCAGAGTTATGAGAGAAATCTTTAGACTGATGAAAATAATTCTCAAGAAATTTGAGTTTGTTTATGACCAACTTAAAAGCTTGAATTCCGTGTATGCAGATCTAATGCCTGAGCGTTTTTTTTTTATCTTTCAATCCCTTATACTGGAATTGCATGAAAGTAGAGACTTTTTCAGCATGGTAATTGGTATTGCTCATTGTTATCCTAATAATCAACTTTGATGAGTCCAAAGCCTGGTGAACTTGATTTAATACAAGGAATTGATATTGCAGAAAGTTGAACAGATAAATGAGAACGATATTTTAATTTTAAGTGATCTAAGTTACAAAGTCTTAGTTGTTACCTTGCCTTTCGTTTAAGTGCTAGCATCTGAATTAAAGACTAAACCATGAAAATGAAAGCAACTGCCATCAAATATCTTTGTCTTTGAAGATTAAAAAAATTAATCAGCTGAAAAATATATTCATAACCGCAATGAGTAAGTATCTAATGAATGTCAAAAGTAAAACAACAACACATAATAATAATGACATAATACATGATAAATGGGACAGGTAAATCAGATCTGAGATCATACACCTTCAGAGTTATCATCATGAAAGGCTGGCAAATTCTCTGAAAAAAAAAAATTTGAGAATTTCCTGAGAAACAAAAAGCTCTTACACATGATTTTTAAAAATCTTGGATATATTTTAAATCAAAACAAGAGATATGAAATGTCAGGCCCACAAACAAAGCACTTTCCCTTAAAAAGAGTAAGTGCTTACAAAAATGAAAAATTTACTCTAGAACAAAAATTGTTACAGTAAAAGCCAGTGATATTAGACCTGATTGAAAATGTAAGCAATTTATGCCAAATACTTGATAAAACTGAATTAAAATTGTAGTCCTAGGGTAAAAATTCCTGACACTTTTATCTTTCTTTGGTCATAGTTTTTAGTTATTACACTTACAAATTAAAATCAACTCCTTGTCATACACAAAAAAAACAACCTGTAACATTAACTTATGAATCCTTCCAATCAGATTTCAAATTGTGGCACATATAGACATAGAAATGCTCACACTCTTGTCAATATTTAATAAGATGGTAAAAGGCACAATTTGTGCACATAAATTGGCTTACACCAATGCTTTTTACAGCACACCAGCCTCACATTAAAAGGCGAGTTATTGCTAAAGAGTTCAAGAATTAGGTACCCGCTCATAAAAAATTCTCTGATCAGACAAGAGAATGCTATATGAAATACTTCCTTAAATACCATATATCTAAATTAACGAAATAAAAATATGACGGTCTGCTAATTTAATATATTAACCAAGTTGTTATTGTTGAATGTAAAAACTATATTGGAAATAATTTTTTCTTTTTGTGAAAAAAGTACCAAGAAAAATCAGTAAATACATAAAAAGAGATATGCCTAATAAAAGGCGACAATTTTTCTGAAAAGTAAAAAGTAGAGGAAATCATGGAGGTTAATTACAATGACAAAAACTCCCTAACTATAAGGGAAAAAAACAACAAAAAGTATGGTATTTAAGAAAGATTTTCACTTAAGTTACAATGTAAAAAAACCACTACAGCACTCTTCCTGTCATAAGGATTGCTCCACAGTCATCACCACAAAGATCACATTCACAATTGTAAAGGCAATGACAATGATGCTGATCACGACGATGATGGGGGTGCTGGACTGGTGTTGGTGTCGATGCTGCAATTGTTGCTGCTGCTGCTGCCTAAGATCGAGGCTGGCGTAACATCATGCGTTGCCGTTCTGCTTCTGGGCGACGTAGTCATTGTAGGCAATGGTGATCTTTTCACTACGGTAACGGGTAAGTCGTATAGATTTTCGCACCTCTGGTGTGATTGATCCCTTGAACCCTCCCTTGCGGAGAAGTGAGTCTATAGTCTGAATTTTGTCCCAGCCTACACAAGATAGGAATTAAAATCATATTGGTTGTATGGAAATATTGAAGTGACTAAAATAATAAAAAGAGGTTCTAAAGACTAAAACTAATAGAAATGTTATCCAAAGCTCATTGTTTTGCTGCTGGTGACAAACTTGACACCTAAAATAGGACAGTGCAAACCTCAAAAACTGAAGTCTGGCTATTCAAATTTCTCATAAAAGAGAATTTTGCAAGATGATAGTTAATTTTTTCTTCTCTATGGGTTTATTAGAATTGGACTCATTTTCAACATCTTTCTGATTCGATTCTCTTGATTCAAAGTTGACACCACCCCATAGAGCATCAAAAAAGCAAGAAATGCTAATCATTGGCCAAGAAAGGCTAATCAGTGCGCTGACAAAGTGAGAAGGGAGAGGATGCCCTAACAAACAAGTTCCAGTAGTAATTCTGTACTGATACTGATAGCAATGTGAAACAGGGGAAGAAAAGGGTTTCTCGTTGCCAGCACAGCACACACTCACCCAATGAGTCACAGATTCTATTATACCCATTTTCTGTAATTCAAATACTCTTTATTGAAAGTTTTAATCCATTCCCATACAATTTGAATTTCAAGATTTCCACTGTAGTTAGATCTCCCACATAACAAACTGCAGAATGTTATAATAGGAAAGTATCAAATCAACAAATATCATTGTGGATATCAATTGGAAAGGTTTGCAATCATATTTAAATGAAGATCTAAATTGCTTTTTTTTCATTCACTTCTATCTTTAGAGTTGTCAGGACTCTTTCTAGCTTGTCATAATTCCCTGTCTTTCTTATTTCAAGATAAGAATCTGATTCCCCCTCACCCAGTAATCTAACCTCCATTGATGAAGCTGCAGCCAGATAAGATGTAAATGAAAAATTAAGCTGACAAAGGGGAAAAATGGAAACCTGGTTCAAATCAAAGTAAATATACTCCAAGAAGCCCAGAAAAATGTGCCTGAATGATCCTACAAACCTAACATTATTTATCTTTGAATTAAAGAAGTCTATGAAATAGCGAAATGCATGTCCATCAAACTTTCTACTGTGGTAGTCCATATATTGAATGTTAAACACATGAATATTAAAACAAGCGGCACAGGACATTTGATAAGTTCGAACAAGAAGAGAGAAAATGTAAGACTCTTGAAAGCCAAATATATTTTGAATTTTAATCATGCCAGAGTATCCTTGGGTTTCTCAGACTGACTTTTAAATTACCTTGCTCAACTGCTACCTCAGGCAGGTAAGTAGCTGTCTTCTTGTGACCTTTTTCGTTGACAAATTCGATACGAATTCCATGTGATCCAAGCTGAAATGTAGGAAAAATGTAATAGTAAAGCGAGGTGTGGGTGTGAGAGAGAAATCATTAAATCTGTCTCATTTAATAACAAACTTTTTCGTAATATCTCATATGCACTTTGAAACATTTAACGTGATTAAAAAACCACAGTGAAATATTTTCTTAGTGAGAAACTCACCTCCCAGTCCATATAATCTGCTGCATCCTCAAAGTGAGTGAGGAGAGACACTGAGCAGTGCAGCTTTGAGAATTCTTCCTTGGTGATCGGGTCAAAGCGGCTGTCTTTCATTGCACTATGCAATGTTGCAAAAAAAAAAAAAATAAAGTAAATTTTTAGAGAACACCTGATTAGTACAGTTATCACATTTAGTAAAGTGTCTCAAAGGATAGGCATATCGGCAAAAAATCTTTGAACCTACCTATTTTATCTTACTAATGAAAAACACTTTCGTAATACATACTAGGACATTGAAATGGCTTAAAGAAATGCTGCACGCTAATGAGGTCTTTTGTGAAAACAAAATGAGATCTATCTAAGACTCCATAGTTTTGTAGACTGATTTTGTTGTACAGGCAATTTTTCCCTCTTCAACTTTAACCTAATCCACATTGCCATGTGAATGCAGGGGAATACATGTGCTATTGGCTGGCACTACACATCCAAAATCTATTCTTTTTTTTTACCACAATTTACTGTGCAAAATATTGTGCCAAATAAAGTGACAAAAAACATATGAAGGAACTTAAGATTGATACTGCTAAGTGACTTCTTATGTTTAATAGAAAGAAAAACTCTAAGTAGAATCATTAAGTACTAGTGCTGCCTCATTTAACAAAATGCTCTTGGGGCTCACCTCGTCACAGCATATTCTCTAAGCCCCCCATGGAGTGAAGTGGGAGAGAAGGTGCCAATACAGCCACGCAGACGCCTCTCTCTACCCAGTTTCCAGGTGACAAAGAGAGGGCTGAAAGAGAGAAGAGTAAACATGGTGAAAAGTCGAGAGTTGAAATATTTAATCATATATCTGCACAAGTCCAAGATGCTTGGCAGCTGGTTTAAGACATAACATATGATTGAGAGTGAGACATCTGCAGTGACGCCTAAAGGCCTTAAACTGAGATTAGCTTTTATCATGTTATTGCACTACTATTTCAGTATTAATGAAAATAGTTTTCCACCATAGCATTTGCAAAAATTGGAATCTCAGGGTGATATTTCCCTATTTACATGTATTCATCTATTGGGTTCCCATGCAATAGAGTTACAGATACTGTTTACTTCTGACGGTCAGAGCAAGTTAGTTTTGATAGATATAAGGGGAATCTGAATGAGCTTGTAAGAATAGTTTAATACATGGTTTTTCTCACTTCTCATAATGAAGGTATGTAATTCAAAATGTTGTCCTTTCACTTACTTTGCAAACAGGTTTTTAAGTGCAATGCATATTATGGCCCACTGAACATCAATATAACTGACGTGAAAATATTGACAATCCTATAGATTCCTCTTTAGTTGTTTTTGGGTTGATCGCCAAGTAAGTTTTCCTACATTTGTTCTTAAAAGTATCGTTAGTATCAAATAATATTATTACATTACCACTAAGAAAACGAAAGTACCTAGTGCAATAGGAACTGCTTAAAATTAATAAAAAGAAGAGCTACACCCTTTGCTTTTGAAGCAAAACATTCATTATTTAGGATTGTTTGGTTTACTATGCAGGGCAATAATGCACATTAATATTTTAAAAAAATATCCTCTGTTGACATTGCCTAGAGATGCTAGACTGTCTACAAACAGCCTGGTTTGACTTTGATTATGCAGGGGCATGGATCTAGCTTGATTTCAATTCAAAGTTTAAGGGAAATGGACGCCATGGTAATGGTGGCTCTCTTCAATCTGCCTTCTACATCAATAATGGAAAAAAAATTATTGCAAGTGCAAGTCCTCAGTGAGGATTTATAAATATTCTGAAGTTATCTGGAGAATGTACTAAGCACGAGGCAATATGTGTGTTATTTGCCCTTAGCCAAAGAGTTTACAGAATATCAAAGACCAAAACAAATGTCCTTTTCCTCTTTCTTTTCTTAATTTTGAAGTACAAGCCTCTTCATTACTGTAATTCGCCGAGTCTAAATGTCCACATTGGTGTTTTAGAGCAGTTTAAAAGTGTAGATTTACAGCATTCAATTTGACTACAAATACTAAAGAGACGTTTCAGTTACATTGTTTTTGAAAACACAATTGAAGTATGATTGTTAAATGGTAACTTCTAGATCTGTTCTCGGACAATCGAGAAGATCATTGACCGACAAGAAGAAATGAAAACAAAGAAAAAACGTTCCAACACCGCATCCTGACACCCCTATCTGCAAAAATGAGACAGCCTCGACATATCCTTTCCAGATATCACATTTGATCGACTTGTACTTTCTTTCACATTCATTATTATGAAATCATACTTCGAATGTGTGTGCTAATAACAATTATTTACTTTCAAAGTTTCCCAAGTCGATATCTTATCACAAACGCTAAAACAAAGACGTGCCGATATGGGTCATACTCACTAAGCCTCATTTGTGAAGGGTGGTGTAGACCTCGGTGGTTCATAGTTGTGTAGATGGCCATGAAGAACATCGAAGCAAAAGTAACACATCTCTGGAAGGATCACGGAATATCCATTTTTATGATAGCTAGAATGTCCCCCCGCTAAATTGCCATTACATATTGAGGGCATGGAGTTGTTAAGTTTTTGTTTTTTCACCCCACAACAACTACTAGCCATGGTTGGAGTCTACTGTTTACTGTTTAGAATAATTATCTGAGAAGGTGGTGCAGTCTGGGGCATAATATAATCGATACCACATTATATTTATATCACATATCGAAACTCAAAGAACAAAATTATATTCAAAATAGCTCGACATTAATGGATACCAGAGTGAAAGAAAAATCAGAAACTTGTGAATCAAAATAAAACACTGACCTGAAACTAAATTTAGATCTTAAATTAATTATTTTCTTTGTTTATTACCCTGACGAAAGAAGAATTTTTCAACATAGAAGGTTTCTGTGGTTTTTAGAATATTGGCATCACAATTTACATTACGGAATCATGTAAAGCTTGGTTAAAAAAAAAATAATTACCATTTAAAATCGATTTGATGAGACCGCTAACCACTCATGGTAACATTGGAGATACTATGGAAAGCTGAAATAAAAAGACAACGATGTTACAGGATCGTCCTAAGTTGGGAAAGTCACAATTTAAGCCTATCAGTAGCCTATAACACAATGCTTTCTTGACAAATGAAGCTCTCTAAAGTATAAGTATTTGTTTTCATTCTTTAGTTAGAGACATTAAATAATTATATAAACATAGGCCTTGATCTAGTAATCTCTTATCTGTCAGCTAGGCAAATATTTTTTTTTCTTTTTTATATCGAGACTTTCAGAATATTATGTTCTTAAAATGTACTACAGTAGTCGCCCATGTAAAAAAAATAGCAAGTTCAACAGCTGATCTCGCAAATTCTCGTCTAACATTTTGATAGATTCTTTGTGCTTGTAATAATTTGTAAACTAAAGGTGTTGACATAATTTTTATTATATGCTTTAAACATTATTTTGTAAAAAAAAATCAACTAAACAAAACAATAAAAAAAACCAAACAAAAAAACAATATAAAAAAATGTTTCCTCCATTGTGTTGTTTGTATATATAGATTCTAAATGAATATTGAATAGTTTTGGGTTCAAATCTAAGGTAAATCGTTTTAGAGAACCGCGTTACTACATTGGTAAGGTTTAACATAGATTGAACTTGTATCTTAAATTATCTAAAATAAAAAAGGAAATAATGAAAACTACTTAAATTCTAAATTTAATTGATGCGTGGATGGATGAAATCTTTGAGACAAACTAAAAGAGAAAAAGAGAGAGAGAGAGAGAGAGAGAGAGAGAGAGAGAGAGAGAGAGAGAGAGAGAGAGAGAGAGAGAGAGAGAGAGAGAGAGAGAGAGAGAGAGAGAGAGAGAGAGATGGGGTAATTCAAAGTTTAGAGAAAGGAAGAGGGGAGAAGGAATATGGAGAGCGACACAAGAAAAGAATAAAAGGATAGTAAGTCTGTGCGTGTGCAAGAAAAATATAGAAAGTTGTGCGTGTGTGTGTGTGTGTGAGAGAGAGAGAAAGAGTCACATTGATCATGATATGTGAGAAAATTAGACCTAAATGTGCATGGATAAAACTTCTAAAAGAAATACAGATTTTAAAAATTGCAGTTAATGGGTCTAGGCTAGAACTACAGTCAAATCAGGAAAGTAATCAACGTAGTCTCAAATAATTTGAATAAAAAATGCCATCCTACCTAGACGAAAGTAAGCTGATTATAAATTTTGAAAGAAAAGGCAATGGTATTCATGCAAGATATTAACAAAAGCTGAAGAAGAAAAAATAGAGACAATAAAATATATGTCAGAAGTGGGATTCGAACCCACGCCTACAAGAGTAGACTGCGACCTGAACGCAGCGCCTTAGACCGCTCGGCCATCCTGACTGATATGTAACTTGAAAAAACAAACTTATATAAATCTATACTATTTTCTTCACTATTACAGTGAACCAATCTTGAGATTTTTTTTTTTTTTTAGGAACAGGGAATTTCGATTTTGTTCGCGGAAGTTGAACATAAACATCTATTCATTCTATAGCAGTGCTTTCGCAATCAAGATGTAGAGGATCTATATCTAGATCTAGAATGTAGTTTTATATGTCTTAGAATCGGAAAAGAAAAAAAAATCTTGATATTTAAGGTAGTCCTACTATAAAATAATATTGGCTCTTACATCTAATCTGGATCTCGATGGACCGTGTCATGAATTCAGACATGCTGTCCGGTGTCCGATTTCTAGATCTGGATCTAGATCTAGATCTAGATTAGACATATACATGTATCTCTAAAAATATATCATACGAGAAGAGTATGCAGATCTTGATCTGTGCTTATGAATCAATCTTAACACATAATATTGCATTTTAACACTCGTTCACGACCAATTAACCAAAATAGATTGACTTGTAAGTAAAGTCACGTCCCTTTTAACAAAAGATTCCTAAAACAATCTATAGACGGTCTGCGCCATGAACTTATCAAGTAAATGTTGAAAATCGATTTCTACACTCACACTGGTCATCGATTAGTTTAGAATCAAGATTGAATTTATCTAATTTAGTTTAAAAAAGCTCGTACTTAGGCCTAATGATGCTCATGATAAATGCATGATTTGTTTGATTCAGTTAAATAATAACTTCCCTTTTTCTGAACATTGGCTTTACCGAGTCTTTGTTTCATATTTAGAGTCCAAGGATGCTTTTATGGGCAAATGATTTAGAGTGAATTTAAAAAAAAAATCATAGGTGTGGTTATGATAGAATTGGGATAATAAAAGGTTATGGGCAAAATCGTAGTTTACCCTTGCGTCCAAACAATTTTGAAAAAGCAGACAATATTATATATATATATATATATATATATATATATATATATATAGTATAAGTCAATGTCAGTTAGCTATGAAAAATTGGATCTCAAAAATAAGACCATCATACTTATTCGTAGCCTATGCTCACAAGAAAACTTTTTTATGCTTCAATAAATTTCAATTTTGATTTATTACAGGGTATATGCAAGAGGAAAACTGACACCTCCCGATACATGATGGATGTTAATGAAGACACATTTTTACGCCGGTTGAATTTTAGCCATCAACAGAAATTGTCACGCATACTTGATATAAATGGTGTGTGGGAAATTCTTGCAGCCAGAATTCCTACTAAGCCTGATCTTCTATTTCAGCCAAATGTGGAATGGGAACCAAGGTACTGACATATCTTTAAATTGAGTATACTGTATCAAAGATTGGGCGCCATGAGATCCAATATATTGGATTTTTTTTTTCTGTTGTAGAAATTAAATGCAATCTAAAAATCGCAAATGTATCTTTATTGTATCATACAGAATACTGAGGATGTGGGTGAGTTTACAAAGCTTTGGTTAATTGCGCTCTATCCAAAAGTGTTGGATGACTGAAATTGACGTTATAACATTTGTTCAATTAGATTTATATGTATTCATAGTTGCAGAGAAATTGATAGGGCCAAACCGACAATAAAGAATTTGCTTGGGTAATGAGCTAAGAATTTTAATTTTTCACTTTTAAAGAGAGCCTGATATTTCTGGATAGGACTTTAAGAGACCTAATTTTTATGGATCCCAGTTTCAATATTAAATGTTCAATACCTCCAAATTTGAGATAAAGTTTCTAGAGGTTGAAAATAACCCCTCATTATGTATTGAATATACAGAAACATGCTCATATTATCACTTAACAAAAAGAGAATGGCACAGTCCTTTTTCAAACTTGAATTTTTTCTTTGGATAACACATTCCCAAAAAATACAATATTACTTTTACAAGACTTTAATTCTGGACGACATCATAATTACTCTAGCTTGTTGCGTCAGGAAAGAAAATAAATTCATGACAAAGATATCTATGAGGTCCTAACAAGCAAAGGGAAGTCATTATAAATTTTACCCTCACAAATGTCCGTAAAAGGTAGTTATTATTTCTCTAAATGCCCAAAACTGACTCTTTATACCTTGGCAAATTTAAATACCTCTATTATTATTATTATTATTATTATTATTATTATTACTAGTAGTAGTAGTAGTAGTAGTAGTAGTAGTAGTAGTAGTAGTAGTAGTAGTAGTATTAGTATTAATAGACAATTTCTAATTCTCTGAATGCCAATTACTTACTTATTATCAAGACCTCCACAATTGTCAAAAAGACGCAGTTACGTTTTTCCTGAATGTCCAATACTGATCCACGGCAGAAAATGTAAAAAACAGAATGCTCAGGAAAGTCATCAAGTACTAAATGTAGGCCAGAGAGAAATCATAAGTTATTTTTCTTGCATTCTAAAATTTCTGTCACTATCCATCTCAAAAGATTCAAAAAGTGTTCAATGTATGTATTGATATTATATTTAAATGTTTATGCTTCATATTTGGGTTGACAAAATGTATCTGAATTTGAGGATAAGAAAGTTCAATTTTATCTCATCTACTTCTCCATCAAGTTTTTAATGTTTCACTTGTCTTCAAATTATGTTGCAATTTTTTGTCTCCACCCAGGTATGACACCACCCATATCCTTACCTTCCAGTCTATGAATGGCAGCCCAACAAGAAATCTACTGACAGACTGGGGGACAAAGAATGTTACTCTAAAACACCTTGTGCAGGTATATATATATATATATATATATATATATATATATATATATATATATATATATATATATATATATATATATATATATATATATATATATATAGACTATTAACAGAAGATAAAAATTGTTTTAAAAAATTTTCGTTGAAAGCATTTTATTTTTTAAAGTTCCCATTGCATGAAGTATTTTTTAAAGTAAGAAATGCTTTAAATGATTGCATAGGTGCCAAGATTAAAATATGACAAAAACAATTAAGCTCTCTTCAAGATGAAAAGCCATTTGAACTCTTTACAACTGTAAATGTCAGAAAGTAAAAGCAATGGCCTTTCGAGAAATATATGGTAGGGCAGATAAGAATATGTAGTCTTTTTTAGAAAAGATTTATTTTATACAGGAATTAGTACATCTTCTTTATTCTTTTTAGTTGCTGTCGAATTGATGATATTATAGCTTTATAGATTATTTACTAATTTAGTAATCATCTTATTTATAGTTTGCAAGTCTTTTGAAAATTTTCTTTACATAAAATATCATTTTTAGATACAATAAATTTGTCATTCAGAAAGCTTGTTCAATCAACTTATCCTCCTTGCCAGATTTTGCATCTGACTAATCTTAAGCATGCAGTTAATATTGTTGAGAGAGACATCTTACGCAGGCCTGCGCCAGCACAGCAACCACACACAGCATCCAATTCCCTTAATCCAACTTCAAGAGAAGAAAGGTATACCCAAAGATCTTCTATACCTAGTCTCAACAGTCAAAATGATGGCTTGAATTGCGTTGCAACTGCACAAACTGGAGCTAGTGAGATAGGTTGTGAAACAAACAATGGTACATTTATGAAGTGTGGATTGAATGATAGCCACTCTACAATGAGTGAGCTCAGTGGCAGACTCAGCGACATGTCTACTACCTTTGGATTGGTTGATGGGATTGAGACTAGTCCTAGTTGCGTCAGAGAAGGCAACACCTCGTCGAGAGTTGGGGAGCCAGAGTGTGGTCAAAGAGATCTGAGTGCTCGCTCAGATTATGATTCCTCTGTAGAGCAGCAGAGTTTAAATATCACAGAACAAGTGATCCGGGGTTGGGCCTCTGTTAGCAGCGCAGAGAACAGTTTAAATAGAGCTCAGATCACAAACATGCCTGCAGTTAAAAGGTAAAGAGATTTTAACTCCTGATATGCAATTTATTAACTATTTAAAATCTTCACATTCCTCACTTATGAAGGTTTTTTTGAACCATTTTAAAATGTTCATACTCTTTTAGCAAGTGGGGGATACAAAACAGTGAATAAAACAGATCTTGACACAGGAGGAGTGGGGGCATGATTCACACTTCACCAGTAAGTTTGGCATCTGAATAGGTTTAAGGATGGAATTGTTCGGAATCTATAATTATCCGATAAGTTATTTTTAACTCATCAGAATTATGGATGTCATTTTTAGAAACAAGTTTATGAATACAAACTATAATTGAGGTAAAACAACATGCTGTTTGGTTGAGAAGGTGGCAAAACAAAATTGCTTTGTAAGAAGATGAAGTTTCAAATTTTTGTTTAAATTATCTCTATCTACAGTAATCCATCAGAGTCAGTGACACCTATGATGAACTCAACGCAACAGATCTCATCAGAACATCAAGTTTTGTCAAATTGTGGGAAAGATCTGAAGGAAATTCTATTTGATGTGCTGAAAAATATAACAGGTTTGTCTTTATCTAGATCCATGGCATTATGTAATCTGCTAAAGACACTCAACTCACAGCTTGGGAACAATCAATACATTTTGAATTGTAAGAAAGTCAACCTACTGCAAAAATGTCTCTTTCTATACTTAATTGTAAAATACATTAACAGTTATCTGTATTTACCCAAAATGATTTCGGGTATAAAAACTACAGTGGACTACAGTTGTGTTACAGTCGGATGAGTTGATCTTCATTTATGTCAATTTAATTCGCTGAAACCTGGTCCAGCCCCTCTATCTTTCCATTAAAATAGTAGATGGTTTGACTTCAACGTAACCATTATAATGTCTGTGTTGATTGTACTTTTCTTTCCCAGATCATTATCTGTCTTTTAAAATTAAAGGGTTGTTTTGATGTTAACTTCCCTCGCTGGGGTGAGGTGTGGTCAAGTCGGTAGGGCACTTGGCTACCAATCCAGTGGTCCCGAGATCAAATCAGAATCTGGGTCAAAACATTTTTCAGCAAATGTCGCATGCTGAAAAAAATCAGGATCCTACTTTCCTAGTTCCCGTACACTCGAAACAATTTGGGGACTTTTACTTTTTACTTAGAGATCCATACATCCCAACCTTGTTGAGATCGCAGGCCTACATCGTTACATAGGCAGTACACAGATTGCCCAATGGCTTATGAACATAACGATTCTGGTCAGTATTGGAGCCTGGCATCTTGGACACACACACGCTCAGTCATAGTTTGATGGGCATGTACACACACATTCACTGAGCCAAATATTGGCAGCTAGATCTAGTGCAAAATCTAAATCTAGACCACTGACAGGAATTTTGGTGACGGGACAAAGGCACAATCTGTACGCCCACTTTCATATTGAAGAGTGGTGAAAGTGAAGGCATTGGGTAGTCTGCATCTTAAGAGGGAAAAGGCAGGGAGGGAATGGGCACAGCATGCAAGACTCATTGTGTGTGTGTGTGCCCAACCTTATGCTAGTCTTAGGCGAACCTAATTTTCGAAGTCTAATGGGAGGAGATGTATTTCCGCTTTCAATATCAGAATGCTCAGTAAATGAAAGCAATGATTATCATGGTTAGATATCGAGCTGTGTGTTTCTTTTTTTTTTTGTTCATTGGCTGACTAACTTTAGATCTACAAAGTCAGCTGACTGTGTGCATTCCCTTCACTCATATCTTTACATCGATACAGCAACCTGTAAAATTCAGACCCATAAAAAATAATCCAAACATCCATCTTTTGAAAAATAAAAAAACAAGCAAGAAAAAAAATATATCATCAAGCCGATGATACAGACCATGCTAGGATGTCCCATTAGTAAGGGGCATAACTCCATTAATGTACGTAAAACACAGTAAAGTCTCTAGATAAACATTGATGTATGTGAAACACAGTAAAGTCCCTTGATTTTATCTGATGGTTGTCTTAAATTCCCCAGCTACACCAACTTAAGCGTAGTCGACTTTAAATTACAGATATTCAATATAATGCTATAACTTAATATTTGACTTAACATTTTTTTTTATTATTATTATTCCATAGTGAAATAGTTTTTCACATTTTGACAAGGGTTGTTTAATTAAGACAGGTATTGTATCTTCTTTCCACTTTAATCAAACTGGCATATTAAAATAGATGAGAGATCAGTACATTTTTGGCTCAGATCCTGTCAAATGCAATTTTTTTTTCTTTTCCCATAAAAATGGAAAAAGAAATTAAAAGCAAAATAACCATGAAAGTAGAAAAGTACAGACACGCTTGTTTAAATAAAAAAAATGGTCTTATAATATATTATCCCTTGCTGCATCAGCATATAAATATTTGCATTTCAAGTAAAGAAAAGTTGTGAAACCATTTTTCTCTGCTGTAACTCTTTTCATGTAATGTTTCTCTCTCTTGCTAAGCCTGCCTTTGTCTCTCTCTGTCTGTTTGTATCTCTGTCTCTCTGTCACTGTCTCTGTCTCTCTGCCTCTGTTTCTGTCTGTCTGTCTGTCTGTCTGTCTGTCTCTCTCTCTCTGTCTCTGTCTCTCTCTCTCTCTCTCTCTCTCTCTCTCTCTCTCTCTCTCTCTCTCTCTCTCTCTCTCTCTCTCTCTCTCTCTCTCTCTCTCTCTCTCTCTCTCTCTCTCTGTCTCTCTCTCTCTCTCTCTCTCTCTCTCTCTCTCTCTCTCTCTCTCTCTCTCTCTCTCTCTCTCTCTCTCTCTCTCTCTCTCTCTCTCTCTCTCTCTCTCTCTCTCTCTCTCTCTCTCTCTCTCCCTCTCCCTCTCTTTCTCTCTTGATCTGTCTAAATCTCATTGTCTTTCTCTCTATTGATCTATTTCTCATTCTCTTTCTCTCTCACTCCAGATAACTTCAATATGAAAGAAGAGTCTGAAGGTGGGAGACTAATTGGTGAGGGGGGCTTCGGACATGTTTTTCTCGGACAGATCAACAGAACATACAGGGTGGCTGTAAAGGTCTTGAAAGATGACACAGAGGAAACAGTCGAACAGTTCCTGGCAGAAATTAAGGTTTTAGATATATGCACTGAAGTGGAGCTTTAAAGAATGATGGGGCATGTGACCAGTTGAATGCAGTAACTGGAGGAAACTGTTTCTGTCATTTCTGAAACAATTAAAAAAAAAGAAATTTGTACAAAATAAGTTTCTCTACAGAAAGTCTTTACATTTTACATAGATAATATATAACATAGCCTCTGACAACATATACTTCTCTCTGGACTCCCCAAAACAGAAGAAAAGTTAAAAAAGAAAGGAAGTTTTTCATATACATGTAACCAAACAAAAGTTCACGTGCATAGACAGGCAACTTCAATTCATCAATTTTATGTGACTTAGGTTTTGAAATGAGATTTGCTTCCTTTGAATCATTTAATGAGTATAGAGAGAGAACGATGAAATATAGAGCTCCATGTCAATATGTAAGATCCTCTATCTTCTTGGCTTTATTAGACTATCATTCAATCCAAAATGATGAACTGTAAGTTTCAGAATTATTTTGATAGACCTATTTGATTCATTTAAATTCTCATTCAACTCTACCATCATCACAAATGTAATCAGCATCTGGTAGAGAGTCTTGGAGGCTTGGCTACCGAAGCGCCATGATTCAGTGTTCCTAAGGAACACATTACAGGTATTCGGGTCCCGCCGTGGGCCCCAAGGCTAATTTTTTATTAAATTAGTTCATAAAGATTTACAAAGTAGTGTGTTGATCACAAAATTTTCATATCTAAGTCTTCATTGTGTAGGCTGTAGATCTTAATGCATTACCAAGCATTCTTCTTTTTTTATGTTTCGTGCCAGACGTTGAGCAGCTATCGCCATATGAATCTAGTCCATTTGATGGCATATAGCTTGGACAGTAACAAAAGGTGTCTGGTTTACGAGTACATGGTGAACGGCTCGCTGGAGGACAGGTTGGCCTGTAAGAGGGACACTCCTCCCCTTGATACTAGGACAAGACTGGAAATTGTCAAAGGTATACTTTTAATTTAATTCTTTTCAAAGGCTGCATACTTTTATACAGTATGCAGCACCAAAAGAATAATTGAGGATTAGGATAATCAATATGAATTTATAGATATTTTTTTAAAAGTAGTTCATCTATTTGGTAACATGTATTTTAAACTATATTTGTCACCAAGTTTTACTCTGTATGGTAACATGTATTTCAATTTTTCTGTTACTTCAGTATTACTCTGAATAATAAAATGCATAATATTTTTTTTTTCTGTTAGTTTAGTTTTAATCATTATGGCAATATATATTTTTTCCGTTTTACTCTGTACTGAAACCTGCATTTTTAATCCTAGGCACGGCTAATGGTATTGAATATCTGCATCAGAACCGTGTCGTCCACAGAGACATTAAAAGTGCTAATATTTTACTGGATGAGAATCTAACTCCCAAGGTGATATCCTTCTCTTTTTCTTCTTTTTATTTTTTTGCCTCTTACATTGATTTAGCTTTGCAGGGTTGGACGATGAAAATGTAGATGTACTATGAAAATAATTCTGAGAAAAAAAAAAAAGAAAAGAAAACCGAACAGAAAGCAATTATGAAACAAGGGGTGAACAAATGTACACCAATGCCAACATTTGCCAGTTGATTCAGCTAGACATATAAAGATAAAACATTTTTATTTCCTGATATAACTAGATTGAGCAAAATTGAAATGTGATAAGAAGTTTATTGATTTTTGGATCTTGACTTATTTTTTTACACTGCAGTTAAAATTTGTCACAATTTGAAACTCAAAATGTCACTTCTACAAATTTCATATTTTGATGATTTCCTTTGTCAAAAAGTTATAGACCTTAAAGATTAAATCTTAATTCCATAAATGGATTTTTTTACTCAAGGACTTTATAACATAAAGCCTTTTGATTTTGATCAAGCATTTAATAGACTTAAAATCAAGAAAGATTGAGAAATGATCTTTTATATCTGTGGTTGCCTCATGGGTGATTTAGACAGAAGTTTTTAAAAAAAGTGAAATGAGTGAACCCATGCAGCAATACTCTGAGGGTGTAACATGGTGTTTGAGTAGGTACAGTGATTCAGTTGGAGTACACCGTACACTTGCTAATTGCAATCACCAAAAGGAAAAATCTAAATTTCTATTCTTCGCTGACATTGCTAAATTTAGCCCTCAGATAAACAACTCTATAATATAAATAATCTATCTATGGACTAACCTATCAACAGGTTGGGGATTTCGCCACAGCCAGGGTAACAGCATCTGAAATGACAACAAAAATTTTGCTCACGTCCAAAATCATAGGAACAAAGGTGTACCTAGCACCAGAGGCGTACTCAGGAAGGATTTACATAGGGCTCGACTGTTATAGTTTTGGTGTTGTCCTTCTGGAGATACTCACAGGTGCGAAAAATTCCTAAACTAGAGGTTTTTACTTTTTTAACTGAAAATGTCACTCATATCGTTTGAGTCTGGTGTGCTGAATTTATTTTGCATTTCACTGTCATAATCAATTTAGGTATTCATAGTTATTCTTTTGACCTTTATCAAGCAGTAGATCTGTGTTTAGAGAGGTTAAGGCTGCCAAGCCTTCTTGAGGATCAACTCCAAAGCAATTCATTTTGCTAAAAATCTGTAGAAGGCTCGTAAAGACCCTTGTTTAAATAAGTAGATTAGATTCATACTTGCAATACTATGGGGCCTAAAATCTTACATTGCGGATTTGAAGGGAGGCATCAGCCCATCAACCCAGCACTGATTCAATCTTAACTTGGTCTTCTCATATAAGGATTAAGTCACATCTATTTTTCTCTGATTATGCTTTGTATTTTGTTTAGCTAAAAAGGACTATGCTAAAATTGGGCTTGACATTAAAATGAATGTGGTTCTTGGTCAGCATTTGACGATCGAAGATAAATTTTGAAATAAAATGTAGTGAATCGAAATTTACCCTTAATGGCTATTTTGCTTCTTTGCTATTTTTTTTATTCAATCTCTGATGTTAATGAGATATGTATAGGTACTTAAAATAAAAACAATCTTTTATTGAAAATGGTGTGAAAGTGGTCTCTAATTTAGAGCAAGTTCACACTGGTCATACAAGTGATGCATATCTTTTTTCTCATGCTTAAGCTTATGGTTTAATGACAGTTTTCTTACATATTTGAACATCAAAGAACAATAAAAATTTTGTTTTATATTTTTTTGGGCATGTTACAATTTTAAAAATGTCCATTCACATCGGAATTTTTTTCTTCCAATGTTACAGATTGATTATGCAATTTTCCAGAGTTTGAAATTTTTTTTTCCTTGTCCAAAACATCAGGGTTACCTGTCATGGATACAGAGAGGAAAGAGCATGACTTGAAGACCTATGTTCAGGAGCATTGTGAAGAAGGTGAAGATGATGATGATGATGATGATGATGTCGATGATGAAGATGCAAATGGCACTGGTCACAATGGTCACAAGAAAGAACGAGGTACAATATTTGACCTGCTGGATCAAAAAGCAGGGGACTGGAATGTAAAACTAGTGGAGCTTCTCTTTTCACTCTCCAATAAGTGCTTGGAAATCAACACCAAGCGAAGAGCAAAGATGAAGCAGATTGTGAAGTGGTTGGATGCTGGGAAGATCGGGAAATAGGTGTTCTACAATATACAGTGGATCACTAGCATTCTTCTCTGGCAGGAGTATGATTATTTTATAGCCAGGGCAGCTGCTGGAAATAAAAAATGCTAAGACCAGTGCAAATTAACAAAGATTTATCAAGCCTGGGTAGTCAGTTCAATTTAGTTTGCATGAAATATTTCAATGTTATCTATTCAAAGAAATCCTTTCTCCTGTGACTGAGATAAACATAAAAAAATTAAAGCACAAACTTATCAGGTCCTATCCTAGAACAAAATTTGTCTTCATGTGAAAATGATCATCATTTACTCTTTGATGGTAGAAGAATGGAGGATCGTTTGAAGTGGCCTTCTTTCATTTATCATGAGACTCACCATCAGCATCTGCCAAGCTAAGTGATGCACATAATCATTCTCATTCCCTCATTGCTCTCAATGCTTCCCTCAATCTTCCAGCTTCAAGCCACTTTGTCTGTCTGGGATCGTCTGTTGTCTTTGTCTTCCCCTGCTAAGATTTGTCAGTTATGTTATGTGTTGCCAATGAATCAAAGGTTTCCCTGGATCTAAAAATAGCAGCAATGTAGATAATTTATGTGTGCTGTCTCAGTAAGTCTGAATTTAGAGATCTTAAAAGTATGTCGCTATCTCCAGAGTTATATGAGGAATGTTAATTGTTGTTATGAAATGTTGAAAATTATTTTTTTTAATTGGCGGCAGCGTTTAAATTGTAAAGAATATTCAAATGTATACTGCTTGATTATTGTTGAAGAAGATAACTACATTAGCTCTTACTCAAATTTAAATTGCTGGTCAATGCCTGATGGAATGGAATCCAGCAGAGTACAGGCACTATTTCCATCTGTCAGAGTCACCATTCCACATACCCACCTATAGTATATAAAAATAGACATAGTCTACAAGTAATAATTATTGTTTTAAGTGACAATGCTCTTTTGATCATAAATCATGTCAGTATTATTTTTTCTGTATCTTGTTTTATCTGATCATTTTTTATATTTAAACGATTCTGCATTTGAGCAAATTACATGTAATATACTATTGTATCATGATGTTGATTTATTTTGGATGTTTTTATTTACATCATGAAACAAAAAAAATTGTTATTTTTGTACTTAATTATACTTTCTTTTACATTTTAGAAAGATATTTTGTCTTACATTCTCAAGTAATCTTTGATTGAAAAGAATCTTACTCAAGATATACTCGTTGTTAAACATATGAAATCTCTACTTCTCTACGTTGCATCTTTTATCCTTATCAAAACTTAGTCAATTTATCAACAATAAATGGTTACAGAATTTGGGTTTTGACCCTTATAAATATTTTCTGCTGAGAGAGCCATTTATGCATTCAATTAGTCATGTACGGAGTTTGGATATGTACGAGTAGGACAATTAAAGAAATTTAGAAGTTTTAATTTTTCTGTAGAGACAAAATACCAAGGTATTATCGGGTTTTAATTATTATTTTTATTCTTGCAGTTTTTTCCACATGATAATTTGCTGGGATGATTTAGAATTTTTGTTCTTAATTTTTTTTTAATTATATATTGATATCGCTATAGAGCTTGACTGTGAACTGCTGTGAATATTTTTCCTGTTTTTGATTAGCAATGGTGCTGTAACTAAACCGACTGCCACTCGGTAGATTATAATGATATCATGCAAAATAATGATATTGAGAAAAATTTGACCTGTGTGGATAAATGAAACAGACATTTTTGATACTGCAGGTAATAAAACAATGGATGCAATTGAGGTTGTTTCATAATTTTTTTCTTTATACGAATGCTACGGATTTCAAACAGTTTTTGGGCATTTGATATTAGTATCTTTTTAATATTTCAAGACTGCCTTCAGGGAGAGGGTGAGGGAGAGTAATAATATCAAGAAAAACGATATGTACAAATAACAGAACTGAGGTTCATTTCATGCAAGTGTGGAATGTTCACAAAGAAAATAATAATGGTAACTAGGTACAGATATAGAAGACTACTAGACAGATAGACAGGCAAAAGAACAGAAAGGGGTTTATTTAATTTTTAAAAAAAAAATCATTTAATTGGCAAATAAAGCATACAGAAAGAAATACATGTGGGAAGTGTTTTTATCTTTCAAATGAGCAATGGAGTCCTATGAATTTGTCATTGATGAATGAAAACTACAATGCATGGAGAGTAAAAAAGTAATTGAAAAAGTTTGAAAGTTAGATCGAACTCGACTTCATATAACATACTTGCTTAGTGCTGAAAATTGAACGCTGTAGGATCATTACAGGTTAGAATGAAATATACAGATAGGGCAGAAATAGTTTTACCCGCATTTTGGACACTGGGAATCATATCGATGGAGTGAAAAGTAAGTGAGAAATGTCCAAATGAGTGTGATAAAAAGACCACATTCTTAGTAATTTGGTGAAAGGAAAAAATATCGTTTTGTTCTCTTGTAAAGAAACACAATATTCAAAGGGAAAGTAAGTTATGAATAAGGGCTTGAAACGTAAGACTTCAACCTAGTTTTCAAAGACGTCTTTAACTCAATGTTCTTTACTTCAAATCAATTCCAAGGAAAAAGGAACTCATGGCATCAAAGAAAACGACCATTTCAGATCATTATATATGGGAATCGATTTTAATACTGCTTGGATAAGAACAGGAGAGAGAGAGAGATAAGGAATGAAAGACAGATACTAAAAGAAAGAGGTCAAGAGGGAGAGAGAATGAGACAGTAAATGTGCAACTGCGACGCAATTTAAAAGACTAGGGCATAAAGAGAAAGAGGGCAAGAAAGAGAGAGGGAGAGAGAGATAAGGCGCGAGACAAGAGTTTTAGGAAGATATTTAAATAGAAAAAAAAAGAGGGAGAGCAAGCGAGAAGCAGAACAATAAAGACATTACTTGTTTTCATCTTTGTTGAGCGACCACCAGGCTCGCCTTGAGCCCTTGTCCAGCTGCATGGCTCACAGTCTACGACGAGCTCGTGCCTGAAGTTCGAGATCTAACGGGTCCAAAGCTCGCTTTGTTATCCGACGAGGACCAGTCTGGCAAACAGTACTTTGCCAGGGATCAATTGAATAGGAAAACGTGTTTGATACCGATCATTTTATAAGTGGCAAACCTCTAGGATATTAATTTATAGTTACTCCTTAGATCGTGCATTACCAGTAACTGTTTAGAAAATGTATTATCTTATTTGAAAACAATTTTGTAGTAATCAATGGTTACCTCTTGAGAACGGTGAATTAGTTTGACAGTAATAGAATTTGTCTCATTGTTTATTAATATTGTTGAAATTAAAATGTAATTTTTTCAAAACTGCAATTTGGCGTACAGAAAAGAGCAGACCTATGTTGCAAAAACTGATAATGTAACAATTGTAACGATTGTAACAAAATTTAAAAGAATCGGAACTCATGTGTAAACGTAACATTACTTTCCTACGATCGTTGCTTTAAGTATTTGGTATAGGTGACGATGTATCGTTATGCTCCTTCACATTATTTCGTTAATATCAACCATTATCTCGTTAGAGACCGATCCAACAACAAAAGCTAGTCCACTCAACTTAAATTGCCGCCGGAGTGGAGCCGAGAAGAAGAATATATTATAATCATTTCCATCATTTTTCCCCCCTTGTCGTACAATGGTCTACAAGTTCCCAGTTGTATCCTTGAGCGTCTCATATGACTTGTATTAAAACATGTCCGTAACGAACAGATCCCAGAACGGACTTTAGTTATTTAAGATCTTAGTAACTAGTGCCGCGGACGAGGAAATTCTAGCATGAGAAATCAAAACCTGATACACGGTGTTGCATGCATGGCTTGGAAAAGCCCAGGACTTGCCCTCGCATTGGCTGTTTTGTTCTGTGGTAAGGAAATTTGGCGATTAACTTGTAACAAATATGAAACTAATTCAAGTTTAAAACCATTACGTTTTATCTTGGAAGACTATTATAAATTATTATAAGTGAGCAAAAATTAAAAATGTAATAAAACGTGTCTCATCGTTGCCTTCATTTTGTAAATTAAGGTTAAATGCAATGACATTTATTTATCCTTATTATTTTATTGGGTTACCCGACTAAACTTAATTAGACATTTAGACAGGATAACATTTTTCTAAAAACACATACGTTTATTTTTCTTCTCGGTTCTAACACACCAATTCTCTCAAAGCATTAACACTTAAGTTAATAATTTTGTTTGTTCTTTGATCTCACATTTAAATGGATGCAAACAGCGTGGTTTAAAGTTGCATTAGCAGGGAGGGGAAGAGATTTCAGGGCGTATTTAGAAGCCATTTAACACTAAAAAAAAAAAAAAAAGAAAAGAATAATTTATTGCTATAACATTTATTCCGATCCGTTCGATGTTTTACTTTCTTCCTTTGGCTTAAAACAATGACTGGACAGAGCATTAGTCATACTGAGGCTAAGCCCATAGGTCACCGCTCATGGTAGACTGGGCTTACAAAAACAGAAGTGCCCTTTGGTCGAATAAAATCATTTTCTGCTAATCATCGCTTAAAAGCATAGCAAAATTTAATAGTTTGAGATTGTAGAACTAAATTTGATAAACTAACTATTGTTATCAAATCAAATAAGTCTGATACTTGTACAAAAAGATTGTGAACAGTTTGAGAAGTGGTGCTGTAGTTAGATCTCCGAGAGCGAGACTGTTATTTCATAGTTAAAACTTTAGCCTTGAAAGACAGAAATAGAGTATAAAATATGTACTGATATATTTCAAATTAATCGTCTTCAACATAAAACTAGTCTAAAAGAGAAAAATTTGATGTCACTAGTTCTAAACAATCCGAAAACAATAGAGACTACGTTGCAATATTTTTGATCTGCTGCAAAACGTTACATCTAAGTTTAAATTTTACTCGCAACACATTGGGAGATGGTCCAAAGTCATTTCAATACTTTTAGAACACTTTTGCTGTTAATGGGCGATCAACTTTTGATTAGACAATTTAGAAACAGAATTTTAGCGTTGTGAGAAGGAACTGACGTCACGACATTTGCGCTCTACATCGTGTGGATTGTCCTGGTCGTCTCACACAAACTCACAGTCTCTCAACTCTTATCTCTTAAAATGTGATTCTCTTACTTTAACAAATTCTCTGCACGTCCAGGATCCACCATACAGCCTGCCTGCAGCCAACAGCTTGTCCTCAACCTTCCGCATAAACAATTCCTCATTTCAGAGGGCAAATTTGCTTACAGGTAGATCTTATTATTATTCTTATTATTATTCTTATTCTATTTATTATTATTATTATTATTATTATTATTATTATTATTATTATTATTATTATTATTATTATTATTATTATTATTATTATTATTATTATTATTATTATTATTATTATTATTATTATTATTATTATTGTTCAATAAAAAATACACTAAGGTTTTTGAGGGCTTTACGGCAATGAGCAGCTAGTTCCATTTGTGGCAAAATCAATCCTAAACTAAGATTAAACAGTAATTAAATGGAGGCCTTTTCATATCATCGCTACATTAAGTCTAACAGAATGATGATAATAATAATAATAATAATAATAATAATAATAATAATAATAATAATAATAATAATAATAATAATAATAATAATAAAAACAACAACAACAAGAATAATAGTAGCAGCAGCAGCAGTAGTAGTAGTAGTAGTAGTAGTAGTAGTAGTAGTAGTAGTAGTAGTAGTAGTAGTAGTAGTAGTAGTAGTAGTAGTTGTAGTACTAGTAGTAGTAGTAGTAGTAGTAGTAGTAGTAGTAGTAGTAGTAGTAGTAGTAGTAGTAGTAGTAGTAGTAGTAGTAGTAGTAGTCGTGGTGGTGGGATGGTGGTAGTAGTAATAGTAGTAGTAGTAGTAGTAGTAGTAGTAGTAGTAGTAGTAGTAGTAGTAGTAGTAGTAGGAGTAGTAGTAGTAGTAGTAGTAGTAGTAGTAGTAGTAGTAGTAGTAGTAGTAGTAGTAGTAGTAGTAGTAGTAGTAGTAGTAGTAGTAGTAGTAGTAGTAGTAGTAGTAGTAGTAGTAGTAGTAGTAGTAGTAGTAGTAGTAGTAGTAGTAGTAGTAGTAGTAGTAGTAGTAGTAGTAGTAGTAGTAGTAGTAGTAGTAGTAGTAGTAGTAGTTGTACTGACAAGAAGAAGGAGGAGAAGAGGAATAAGAAGAAGAAGAAGAAGAAGAAGAAGAAGAAGAAGAAGAAGAAGAAGAAGAAGAAGAAGAAGAAGAAGAAGAAGAAGAAGAAGAAGAAGAAGAAGAAGAAGAAGAAGAAGAAGAAGAAGAAGAAGAAGAAGAAGAAGAAGAAGAAGAAGAAGAAGAAGAAGAAGAAGAAGAAGAAGAAGAAGAAGCAGAAGAAGCAGAAGAAGAAGAAGAAGAAGAAGAAGAAGAAGAAGAAGAAGAAGGAGAAGAAGAAGAAGAAGAAGAAGAAGAAGAAGAAGAAGAAGAAGAAGAAGAAGAAGAAGAAGAAGAAGAAGAAGAAGAAGAAGAAGAAGAATACAAGATTTTAGATGAAATTTGATGTAGGAAGTAAATTTTTTTTTTTTTTTTTTTTGAGAGAAAAGGGCGTGATGAAACATTTTGCTTTCATAGCTTTTGAAATTCAAGTTTAGATCTGCGATGAAGTTGAGAGATTTGGATACAACACTGAAAAAAATAGGAAACCAAAAAAGATAATTGCTTAAGTTACTTTCATTGCTTTATCTTGTAAATCTTTCAATCGTTTCCCCTTAACCAATTCAAATATTTTAAGTTCTGACAGTATCTTTGCGGCGGCTTGTAGTTCGAGTGGTTTAGAAATGGGCGTTATCGATACGAACTCCGAGTACTCGCACCTCCAGGCTGCAATGCTCAACTTGTTCCAGGCACAGGCATACCATTTCTGGTTGTTCGTGAACTTCATTGGGAACGGTAGGAGACAACTTGTTGTTGCATTTTTTCTTGTTTTTTTTTTTTTCTTTTCATAACAAAATTAATCTTCAATGTCCTCTTTTATTTGATTACTGTATTATCGAACAATTTGAGATAAGTTTATGACTCGGTATTTATTGTAGAAACTAAAGAAGACTAGCAACAATTATTAAACATCGTTGAAGAAAAAAGCAGCGAGAAAGGATTGGAATAAATAGCGAAAAGACGGAAGTAATGGTCGTCAATCGAAACAATGAGAGTCCACAGATTAAGAACTTTATCAACCAGAATCAAATCAAGCAAAGGGATCAGTTCAAAAGCTTTTATATCAAGTGATGGACGCAACAACACTGAAATTGCATCTAGAAGAGCGCAAACAAACGAAAAGTTTTCAGAGAGTGAAATCAATACTAACAAATAACCAAATCTCGATTCACACAAGAGGAAGAACCGTGGGTTGCTTAATTGAACCCATTATGATTCGAGGCCTAGGCAATTTCAAAACAGCTACAAAGGAAACTGGAGACAAAATAAAACTACAAATCTCATAGACTGCAAACAATTCAAACGAAACAGTGTTACAAGAAGCCGACACAACAAGATCGCTCCTAAAAAGAAAAAGTAAACGATGAGCAACGCACTTTGGCCATGTCATGAGAAGATGGGAACTAGAACATCTTGTGCCAACTGGAATGATCGAAGGAAAACGCAGTAGGAGAATATAGAGTAAAAAGATGTTAGATGGACTAACAAAGTGGCTCAAAGTAAAAAGAGTGACAGAGGCACTGAAACCGACGAGGGATAAAGATGCGTGGAAGGTCATGATAGCCTACGCTAAAGAGCACAACACCTGACTGATTGATTGATTGATTGTATAAGATGAACACACCATCAAGGTACTTGAGTAACATCGCACCTATTTTTGAATTTCTGAAAAATAAAAACACAGAAACAAAACAAAAAAGAAATTAGCTGTTCAATAGATTCATGATTGGTTTGAGAATAAGATCAAATAGGTTTTCACAGGTCTATGAAAGTAGATATCTCTCTCTCTCTCTCTCTCTCTCTCTCTCTCTCTCTCTCTCTCTCTCTCTCTCTCTCTCTCTCTCTCTCTCTCTCTCTCTCTCTCTCTCTCTCTCTCTCTCTCTCTCTCTCTCTCTCACTCTCTCTCTCTCTCACTCTCTCTCTCTCTCTTCTCTCTCTCTCTCTCTCTTTCACTCTCTCTCTCTTTCTCTCTCTTTCTCTCTCTCTCTTTCTCTCTTCTCTCTCTCTCTCTCTCTCTCTCTCTCTCTCTCTCTCTCTCTCTGTCCCTAGATCTAAAAGAAAATAGGCACACAGCTTAATAATTACGGGACAAAAAAGAAATAACTAAACTATTATCAATTTAACCTATAAACGTTTCACGTTGTAAGCTTCGTCAGTAATAAAACATTTATGGAGTAAAATGTGTATAAGTTCTCCTAGGGTTGAATGTTGAACAGAAAACACGATTTTGTATTATTAATGATGAAGCTTACAAAGTGAAACGTTTATATATTAAATTGATAATAGTTTTGTTTTGTTTTTTGTTGTGCTCCTATTTCCAAGGAGACATTGTATTATACTATTTTATAGACACACACGCGTCCTTTTGGATCCTCTATAATCACCTAGTTATCCTCCAAGTGTGGTGCTTTTGCTTTCTAATTGGATTCTCTCTATCACTCTCTCTCTCTCTATCTCCGTCTGTCTGTCTATCTGTCTGTCTGTCTGTCTGTCTGTCTGTCTGTCTGTCTGTCTGTCTGTCTCTCTCTCTCTCTCTCTCTCTCTCTCTCTCTCTCTCTCTCTCTCTCTCTCTCTCTCTTTCTCTCTTACTTTCTCTACCAAACACATTATAAACAGATTCTTTTTACTTTTTTGATAACCGGTTACTTTATCAGTTTATCTCCATCTAATTAATCTAAATCTTTAATACGTATTTAAGAATAGTTTGAAATTTTCAAATTTTGCTTGCGAAAAGAAAAGAAAAAAAGAAGTGCATGATACACTTTTTTTAAAAGTTTGATTTCAAGGCATTTTGCAACACTTTGGAGAAAATCTTGAAGTAGAATAGGAATTAAAAATTGCCATATAGACCTCTGGACTCTTTCTCTAAATTTTGTTAATTTTGGATTGGTATGCATGAAAAATGGGAGGAAAGAGCTGGTTCAAAACAAAATATAGAACATTACGGACAAGGTATCAAACATTTGATCCGCCACATTTGCGACATCAAAAACTGAGCCTACTCAAAACCCACACCATCCGATGAAAGCAAGACTATTCTAGGCCATAATTACTTTTTAATACGCTCGAGACCATTTAATCTACTAGAGAGACAGTGAGGTATACAGTGCAGTATCCTAGAGACAATAAAGACATAGTCAGTCTTCTTTTCTTCTTTCTATTCCTTGAAATTCACTAGATCAAAGCTATCCCTATAACTATTGGTGGACTAAAGAAGAGGTCAACGCCACATTTTGGTGGCCAGAAGAACCAAATCTCATGGGTCATCCAGATAGCATTTCGTTTGAACCAAATTGTGTACAGAAATCTTTGGCGTGCAGGCCTATTGCGATGTCCACCTATGGCTCAGATAAGCCACTTCTCCAGGACGAATGCTGCGTTTATCAATTTTCAGGTATCTGCATGCGAGGTAAGATTCAATCAAGTATTTCCAGTGGTTAATTGTTACATGGATTGATTCATACAAGATTGATTGGTTAGTTAATTGATTGATTGATTGATTGATTGATTGGTTGATTGAAAGTTGGTTGATTGAATGAATGGTTTATAGATTGGCTGATTTATTGAAACTTTTGTCACTGAATAGTTAATTGATTGCTTGATTGATTGGTTGGTTGATATCCTTTTTGGGTTGTTGTTGATTAGTTGGTTAATTGACTGATTAAATGATTCGCTGACTGATTAACTGATTGATCGGTTCATTAATTTTTGATTGATTGGTCGTTGGTTGGTTGATTGCTATTTTGGGTTTTGGTTGGTTCATTGATTGATTGGTAGATGAAATAGACGCATAAATTGATTCGTGGAAGATGCTTGATTGATTCGTAAATAGAGTGATTGAAAAAATCGTATAGTTTATTTTAGTATTATAAAAACGTTAAGTTGATTGATTTTGAAGGGACTGTTTTAATATTAAGAAATTATGGTCATTATGTAAAAACTTTAATATTAGTTAAAAGATTATCTGAACTGTTGCTTTAAGATAACTGAACGATGAAATGAATTATTTAGGAAATAATGGTAAAGTTCTATTCTGCGCGAACCGCTTGCCTGTTTCATCCAACTAAAATCTTCGCGCCGACCCAATGCATCGCTCACACTTTACACATTTTCACAACCAAAAAAGTTTCTTGGTTTCACTATTGATTTTTGATGATTTGACTGAGACATTTACGCATTAGAACCAATGCATGTCTATTATAAAAAAAACGCAAAAGAAACTGTCTGGATTTTGTCAAAAGTAAGTTCAATTTACACAAATATTTCAGTATGGTGGATTTACTTTTTTTTTTCCTCGGCTCAACCCATTCACTTAGGATGATTCCCTGCCTAGCGCTAGCGACAGTAAGAGTGGTGCAATGCTATTTAGTAATACATAAAATTATTGAGAAGAAAGGGAGAAAAATGGGGGTGGAGAAAGAGAGAGAGAAAGAGAGAGAGAGAGAGAGAGAGAGAGAGAGAGAGAGAGAGAGAGAAAGAGAGAGAGAGAGAGATTTTTTTTGGGGGGGGAGGGGGGGAGAAATTCAAGAACATACAAAGAGAACGCAAATAACAAAATAGATTGATGTACAATGGAAGACAAAGGAAGTTGAATGCTGCTGTTCATAAAACCCTTTTCAACAGATGTCAATGAATGCCTGACGCCATCTTCATACAACTGTACTGCTAATAGCGTGTGTGTCAACCTCCCCTACAGTTATACTTGTCAATGTCTTGCAGGCTTCGAAAAGATAAATGACGAGTGTCATGGTAAGTCACGTGATGATGTTTTTATGTCGATTCTGCTTGTTTTCATTCGGTTTCAAAGGTTTTATAGTTCATATTTTTCATTGCCATTTTTATTCAATCGGCATCGGATTCATCATGAACATCAGCACAGCCATCATCTACACGGTATATGATAAGGATATATTTGGATGTTTGGGCACAATAATAGAGATAGGTAAAGAGAGACATATTCATAGCAAGATATAAATAGAGAAAGATATAGAAAGAGGCTAAGAATGAAAAGTGTGAGAGAATGAGAGATAAGAATGAGAGAGAGAGAGAGAGAGAGAGAGAGAGAGAGAGAGAGAGAGAGAGAGAGAGAGAGAGAGAGAGAGAGAGAGAGAGAGGAAGGGGGGTGGAAAGTTGTTAATACCATAAATTATGAATATAAAAATGGCACGCGTTTTTAAATACATGCACCAACCATTTTGTTCTGTAAATGTTGCCAACACTTTCATTACAACTTAGTTTCTCTCCTTGATCAATTGTTGTGAATAAGGACGTTTTATTGTACACACATCAAACTTTTTACTTGAGATCCATAATCAATATCTTCTTGAGAAAGCTCTGTTTTCTTTGGGTTTTTTTTTTTTTTTATGAAACTAACTAGTTTTTACCATTCTTCGCGATATTAACTATTTAAATTATTTATTGTAAGCTTCTCACCTAAGCTCATTTCAACACTTGTGAGATAGACTCTTTGTACTGCAGAGTGAGGTCAGCTTTCAACTACCATACTAGCTCATATCTTCGCGTTATTAATTATTAAATGATTTACTCTTAGCTGCTAACCTAAGATCATTTTAAGACTTATGAGACGGACTCTTGAGACTCCAAAACTAGGCTAACTTTCAGAATATCACAAAAAACTTGATCTTTAAAGAGCTTGTCTGATTAGTATTGATTTTGATACGATTTTTCTCATCGATCTGTAAGATCAACGTGTTTAGCAAGACAGTTTTTGATGAGACATCCCTAGCAAAATACCCATTTTACCCTTCCTTTGTTGTCGTGAGATCGATCAGAGTGAGGGAACATTTTTAAAAGAAAAATCTATAACATCTTAGAGAGCCTTGTTTTCCCTGGATTATGTATTGTATTTATTTAGAGTTCATTGTGTCAACAAAGCATTCTTCCGAGACATGAAAAATAGCCTTAGGTTGTGACGACAAAGACAACGTATCCAAAAAGTTTATTGTCAATGGAACTACCGTGGAAAATTACAACAAAAAACTACCAATGCTAATGAACTGAGTTCGAAATAAATTCGTTTACAAACGCTCAGAATCGATTAGCTGGGGCCACTTGATAAAGATCGATGAAATTTGATCTCAATCCATGAACCAGCTGAAACGAGTCGCATAGAATGAAACCAACTCATACATTAAAATTAAAGGCAGAACAAAAAACAGCAAACAACAAAAAATCACTTTGAGATAGATCTAGGTGGTGGCCGGATTATTTTTTTGATCAATATTGATATATGAAATATCATATTATATATATAAATATTTATTAATATTGATTACATATTAATACATATATGCGCCATGATTTTTCACTGTGAATAAGCATGTTAGAACTTCATCTTTGGCGCCCCTTGCGGAACAATGGTAGAAAAACTGAAGTTGCGCAAAATGAATTGAGATCGCCATCTTTTCCTCTGTGGGATTAAAGATATGAAATTAAGTTGTCGCAAGGAGAATTTAGTTCTCAACCCTGATCTCAAGATAGCCCAACAATGCTAAACAAAAGTTTGAGGGATAAGCAAACAAGATAATTAATGGCATTCTCTCTTTTTCTTTCTCTTTCTCTCTCTCTCTCTCTCTCTCTCTCTCTCTCTCTCTCTCTCTCTCTCTCTCTCTCTTCTTCTTCTTCTTCTTCTTCTTCTTCTTCTTCTTCTTCTTCTTCTTCTTCTTCTTCTTCTTCTTCTTCTTCCTTCCTTCCTTCCTTCCTCTCTCTATTTTCTCTCTCTCTCTCTCTCTCTCTCTCTCTCTCTCTCTCTCTCTCTCTCTCTCTCTCTCTCTCTCTCTCTCTCTTTTCTCTCTGGCCCTACGTCTCTGTATATCTGTCCTCTGTCTATCTTTCTGCAATGGAATTCCGCATGTTTACTCACCACACCTTGAGTATGTAAAACTCGATTTTTCCAATAAAAAACATTGTCCTCTATTAAAAACTTTATGAAAAGTGTTGAACAAAATTAATTGATTTAACGAGTCTATAGTTTGAAACTTGTTATCCTAACGATGCGATGAAACTTCACCTGGTCTTTTCAAAGCTAAAGTGCTAAAAAACTAACACACACTATAGAAAGTTTGGCCCACCATAATTTATTGATTTTTAATCTCGTTTTTTTTAACGATTTAGCTCAAATTACTATAGTTTCATTACTGGAACAAGAAAGAAAGCCTCTTTTGATTCCACTCATGGATTTATTCACTGCTCATTTATTGTTTGACAACCTCTTGTGAATCGTTTCTCTTCAAATGTTTTTATTCTTAGTAAAGAATATAAAAGCATGCATGACATACATTCCACGGCTATGAAGAAAAATGCTTTGAGAAAAGCACCATGTCGATATATTCGCTTTTCAGATTTTTTTTTTGTTTAAATAGCATACTAGTTTGTACCTTAGCTTTCTTCTACCTCAGCGTTTTCTTCATCTTATTTCTATAATGTATTTAACTATTTAAAACACATTTCTTATTGTTATAGGCCTAACATCCTAGTTTTGTGCCAAATTGTTCTATTTGTTGGCATTCTTGCAATACAATTAAAACGGAACAAGAGGTACTCATTCAATAAAAAATAATATTCTTGAGCCAAGATTATTCTTTTATGAAAGGAACAATATTTCAGAAATCATCAGTTACGTTACAAATCGATTCTCCAAGATATTGAACTTCCAGTCCAACATGTCCACCACCTGGATCAGTTAGCAGGAATACAAAGGAGGGCCCGTGTGATTGATTTTAAGACGAGACAGATAGCAAGGAGTTGTTAAGCTCTCCTCTTTCTCTTCAGTTCCCAATACCCCTTCCCCCCCCCCACCCCCCCCCCCCCCGGCCCCTCCCCTCAACCTTTGCTTTCCACTAACCTAATCCTTTGATCAATGTACCTCAATCTTGCTGACCCATATTTTAATTTGTATATAATATATTTATTGCTATATAAAGGCGGAATTTGTTTGCAAGATTGTTATTAATGGCAAAAGTAATTAGCGTGATTTTTTTTTTCAAAACCCAAACTAAATCATTAACGTTTTAAAACATGTCTGCTTGTGAGATAGAAGCTAGTTGTACTGGTGCACAATGTACCTAATGCTATAATGTGTAGATTTTAAAAGTAGTTTTTGGGTCTCCATTTGTTTCTCCATGCAGATATTGACGAATGTAAAGATCCAGAGATATACCCGTGTCCCTCTAACAGTGAATGTAAGAACGTCGCCGGAAGTTATCTGTGTCTGTGTAATCCCGGACACGCTTATGACAGACTTGGCCACTGTCAAGGTCAGAATTTTTGTTTGATTTTGTTTTTAGTTTTTTTTACTCAAGAAAACAAGTACTTGTCATGCAAAACATTAATTATAGGGAAAAAAGCAATAAGAGATGGACGACACCGTTGTAAGGATTTATAGGTTGCATAATCGACAAATACGAATACTTTAAATTTTTAGTAATAATATCCAAGAGATAACTACCGAATATTATAATCAATATTTTTTATTCATTCATAGGCCTCAAAATCAACGTTAATTTTCCGATAGTCTTATCATAATTTTGTGAAATGCAGATTAATACAAAATGCTATGATAGAGATATATCCGCATTTTCCTGGTGCTCTATCTAAAGCTTAATTGATGTCCCTAATCTTAATTATTAAAAACAGCAAACCTAAATCAAAGTGTGTCTGCCTACTCATTTTTCGATGTAACTTGATATATATATAAATCTCGGAGAGAGGTCCGGATATTTCACATTCACCTAATGCTTTTTTTATTAGAAAAAAATTAATCCGAAAATAAAAAGCTTGATAGTCTTTTTGAAAAGCAACAGAAACAAAACTGCCTTTTCTGTTTTTGAACTCCGACCCCTTGAATAGAGCAAGGTTCAACAAGAAATCAATATCTTAATGTTAGTGCAATGAGTTATTCAAAGACTTAACTTTCACTTGGGTCTCAACAATCTAAATTTGTAATAAAGTAAATTAATAAAGAGATAGAGATCTCATGTATTAGGAATTGGCTTCGCAGTTATAAATTCTCATATATTTAATAAAATGTTCCGAAATTCTGTACCCGCCCATCATACAGATATCAACGAATGCAAACACCAGAACACATACCCTTGTCCAGATAACAGCTTCTGTGAAAATACGGTCGGAAATTACCACTGCCCGTGTGATCCTGGATACGTGAACAACTCGCTGGACCTCTGTCAAGGTCAGTTAGGAACTCTGTTCTAATTTTAACTGAAAATAATCTTTTGCCATGGTTTGTAAGGTTGAACAAAAAAAAAAAAAAGGATTCCTTGTCAAAATATTCTCACAACATTGTCAGTTTTCATGCAAAATAACACTTTGTCAGAATGTCCCCATAGTGTTGTCAGTTTTAACAGAAAATAGTTCTCTTTCAAACTTCTTCCTGCCTCGATTAAAGTATCCCGACGGCGTTGTCTGATCAGGCAAAAGAAAAGTGTCTAAAATCTCTCCTGAAACCGATATTAGTCTTATGATTATCAGTAGAGATAATACGGTATTCGCAGAATATACTTCAACGATCACCTAACATTGTTTCAAAATAAATTTATTTATTAAAAGGATTACAGATCATTAATTTATAATGGAAGTCAGATAAAAAGGGATTATGAGCTACCTCCTGTCATTCCTTGCACGTCTTTTCCCCGAAGTCCAGATATCGACGAATGTGCAGATTCAGCCATGTTTAACTGTCCAGATCACAGCTTTTGTAAAAACACTGTGGGAAGCTATCTCTGTCCTTGTCTTCGTGGATACATAGTCGGAGATAGTGGAACTTGCCAAGGTACAGTTTTAGTTGCTAGGTTGTAGGTATTTGTAGCAGTAGATCTCTAATTAAACTTTCAGACTAGCACCAAAGTACTCAGTTTGATTTTTCAGAAACTTTATGTGGTCTTAGAGTACTATATTTTGAGTTTAACCATTTGATACCAATCATAATTAGGATTAATAAATGCAGGTTTTTGTTGCCGAATAAACTCTCAATGTATTTTTTTACGAAATGTTGACGACGATTCTGGACCTTTTTGTTTATTCTTAAAAAAAACTTGGACCCGAGAATGACGCGGTTGATAGCCTTCATGAAAGACAAATCTCAGTAATTTTTTTGTTCGTGAAATGAAGACCCTTTGAGCAGGGAACAACATAATATCTACGTCTTAATGATAGTGCAAAGTGTACAGTAAATGAAAGATGTAACTTTCACTGTACTCTCAACATATCTTAACTGGTGCTGAGACACATTAACGAAAAAATAGAAATCTGTTAAAATAAGAAATTTGCTGTCAACAGTTCTTATAAATTAAAAATGTTCGAAAATTATGTACGGTTCCTATCACTCAGATATAGACGAATGCACACACCAAGACACAAACCCTTGTCCAGCTAACAGCGACTGTGAAAACACGGCCGGAAGTTACCACTGCCGGTGTGATCCTGGATACGTGAACAACAGGCAGCGCCTCTGTCAAGGTCAAAAGTTTAAATAGAATTATAATCCCCTGCCAAAGTATTCCTACAGTTATTAGTTAAATGGGAATAATCCCAGGACAAAGTATTCCCACAGTGTTGTCAGGTTCAAAAGAAAATGTATAAATCATAATCATAGCGTTTTCAGGTTGAGCAGAGAATAATTCCATGTTAAAGTAATCTGAATATGTTTTCAGGTTTAACAAAAAAAAATCCTCCTAAAATTGTTCCCCCAGTGTTTTCAGGCAATAGAAAATTCCTTAAAATCTCCTCTTGAGTCGATCTTAGACTTAGAGTTATAATGAGAGATGATGCGGTGGATTGCCACATAGTGGATATTCTCTGGTTACTGATCGTCTAAACATTAGCTCAAAATGGATTTATTATTTGAAGGATTACAGATCAGTCTTGGATAACAAATTAGAGAAAAATTAGGTGTGATAATTTGTGAGATGAAACAAGGAATAAAATAGCAAGTTGGCTTCACAGAGTCAAGTAATTATTTTCTTAAGCCCTATACCGTTTCGGCACAGGAAAATATCTAATTAAAATTACAAAACATTTTTTCACTTCTTATTCACATTTTGAATATTTTACTTAAGAAGTAATTATGAGCTACCGCCTTTCATTAATTGTATCGCTCTTTTTTTCCCCGAAGTCTAGATATCGACGAATGTGCAGATCCAGTTATGTTTGACTGTCCAGATCACAGCTTTTGTAACAACACTGTGGGAAGCTATCTCTGTCCTTGTCTTCACGGATACATAGTCGCGGACAATGGAACTTGCCAAGGTACAGTTTTAGTTGCTAGGTTGTACCGATAGAGATCAGATTTACCTTTTAGACTGAAACTAATATTCTCGATTCGATTTTCATAAGCTATAGACTTTTAGACCACCGCTTTTTTTATTCTTTGAATCTCATCAACATTAACTGACTTATTGACTTATATCTTAGACTATCCTGTATTCCCTTTCTATCTGTATATAATGTTTGTTTGTCTGGATGTTTCACTTTCATCTTGATTAAATCCCATGGTTTGTCTCTCCTCATATCACCTTCCCATACTGTCGTGAAGATATTCTTGTCCACTGGTTACCGAAGCCAAAAAGTAGATGCTAATGATATTTCTTCTTCTTCTTCTTCTTCTTCTTCTTCTTCTTCTTCTTCTTCTTCTTCTTCTTCTTCTTCTTCTTCTTCTTCTTCTTCTTCTTCTTCTTCTTCTTCTTCTTCTTCTTCTTCTTCTTCTTCTTCTTCTTCTTCTTCTTCTTCTTCTTCTTTACCATTTTCCATGGAACAGACATAGACGAGTGTCTCGACTCCAGCCCATGTCCTGACAACACTGTGTGCACCAACACTGCCGGAGGCTTCACTTGTAGCACCGCACAGGGAACCGGTGAGTGAAACTTTAGGTCAGACAAACCGGATCTCAGAATCTGGTTGAAATAGAAGTATCGATTTCTATTAATCTTCAAACCTGTATCATAGTCTGCTATTAATGGCCATATAGATAAATCTACAGACTCAACTTAAACTAGATGAATAATAATTGTCCATGGCATTGAACTTTAATCCAGCCTGTTAAGTGGATCTTCAAAGAGACTAAACTTTTTTGCGGTGTGGTTTCTGATATGGTTTATGTTCATGAGATTTTGATGCGGTGAAATTCTGCCTCATTGTTTTTATCTTCTTCATGCCAGGTCTCAAGCTGTGTACATGTCAATGTCCGAACTTTCCAGAAAACTTGTCACTTCCTGTAGAGAAGTCACTACAAAAAATTCGGAAACGTCTGATTGTAGACACCAGCAACCTGTCCTCGAAAGTGAGACGCTTGTCTAGCGCAGAAGATAGGCGCGCCTCCAGTGTTTCCATGGGAACGGCTGCCGTTGCTTTGATAGTGTTGGCCCTGACCGTGTTTACACTGCCTGACGTCATCAGTTCATGCCTATGGTTATGGAGACACAGAAAGAATTTTCTCTGCAAATAGGGATGTTTAAGAAAACCTGACTTTCATTTGCGTTGGATCAGCAGACAAATTATTTAATGAAGTCATATCTTACGCTTTTTTTAAAGTTTTTTAAGACGGAATCTATCTCGCGTTAATAGCACAGCAATCTCATAAGCGTAAACACATTCACATGTATACGCGACTATAGCAATGGAACCCGGGGACTTCGGATCTGGAAGCTGATGCCTTACGAAGCTCTTTTTTGCTTTGAGGAAATTTAAAAGAACCCCTCGTGTGAAGTTATGTACACTGAATCGTTTGTGTATTTGTATGTTCGAGAAGAAGACAACAAGTGATCGGGACATTTCTGTTGTATATGTTCGTGATTCTCTTTTTAATGAAGATCTAATGTACCCTCCTCAAACTCTCATCGACATTTGGTCATCAGGTATCAAGTGATGTGGGTAAATTTCTTAACCTATGTCACTCACTGATATTTATCTGTATTGTTTACGTCATATGCATTTTCATTTTCACAATCTAGATTATAAATTTTATTTTAAACACTTTCTTTATTCCATAAATCATATCCTCTGGCAATAAAACCCAGCACTTAAATGTAAGATAAACAGTGTCAACTTTTTTTCATTGTATGTTGATTTGTGACGTATATGGGCGTTTATCTTTAATAATAGTAATAGAATAATAATAATGATAATAATAATAATAATAATAATAATAATAATAATAATAATAATAATAATAATAATAATAATAATAATAATAATAATAATTATAGTAGTAGTAGTAGTAGTAGTAGTAGTAGTAGTAGTAGTAGTAGTAGTAGTAGTAGTAGTAGTAGTAGTAGTAGTAGTAGTAGTAGTAGTAGTAGTAGTAGTAGTAGTAGTAGTAGTAGTAGTAGTAGTAGTAGTAGTAGTAGTAGTAGTAGCAGTAGCAGCAGTAGTAGTAGTAGTAGTAGTAGTAGTAGTAGTAGTAGTAGTAGTAGTAGTAGTAGTAGTAGTAGTAGTAGTAGTAGTAGTAGTAGTAGTAGTAGTAGTAGTAGTAGTAGTAGTAGTAGTATTAGTAATAGTAGTAGTAGTAGTAGTAGTAGTAGTAGTAGTAGTAGTAGTAGTAGTAGTAGTAGTAGTAGTAGTAGTAGTAGTAGTAGTAGTAGTAGTAGTAGTAGTAGTAGTAGTAGTAGTAGTAGTAGTAGTAGTAGTAGTAGTAGTAATAGTAGTAGTAGTAGTAGTAATAGTTTTAAATGATGGTTATGATTTTGATGATGATGAGGAGGAGGAGGAGGAGGAGGAGAAGGAGAAGAAGGACGATGGAAAGAGTGCTAGTTTGAAACTTGTTTTATTATTCAGCCATTGTAATAATTTTTCAGTTTATTAAATTTTGTGGAATAGACAAGAACTCTTGACAAACAACAATGATCGCCGTTTCTAAGCATGACTTTAAAGAACTTTTCTCATATACTTATCTGTAGGAGATCATTGTTGAAAGCTTAGAATCGATGAAGATACACATAAACTTTCTGCTTGGTTCTTGTAGATAAACTTAGTCACTTAGATGTTTTTGATATTTTTTAAGGGATGAAAATTGATTTATATGAAAGACCATAAATTGTTCTTTTAGAAATTAATTCATTTTGAAGCGAAATGTAACAATCTTGTTTTAAGTTATAATGAAGCATATATATATTTAACATTTGTTATCCTTATTCTCAGAGCAAAGGTGATAATGAAATTCCTCCAAAAGAGAATTACGCCGTCTTTCAAATATTTATTGGCTAATCAGAAAAATATGTGACTATTGACATAAAAGGGTCTATTATGAAAATGACACTATAGAGATTACAAAAAATATATATAGAGAGAGAGGCAGAGACAGAGACAAATAGAAAGAGAGAGAGAAAGACAGAAATATTGACCTATAGAAGGGAGAAAGCGATAAAGATAGAGAAATCCACCAAGAGAAAGGGAGAGAGAGATAGAGGATGAGAGTAAAAGAGATAGAGAGTGCGAAAGAAACTGAACGAGATAATGGTGGAGAGAGAGAGAGAGAGAGAGAGAGAGAGAGAGAGAGAGAGAGAGAGAGAGAGAGAGAGAGAGAGAGAGAGAGAGAGAGAGAGAGAGAGAGAGAGAGAGAGAGAGAGAGAGGAAAAAAACCTTGGCCCAGTTGGGTTCCCATCATTTTCGACTTGATCTCACATGAACCTAGTTGTTATCTACCATAGCTATTTTGTGTTGACGAGAGACAATTTAGCAATAATGGCATTGGTCATTTACTACCAGCAGACTTAGTACTGTAGGATTAATTGAAGATAATAACTTTGAACAAAGTAACCCATGCTTCATTTTTAATAATGCCAGAGTGATATTATTAAATATAATTTATGTGCTTTTGCTAACGAACAGATAAAGGCAATACTTCTATAACAAAATTCTGATATAACGATTGCAACCAGTTTTCTCATCCTGATACTGAAGTCAAAGCAGTCAAAATGTTGGAAAAAAAAGTTTTAGAGAGGTTTTTGTTTGACAGAAATTTCTTTTTTTTTTCTTTGTGAAAAACGTAATACCCTTGATGCAACAGCACGCTTTATATTAGACCGACTTCTTCAGCAAAGTCAGTAATTACTGCAAAAAGTATAACTCATGCTCTTATTGCTTTTTCTAAAACTGCTTCTATTCATTGTTTCTCATATTTTGATAAGCACAGTGACATACAATTTTAATTTTTTGATCACAGAGATAGTGCGGATTACAACTATGATTGCGTTTTACATAAAATAACCAGTACTAAAATTTTGGCTTGGAGAAAAAAAAATAAACATCGAAAAAAGAAACATTCGGATAAAGCATAAACTCGGATATGACGTCTATTACAATTCGTTTCAAAGATAAATCTTTAACCGGGTCTGTCTGTAATAAAAAGCTAAATCGAGACCAATACAGACAGTTTGCTCAGCAACGTCGCTTCGTGTCTGGCGCACCGGCAGACAGGCAACCAGAGCAGAGAACCAGTTTTTCTTGGAATCATGTGTTTCCGCATCTTTATCTTATGTTTGGTTTTTTGTGTTGTGGTGGTGGAGTGTCGACACACTCGTCTTTTGCGTCATGCTAGGGACGTTCCTCAGGTAAGTGGATTAAGTTGACGACTGTTGTAGTTGCTGCTTTTGCTGCTATGGCTGTTCCATTTGTTGGAGAATATTTAAGTCGACTAAAATTTCTTTCTTTATTTATTTTTTTTTGTTGTTATTATGCTGTTGAAAATGTCGTCCCAGCATTAGTTATTTTTGCCCCTTCCACAGTATCTGCTGTTAATGCTATGGTTTGGGTTGGACAGTGTTCATTTTTTTTCGTTACATTTCTTACCTTATTCCTAATCTTATGAATTAACTGCATCAGGATAGTACAAAAAAGGATTTAATTTTTTTATTCTTTTAAATTCTACAAGAAAAGATGGTCTCAAAACAAGTTGAAAACATGTTTTTCGTAGCTCTTTTTAATTTCAGCTTTGTTGTGTCCACTTTGACCCTCTCCTTCTCCACCCCCTCCCCTCAACCCTCCTTCCTGCGTACCTTTCTTTCAAAGGATGCGGTAAATCTTCCACCAACTGGCAATCTCATCGAGTTCTTATCTGTAGAGAAAAGCCTGACTGTAGAGAACAAAAACACTTTCAGACTCCGCTTCAGAAAGAACAGACAGGAGTTGAAACTTGAGTACTTTGACTTCATAACGCCTCTACCAAGTAAGTTAGTTTTAAAGTATATTTATCGTGGTGACGAAAGAAATAGAGGAGTGAGAGAGGAATAAAAAGAGTGGGAAAGGTGAGGAGTGTGTTAACAATACATGATCAAATTGTGTTCTAGATAATGTTACCCGTGCAGTTAATGTCATTATGGGTCATGAAAGTCGTGGAATATTAGTCTGTACAAATGGTATTTGGAAAAACTGATGACGCTTGTCAAGTTGCTGGAAACAATTATGCTGTTATTAGTGATGTAGATTTCGTGAAACCAAAGCAGTGATATTGATCAGTTACGCAAATTATAATTAGAACACATGAGATACACGATACCTAGGGGGTTACCATTTTATATCAGCCTTTTTTTGTGTTTGCGCAAGGTAAAATATTGTCTAAGTTCAATTTTTGTTGCAAAGTATTTGCTTTTGTTTTAAATATTTACAGCTTGAAAAAGAAAAGAGAACCTGTTCCGAAAAAAATATATAACTAATGAATCAGCTAATAACATGAGTTAAATTATCTGTAGATCGTGAAGAAATGTAATGAAACTGGGTCTTCTAAATTAATGACGTTATCTCTTTTCTCTTCGATTGCCAGAAAGCGGAAGTGAGGGCCAGGAAGAAGACAATATTTCTACTTTCACTTTCTCCGCCGAAGTTGTAAAGCATTCGGACGCAGTCTTTTCTGTGTCCACATTAGACAAGAGGTATGCTGTTTAGATATCGCACATCGTTTATCATTATACTCTTATCACACTGAGCGAGATGAACTGTCTGTCCTCAAACTCTTCATCGCCTTTATGGCACTGAAGCTGCATTTTTCAGCTTCACATATCACACGCGGCTCTAAAAGTTTTTTATCTAGAAATAGTAGAAGATCGGAAACAAACTCACTGAACCTAATATAATTTTCAGACGCGAAGACTCTTGTTTAATTGATTATTCGTTTCTAGGAGAAAGCTGTATCGATCAAAGTATTTTCTATAAACTAATGAGACTAAGAACGCACAATAATTTTGAAGTAATGAATAAATAGTTCTATAGTCTGCTTTTGGTTACTGTTTATCAAAACGTGCCGTCCCTTTTTGTGCTTGCGCTTACCTTATCCAGTGCCAGAATTATGTTCATATTGAGGAACTCCAACGGAGGCGCTGCAAGGCAAGACGCCATCCAAATGCCAGAATTCGTTGTCCTTCCTGCAGGAGATATCATCTACCAGCCCAACCACGATGCGCAGTTTAAGGTTTTGTAGTTTTTTGGGTTTTTTTATAATATCCTTTTTCCTTTTAATATTAAGTTATTATGTTGTGTTCATTAAGCCAGTTTCCTGATGACTAATAGGACTTACATTTGAACCACAAACTTTGGTAGCATCGAATATTACTAGGTGAATCCACACGATATTTTCAGAAGCGTTTTTTCCTATGCAAACCGATACGGGATCATTTTTTTCAGTCACTTTGGATCAGTATGCATACCGCACATCGCATAATGTGTCGTCTGTAATTTGTAAGAAATGGGCTTATGTTTATTAGTACTTTTAATTTTATCCTGAACATTTTGACTGTCTAACTAACACATTTCCATCTCATATCAAATAAAAACATACCCCTTTTTGTATCAGGTGTATGTGACTAAAGGCACAGAGACGTCCGACCAGTGGCCCGATCCACTCCATGTGTACTTCCATGTGCTGGATGCCACCATAGGAGAATTCAAGAGTGTCTATGACTTTGACAGTCTGGCCGAGGCAACACGGAGGTAAAAATATTGATTAATTATGCTGCTATAATTTATCCCATAAATGTGCAAGAGTTCTGGGGTTTTTTTTCCGTTTTTTATTCGCACTAAATCCATCAGACAATGAAGTTTGGACCAGAATGTTTGATGATTAGTTAAAAGATCTACCTCAAACACATCGTTATGAGGTGAATCAAGATATATACCTACATTACCAATAGGACACACTCAATAGACGTTTGTGGTGATTAATTTTTTTTTATAAAAATATGAAATCATACAAAAGCGTTTAGAAACAACCAAGAAAAATTTTCTATCAAAATCCGTAAACCATGTGCATAAACATGCATACCTTAGTTGAAATAAATAGTAAGGTTATCAATAGTACTATCTAAAAAGGTGGTGTGTATTCAAATTTGACAAGAATGGATATAAATTGTTCAGAAATAATCCTAAACGTGAATCTGATTCAGTAGTTTATTGATTGTAGATCTGAGTTTCAGATCTAACATCGGATAAAATTGACAATGGTGTGTTCAAGATGGATTTATTTTACTAGTCTTTGGTAACACCACCAATGCGAACAGATCGGTACAAAGGTAAAAAAAAGGTAAAACTTTGATACATTTTCTTTATATCTATGTAGGGCTATAGGTTGGTTATATCAACATTCTGGCAAGTCAAGTAATTATTTTGATATTTTTCTTCAGGGAACTTGCTGGTGGTATCAACGAGACGACTGTTACAGTGAAAACCTCCGAGCACCAGATCACAGGCCTCATGGATGTCCACTACTCCTCTAGGGGGGAGCCGGGAGATCTGGTGGCAGAAATCGTGGTAAACCGACTTCTAGTCTGTCACCCAGGCAAAGAAGCCGATAAAGAATCGACATTTGACTTAATTTAACAACATTTCGAATTATAATAAACTCATTACGAAATAAAACTTGGCACAAGTTGTCGACATACTACTCGATCATTGAGGTAGTTTGGTAACTGTAGAAATTGTGACTGACACGTTGTATCTACATTCTATCCAATCCGTGAAGAAGTCTGATAACTGAAGAAATGATGACTGACACAGTCTGTGGACATTCTACTTAGTTAGTGAGGAAGTCTGATAACTGAAGAAATGGTTAATGACACAATCCAATCTAATTTTAATTCAGTCTGTAAGACTGAAGTGCTAGTAATGGATGAAATATCTCTCTCTCTCTCTCTCTCTCTCTCTCTCTCTCTCTCTCTCTCTCTCTCTCTCTCTCTCTCTCTCTCTCTCTCTCTCTCTCTCTCTCTCTCTCTCTCTCTCTCTCTCTCTCTCTCTCTCTCTCTCTCTTTCTCTCTCTCTACTCACTATGTAGTTACTATCCTCAACCTTTAAAGTAATTTCTGACTAGTTTATTTTTTTTCCCGCAAATTCACCTCGACTTGCCATAGAACAAAAAGATAGCCCTAAAACTTCTTTCTTTCTGTAATTCTAAAAAAAAAAACTAGGTCAAACTGTCAATGTTGCGGCCAGAACAAAGTAACTTAACTCTGTTCACTTCACAAATGATGCTGTTTAGCATTCGTTCGCCGTTTTCTCCTTTGCAATTTCCTCTGATTTTTTCACTAATACCCTCTGACTACAAGAAATGCAGCGATTTTTGCCAAACTCAATCATAAACTTCTTTCATGTCCAGGTGAGCAAGGGCGTGGTTCTAAGACCCTCTGTTCTGCCCAATGCCTTCCCAGACGGTTACGTTGGCTTCGTGCCAAAAGAACAGGAATACTGCGAGTAAGTGGTCAGAACTGGACTCTTGTCTTACGTGAGATGGGTCAAGCCTCTCTCAGATTGCTCGCCATTTTCATAGGAAAGTAACGGCCATTTTACTACAAAAAAATTTGGAAATTTGTGCCTATTTTTTCACAAAAGATTCAATAACATATGTGTAGCATTAATTTTGAAAGCGAAGCAAAATGATATTAATTAAGGAGCTTAAATGTGTCGTACATAAAAATTAGACATGACCCAAGATTTTTAAATTAAAATGATGACACGAACAAACTATTGCCGACCTCAGTTTTATCTTCGTTTCATTCTTGAACCTTTCATAAAATCTGATGTTCTTGTTATCTCAATCGACATATTATTCATTATCGGAAAAAAACAGCAAACTAAGTTATTCTTTATCGCAGCTCATAAACAAATGTCTTAGGTGTGTTGAAAAAAATTAATAACGTGCAATAATTTTGCTCAGACTTAGCTTAGAACATTTAAATTTAAAATTATATTTTTTTTTCAACTATAACAATTTTTTTATTTCTTTGAAATGCAAAGTTTGTGTCTCATCAAATATAATAGAGTGGGGTAACAACTGTTCTGATATTGTTTAGAATCAATAGTGACGTCACAGTTTTTTCTCCCAATAGGTTATACAAGTTGAAAAGTTATTTAAGAAAATATGCGATCGAAAAAAAAAACATTACATCAATAAGGGGAAGTTATTATGTTCCAAATCTAAGAAATCACGTTACACTGATTTAGGCATCGGGCAGTTTAGTAATGATTATGTGAAATGCTTGATTTACATCAAATAGTATAGTGCAGATATAGCTCGATGCTTTCGTCAAGCTTTATCGAAAGCTAAACTTGTGTCTGCAGGTATGTGTCTAGTGCCACGTTATTGTTTGTGGGTTTTTTTTTTGTCATTTTCTAAGTGAAGGAGACATTTCTGCTTCCCTATACATCACATTCCCACAGCAGAACCTTTGGGAAACCTAGAAATGAATCTAAATGCCGTATATAAATTTCCTGTTGTTCCAGAGTTGGCGCTGATTGTATCGTGAGCTGTGTTGCTGTTGGTAATTCTGTGTCCTCCATTTATGTCTATGAGATTATCGATGGGGACTCGCAAGTGCAGGTCACAAACACCACAGAGTAAGCGCTTTTCCCCCCTCTGTTACAAAAAAAAAAAAATAAAAAAAAAAATAAAAACAGAACGAGTGTTTTCACTTGGTAGCAAGCTTTAGCTGATATTTTGAGCCTCTCATGATTTCTACAATCACAATATGAAGCAGTAACCGAGAGAGAAATAAATTAAATAAAATTAGGAAAAATAAAAATAAACATGGTTCATTTCTAATAAAAAAATACATTTTGCACAGCACTTTCTTACATCTTTTAATAGCCGCGTGAAAAAAATAGAGATGACTAACACTAAGAAATCAAACATTATTGATATTTCTATTTCTTTCCATTTCTACTCCCATTGCATAATTTCATTCTCTTTTTTGTCTGTGTCTCTTTCTGTCTGTCTTCCTCTTTTTCTCCCTGCAACTCACACCCCCCTCCCCTCCTTTTTTTTTACTCTCTCCCCCTCCTCAGATCGGTGGATCATTACCCCTACTCCCTCCAAGTGACCTGGGACTTGAGCTCCACAGACCAGTCCCTCGCGGGGGAGGTCAGGCGGTTCCACTGCCAGGCTGAGGACGCTGAGCACCACACTGACGCCAGCCTGGTCACGGCGGTCGAGTACCGCCTCGTGGTTGTTATCGATGAGGACAGGTCGAATGTCGCACTGCAGGTACAGGACATCCTTGTCTCCCTCTTTTTTTAACCCTCATAGATCTAACGCTCACTAGTTAAGTTGAAAATAACATGCTTGAATACCTATCTGACTTTTAAAAAACCGATTAACGACAAATGCCCTCTAATTTTCGAGTAAAATTTTACGAGATAAGCTGTTAACTTTGGTCAAAAATCGCTTATTATTTTCATCTAGATTTCTGTGAAGTCAGTCGTGTAGTCAGGTGGCATTTCGTGTTCTTTCGCTTTTTTAATGTTACTTTGAATAAAGTAAAAAAAAACTGAATTTCATCAATTTTCTCCAAAGGCAAATGGAAACATAACAGACGCTGTCCTGACCTGCGCAGTAAGTGGATACCCTCGGCCTAACATGACCTTTAACCTCGAGTATGAATACGCCCATTTCAGTGGCGTCGCCCCAGACGAGATAATCACCGAAGGTAAAAATGAGTTCCTTATGCTAAAGGAAGTGACCTTTCACCCCGACGAAAGTCACGGCGGTTATTTTCATACCCCCACTGGGGATCTGCGCTCTGCCACTTGTGAAACTTTCCAACCAGGAACCTACACATCTAGCAGCTACCAGCTACCCTTCGAAAATATCTATACGTGATGAATATTAACCCCTATCGCCTCTTCAGATTTCACGGCCGTTTCTCATGTTGTCAAGAGTAGTTTCAGAGCTTCAAACTGTCATCTCATAAAAATGTAATTAAAGATATGCATGGGACGTTTGATATTTGCTTAAAGTACTTGTCTATTCGGCTAGATTTTAATGAACTGAACAATTGTGGAAATGATTAAACAAAGAAACAGAGTTCAAGCTAGAATTCCTTGTTTTTCTTTCGTTCTGTATACCATCATCTTCGTTATCATCATCATCATCATCATAACTAACATTATATATATATATATATATATGTATATTGTTATTTGTATTACTATTTTTTCTGCTTCTTCTACTTCTTCTTCTTCTTCTTCTTCTTATTATTATTATTATTATTATTATTATTATTATTATTATTATTATTATTATTATTATTATTATTATTATTATTATTATTATTATTATCATAAGATTATTAACGTTATTTTAGAAAAAGAACCACTGAAGACTATATACGTGACAACTTAACATACAACTAAAAAGAAAGACTATTGACACTGTATGCCTTGCAACTAAAGTGCTGGGTTTTATTGCCAGGGATATTTGGAAAAATGAAAGTCTTGACAATAAAACGTTTGTTCAGTATAATCAAAATAAAAATTCATACGACATAAACATTACCGATAAAATTTTAGTGAGTAACAAGGTTGACAATTTTACCCTCATCACTTGAGATCTGATGACGAAATGTTGATGTGAGTTTGAGGAGATTAGATCGGATCTGCATTAAAAACAGAACCTCAAACATATACGGTAAAATCTATCTCAACAAGTCTCTCCCTCTCGCACATAGAAACATACACACGATTTAGTCTTCAAAACATTACACGAAGGGTTTCTTTAAATTTCCCCAAAGCAAAAAAAAGCTTCGCGAGACATCAGCCTAACCCCCGAGTACATCGTTTTGGGCGCGTATGCATGTAAATGTATTTTCGCTTATGATATTGCTGTGATTTTAATGTAAGATAGATTCCATCTCCAAATCCAATGCAAATGGCAGTCAGGTTTTCTTAAACATATTTATTTGAGGAGAAAAACCTTTCTCTGTCTCCATAACCATAGGCATGCACTGATAACGTCAGGCAGTGTAAACACGGTCAGGGCTAAAACTATCAGAGCAGCGGCAGCCATTCCCATGGAAACACTGGAGGCACGCCTATCTTCTGCGCTAGACAGGCGTCTCACTTTCGAGGACAGGTTGCTGGTGTCTACAATCAGACGATTGCGAATGTCTTTTGCGGACTCTTCTAGTGGAAGTGACATGTTTTTGAGAAAGTTCGGGCACTGGCATGAACACAGCTTGAGACCTGGCATAAGAAGATTAAATCACTGAAGCAGAATTTCACCAAACAAAAATCTATCTATATGGCCAAAATTATATGGCAGACTATGTTACGAGTTTGAAGAATAACCAAAATATATACTTCTATTTCAACCCGATTCTGAGATCCGGTTTGTCTGCCCTAAAGCTTCACTCACCGGTTCCCTGTGAGGTGCTACAAGTGAAGCCTCCGGCAGTGTTGGTGCACACAGTGTTGTCAGGACATGGGCTGGAGTCGAGACACTCGTCTATGTCTGTTCCAAGGAAGATGAATAATAATAATAATAATAATAATAATAATAATAATAATAATAATAATAATAATAATAAGAAGAAGAAGAAGAAGAAGAAGAAGAAGAAGAAGAAGAAGAAGAAGAAGAAGAAGAAGAAGAAGAAATATCTTAAGCATGTACTTGCTGTCATAGTGGCTAAAAGAAGAAGAAATATCTTAAGCATGTACTTGCTGTCATAGTGGCTCCAGCAACCAATGGACAATAACATTTTCATGGTCGAATGGAAAAGGGGATATGTGATGCGACATACCATAAAAGTGACAAAGCAGACAAAGAAACAGACAGATAGACCAACGATCAAAGAGGCAATGAAAAAGTGCCTTGGAAATGTTGGTTATGTTGTATAGGTTATATTCCACATAACATTTTTGCGGTTCCACGAATAGCAACAAAATGTTGGTCAAAAAGAGAACAGTTTAAGATATGTCGACGAGAGATAATTATTATTTGGCTGGAGAGAAAGGAAAACTTAACAACTATTGCTATATATACAACCACGCGGGCCTTCTGTATTCCTGCTAGTTGACCGAGATGGTGGACATATTTGACTAGAATTTCAATATCTTGGAGAATCGATTTCTATCGGAACTGATGATTACTGAAACATCGTTTCTTTTCATAAAAGAATATTGATAATCTTGGCTCTAAAATATTTATTTTATTTTTAAATTTTGTGAGCAGTTTTTCTTCAGCTTTAATTGTATTGCAAGAAAGCTATCAAATGCAACAATCTACGAGATATACCAATAAGAAATTTCGCATCAACACCATTGAAATAAAGCAAAGGAAATGCTTGAATAGAAAAAATAGATAAATTATATTTTTACTGCTACGTAAAAAACAAAACAAAACCAGTAATACTATTTTTATAAGTATCTAATAGGTCATTATAGTGCTTTTTCTGAAAGTGTTTTCTTTATCATTGAGGAAGTTTTTTCATGTGTGCCAATTAATATTGACTTGGAATAAAAGTGTTTGAAGAGAAACGATACCAGAAAGATAAATAGACGACCGAAATAAAGAGATATAGGGCCGGAGAGAAGAGGGAGAGAGAGAGAGAGAGAGAGAGAGAGAGAGAGAGAGAGAGAGAGAGAGAGAGAGAGAGAGAGGGAAGGGAAAAAAAAAAGGGGGGGAGGGGGGGCAATTCCTTATATCTTTCTTCTTTGTTTATCACATAGGATTCTTTTTGGGCATTAAGGCCTTCCATTAGATGAGATGGCGAAAGAAGAAAAGATGGCGGTCATAACCCATCCTGCGTAACTTCCGTTTTTCTGCCATTGTCCCACAGCAAAAAGCACCAAAGATGAAGTTTTACTTTGGTTCTCCACGGTGATTAATTATGGAGTAGCAGCGATATGTATTGTTAAAACATAGATGAAGAGAAATCCTTGAGGATTCGTTTTACAGTGGCCGTAACTATAGCGCATTCAGCCACCACCTAGTCTTACTGAATGTTCTTTTGTGGTGCGCTTATCAATTCTGAGTTTGCCACCGTCAGTGCGAACCGTTTAAACTGGTTGAATAAATGTATAGATTCAGAACAAATTCAATCGATTGGTGTTTGAGTAACCGCAGCTACTTGAGTCTAATCGGGTTTGGTGAGTAATTTTATTTCGAACTCGGTTCAATAGCGCAAGTAGTTTATCTATTGAATTAGACATTAATTCCATTGACAATAAACTTATTGCTGGGTGCATTCTCTGGGTCGTCACAACCTAAGGATAAATTTCATGGCTCGGAATAATTCATTGTTGAGACAATGAACCCGCTGGTGAAAATAGATATTGTAGATATCTCAAAGGAAACAATACTGTCTAAGATGTTATAAAACTTGAAAGAAAGCTCTTCTATCGTGACTGATCTTACAAAAAGCAGTGATAAATGTCACTTTTGGTAGGAATGTCCCATGAAAAGTTTGTGAAACACATTGATCTACAAAATCGAGAGAAAAATTACATCGGAATCATTTTTTTTTTTGCAGACAAGTTTTCTAAGCTGAAAAATCGAGTTAGCATGATAGTTGAAAGCTAACCTCGCTCTGCAGTACAAAGAGTCTATCTCACAAGTCTTAAAATGAGCTTAGGTGAGAAACGTAAAATAAATCATTTAAATAGTTAATATCGCGAGGAATGGTAAAAATCAAAAAATTACAATGAAAACAAGGCTGTTTCAAGAAGACATTGATTATGGATCTCAAGTAAAAAGTTTGATGTGGGTACAATAAAACATCCTCATTCACAACAATTGATCAAGGAGAGAAACAAAGTTGTAATGAAAGCATTTACAGAACAAAATGGTCGGTGCATGTATTTAAAAACGCGTGCGATTTTAATATTCAAAATTTATGGTACTAGCAACCTTCTCGCCGCTTCACCGCCTCTCTCTCTCTCTCTCTCTCTCTCTCTCTCTCTCTCTCTCTCTCTCTCTCTCTCTCTCTCTCTCTCTCTCTCTCTCTCTCTCTCTCTCTCTCTCTCTCTCTCTCTCTCTCTCTCTCTCTATCTATCTCTATAAGTATCTATCTATCCATCTCTTAATCTCTCTTTTTCGATATATTATATATATAATTATGAAATACCTGGACTAAGGCCTTGTCATGTATATACATATATATATATATATATATATATATATATATATATATATATATATATTTATGAAATACCTGGACTAAGGCCTTGTCATGTATATACATATATATATATATATATATATATATATATATATATATATATATCACTCTTTTCATTTTCGATCTCTGTCTATATCTTTCTCTATCTATATTTTGCTATGTCGCTCTCTACCTATCTCTATTATTGTGCCCGAACATCCAAATGTATCCTTATCATATACCATATAGGTGATGATTGTGCTGATGTTCGTGATGAATACAATGCCGATTGAATAAAAATGGCGATGAAAAATATGATCTATAAAACTTTAGAATACGAAGAAAAACAAGCAGAATCGACATAAAAACATCATCACGTGACTTACCATGACACTCGTCATTTATCTTTTCGAAGCCTGCAAGACATTGACAAGTATAACTGTAGGGGAGGTTGACACACACGCTATTAGCAGTACAGTTGTATGAAGATGGTGTCAGGCATTCATTGACATCTGTTGAAAAGGGTTTTATGAAGCATTAAACTTCCTTTGTCTTCCAGTCTACATCAATCTATTTTGTCTTGCGCAATTTTTACTAGACATCTTCAGCGTTTTGAGTTAGAATTTGATTTAAATCATAAGAAAAAATCCATACTTTTAACTCAGCAGACTGACAACGATATACCCTATATCCATGAAATATGTTTGGTCGAACACCATTATCTGAGATGAGGAGCATACTGCAACATGAAAGTCGTAAAAACTTTATACTTCAACTAGGTTAAAGGCCAAAGTGATGCTTGTCTTTGGAAACTGTACGGACGCTTTGAATAAAGTGATTCTCGTTTATCTACCATTTTGTTTATCATAATGCAGTTTTTATCATTCAGATTCAATCAAATAGAAATTTTCATGGTGAACTTTAATAAAAATTCAAATATCTTAGTGAAGCTAATTCACTGAAAAATGTGATTTGGTCTAACTCCAAACTAAATTTTTAGATGAACTTTTTAATTAAATCATATTTAAATGTGGACTTTACGAATATTGTTTTGGCCATAAAGGTGTTGCTTTAAGCTCTTCGGTTTTGTTAAACTTGATTTTATTTTGGGCTGAATCATCAGTAAAATACATTTTTGCCTTATTACACAAACAGATCACTAGAACTTGTTCCGAAGATGTGAATTAATTTTGTTACTGCACATGAATTTCAACCTTTGACCTCCGATGTGGACCTTAGAAAATAGTGTAAAGCCAAAAATCTTTTTAGGGTGTAAAAATGTCTTAAGTCTGAGCGATGCCATAGTGATGACACGAAGATTTTAATAACATGAAACATGCATTAAGATACTAGTGGTTCATGCACGAATAGAGCTTGTACACAATTAACTCATTATATCGTTAATAGTTCATTTAAAAAATAGATCAGAATATGAGTTATTGAAAGATATCATTATTATTGAATGAAGATCAGAGGTGACTAATTCATATTTCAAATTGTTAAAAACAGCCGCGCTAAATCCAGTCAATCTAATTTAATTCTAACAATTCAAAAAAATTTATAAAAAATTTTCAATCAACTTAGTTATTAATCAAATTTGATATCTTTCAAACATCATTGTACACCGATTTATCAAACAACCAAACAATCAGTTAAACCATATATGAATCAATCAATTAATCAATCAATCAATTAATCAATCCATATAGTTATGAAACATAAAATAAATGAACAAATATATCAATCCAACAGTTAATTACTCGAGCATACAATAGAAATCGCGATTGGAACTCACCTTGCATGCAGATACCTTTCACTTCCCAATAGCAACAGTTGTCTCTAAGAAGTGGCCCATCAGGACATTCATCATACCGGAATACAATTTGGGTAGGCCTGCATATCAAAGATTGAAGTAAACAAAGTGAAGGATCCACCGATTCAGGCGTATGACCACTGAGGTTTGGTTCTCGTCGCCACCACCATACGGAGTTGACCTCTTCGTCACTCCACCAATAGGTATACGATTCGCCTTCTGCATGATAAGAGAAGCAATAGAAGAAAAAGACATTGACTATGAGTTTATTATGTTTAGGATAAGGTACTGCATAACTTACTGTCGCTTGTTTTAGGTTGAAATTAGGGTTTCGAGAGTATTAACCGTAGAAATTTTGAGTGAAGCCCAGTACCTGATGACGTATTTCCGGCAAATAAAATGTGTCGATATCTTGTCTCAAGTGTTCTCTATTTGTTTAGAACCAGTGCTGATGAAAAGCTTTTTATCCCTACTAGGAATAATAGCAAGCCAAACTAAATTAAGGAAATTCACAGAAAGAAACCGGTCGTTCAAATAAGAATTATATTAAATTCCCGTTTTCAACTCTGCGAATTTCTCCAGGATCTCGCAAGTTCCCATGGAAAAAAAATCACATAACATAAAATGATATAATGCACTAAAAATGAATTTACAAGCAAAATTTGTAAATGTGGTAATTCTAATATATCAATATTTAAGCAAACAACTTTAGGGCTTGACCTAATGAGATGGAAACACGCCTGTAAGAAAATGGTTTTAAAAATTTATAAAAATATCGATACGAGCATTTGTATGATAGATAGAAAGAAAGAGAGAAAAAGAGAAGGAAAGAGAGAGAGAGAGAGAGAGAGAGAGAGAGAGAGAGAGAGTTCTTTCAGTGACTTTACAAACTAATTTAATCATAAGCAACTAATTATGATTGTATTAAAAGCCTAATACTGTATATATATAATGTTCTAGTCTTGCTTCACAGATAATTAATTTTAAAAGTAGAGCCAATTTGTTCCAATGGTACCTAAGTGGAAATTTTTTAAAACACCCTTGTTTTCTTGTGGATAGAAAATGAGATACGCTTTTACTCAAGCACTTGTGGTGTATGCATCTTATTCAATGCAATAGTTAAATGAAAGAAGACATAGAAATAGATTTTATTATGAAGTAAAAACCCAACCGTTCAGAGTTTGATTGATGTACAACCAGAGATCGTATTCCTCATCCTGAAACAAGCTGAACAGCGAAGCTTGGAGGAGCGAGTACTCCGAGTTGGTATCGATAACGCCCACATCAAAACCGCTCGATCCACAAGCTTCAGTAAAGTTGCTGGGACTCCTAGAAAATTATTTTATTAATTAACGTCGAAATTGAAAGACTCATTCACGATAAAAGAAATACACAGAGTCATTTGTCTTGTCGTTTTCCTTTTTCTTTTTAAGTGCGATAATAGTATGTCTCAAGTTCGTAGATATAAATCAAGAATTTAATTCTAAAAAGCTATGAAAGTGAAATGTTCCTCTCATCCATATTTTCTAAAAAAGAAAAAAAAAGAAAAAAACTGTTTACTTTTCATTATAATGCAATAGTTTAGTGCATCTTCTCTGTGGACTTGGTTTTTTGAAAAATATTCTTTTATTTATTTTTTTTTTAAATCAACATTTTTGTTTCTTCACCTACATAAAAATAACAACAAGAAATTGGCTCATTTTGACTGTCTTCATGTTTCCCATATCAAAACCTATTGAATATGTTGCTGCAGCTATTGTAGTAATGATGATGATGTGGTTGTTGTTGTTGTTATTGTTGTTGTTGTTGTTGTTCTTCTTCTTCTTCTTCTTCTTCTTCTTCTTCTTCTTCTTCTTCTTCTTCTTCTTCTTCTTCTTCTTCTTCTTCTTCTTTTGAAACAGACATAGACGGGTGTCTCCTTCTAATTATCATTATTATTATTATTATTATCATAATTATTATTATTATTATTATTATTATTATTATTATTATTATTATTATTATTATTATTATTATTATTATTATTATTATTATTATTATTATTATTATTATTATTATTATTATTATTATTATTATTATTATTATTATTATTATTATTATTATTATTATTATCATTATCATTATTATTGTTATTAGTATTATTATTATTTTATTATTATTATTATGATCATCATCAGCAGCAGCAGCAGTAGCAGCAGCAGCAGCAGCAGTAGTAGTAGTAGTAGTAGTAGTAGTAGTAGTAGTAGTAGTAGTAGTAGTAGTAGTAGTAGTAGTAGTAGTAGTAGTAGTAGTAGTAGTAGTAGTAGTAGTAGTAGTAGTAGTAGTAGTAGTAGTAGTAGTAGTAGTAGTAGTAGTAGTAGTAGTAGTAGTAGTAGTAGTAATGGCAATATTTTATCACCATTTTTTTGTTAAAACTTTATTACTGTTATTATGACTATAGTATTCGATCGCACTGAAAGGTAGCCTCTACCAGTATTCGATCGCCTGCCCTCCATATAGCAGCTTGAAGGTCTGGTGACTCTGCCACCAGGCGCTCCCTCTGGATTCACAAGACTGGAATTCTAAGTTCTGTTTTACTACATATAGCGATAATTTGAATAGGCCAACATTTAATACTTTTGTTGAATCTTAGTTTAGATTGATATTTTTTCACAAGTTGAGTTTGTTGCTCATTGCGGTGAAGCCAGCAAATACCTTAGGTCCGATTTAAGAAAAAAAAACACGTAAAACAACTCTACCTGTGTTGAAATTTGTTCTTTGAAATGAAGAATTGTTTATGCGAAAGATTGAAGACAAGCTGTTGGCTGCAGGCAGGCCGTATGGTGGATTCTGTATATGTAAGATAATTTGATAAAGTAAGAGAATCACATTTATAAGAGACCAGAGTTAAGAGACTATAAGTTTGTGTGGAATTACCAGGACAAACTACGCGCTGTGGAGCGCAGAAGTCCGTGATATCAGTTCATTCTGACAAGTCTAAAATACTGTAACGTCTTCCGTTTTTTTTTAACTTCTTAATTTATACTTACTTATAATTTATAGTCTTCAAGAATAAAAAGTAATCATTGAACAAACGTTTTAAACTTGAATTAAAGTTTCATATTTGTAACAAGTAAACCACCAAATTTCCTTACCACAGTACAAAACAGCCAATGCGAGGGCAAGTCCTGGATTTTTCCAAGCCATGCATGCAACACCGTGTATCAGGTTTTGATTTCTCATGCTAGAATTTCCTTGTCCACGGCACTAGTTACTAGGATCTTCAATAAGTAAGCCCGTTCTGGGATCTGTTCGTTACGGACATGTTTTAATACAAGTCATATGAGACGCTCAAGGATACAACTGGGAACTTGTAGACCATTTCAAGATTAGGGGGGAGGGGGTGGTGGAATTCTTCCCGGCTTCACTCTTGCAGCAATTTAAGTCTAAACTTGAGTGGAACAGTTTTTGACTTGAATCGGTCTCTAATGGTCGGTGTTAACAAAATAATGTGAAGGAACTTAAAGATGTCACCTACACCAAATACTTGACGCAATAATCGCAGAAAAATAATGTTATGTTTCTTATTGAGTTCCGATTCTTTTAAATCTTGTTAAACCGCGAGACTTGAATAATCAAAAAATTTCTTAAAGTTATTGCGTCTCAAGCCAGCTTTTCTGCCTGCAAACCTTCATTTTTGAAGAATTAAGTCTCAATTACAACAATATTATTCACAAACAACGAGATACATTCTATTTTGTCAAGTGTTCTGGATGCGCGAAAAGCATTAGTTACTAAACCATTACATTTTAACCTGGGGAACATGTTTCGCAAACTGATGATGCAGGATCTAAGGAGTAACATCAGATGAATATGAAGACAATTGAACATTGTCTGAGACTGTGAGCCCTGCAGTTAGACAAAGGCTCAAGGCGAACCTGGCCGTGTTAGAACTTGAAACGCTGTTTGAATTGGTCGCGGCCCATCTAAGATGAAAACATATAACTCGATTTTATTGTTCTCTCTCCCTCTCTCTTTCTCATTATACCTTACTCTCTAAAACTCTACCCCGTGCCTTTATTCTCTCTCTCTCCCTACTCTCTCTCTCTCTCTCTCTCTCTCTCTCTCTCTCTCTCTCTCTCTCTCTCTCTCTCTCTCTCTCTCTCACTGCTTGCTCTTATCCAAATAGTGTTAAAATTGATTTCCTTAGCCAATCCATGCTTTACAGTAAAGCAGCCTATAGCTGTTATCATTCCTTTTGATGTCATGAGTTTGTTTAGGGACTGCGCTGAAGTCATGAACATTCATTTAAGATGTCTTTGAAAATTAAATTGTGGTCTTATATTTTAAGTCCTCATTCATCCCTTTCATTTGCTTTGAATATTGTGTTTTCTTACAAGATGAAAAACCGTTGAATGGTTATTTGTCTTCGATCCAATTCCTAGGGACTTGCTTTTTTTTATTTATCAAATTATTTGGACATTATTTTGTGTGCTTTTCGCACCTTTAGTATGAATTGCAATATACTCTACAAGAATTGTGCTGGTAAACCTATTCCCCAATCCCCCTCCCAAACACACACACTATTTTTATCTGTATATTTTCTTTCTAATCTTTAATTTAGCGAATTTCTGTTGGTTGTGTATAGTACTTGTCTATTCAACTACCTATAATGAACTGAAAAAAACAACAACTATGGTATTGGCTGAATGAAGAAACAGAGTTGAAAATAGCATATTTGTTTTTCTCTCATCTATTTCTTTCATCAGTAGCATCATCATTATTATCATCGTCATTAACGTTGTCATCATCATCATCATCATCATCATCATCATCATCATCATCATCATCATCATCATCATACCACCACCATCAGCACATCATCATCATCACCCTCATCACCATCATTATTATTATTATTATTATTATTATTATTATTATTATTATTATTATTATTATTATTATTATTATTATTATTATTATTATTATTATTATTATTATTATTATTATTATTATTATTATTATTATTATTATTACTACTACTACTACTACTACTACTACTACTACTACTACTACTACTACTACTACTACTACTACTACTACTACTACTACTACTACTACTACTACTACCACTACTACTACCATCATCATCTTGATTATTACTACTATTATTTTTACATGCCTCTAATTATCATTATCTAAATTTCTCATTGGGCGGTAAACTGTTTATACAAAGGTCACAGCAGTAAATTAGCCTGGTAATTTGTTCAGCTCTGGCTGTATGACAAGGCCAGAAACATCGCAATATGCCCGTGAGTAATTTGGTAGAAAGTCTAGTTGGAGGATTTGGTGATTCTCACAGACAAAGATGAGTAGGTCTTTATATATGTATAGCAATGAATAGAACTAAAAGTCAGTGTATTTGTCTGTCTATCTGTCTGTCTGCTTATCTGTCTGTTTTTCTATCGATCTATTTTTTTGTCTGTCTATCTCTTTGTTTGTCTGTATGTTAATTTGTCTGTCTGTCTATATGTATGTCTGTTTATCAGTCCGTTTTCTGTCTATCTGTCTATTTGTATGCTTTCTCTCTCGGTCCGTATTTCACAATATTTCCCTCCATCTCTCTCTTTCTCTCTCGGTCCATTTCTCACTAAATCTCCTTCTTTTTCTCTATATATCTCTCGTTCCTTATCTCACTATATCTCCCTTTATCTCTGTCTTTCTTTCTCGGTCCTTATTTCACTAAATCTCCCTCTATTTCTCTATTTCTCTCTCTCTCCTTATCTTCTATATCTCCCTCTATCTCTCACTTTCTCTCTCGGTCCTTATCTCACTAAATCTCCCTCTATCTCTCTCTTTCTCTCTGCGACTTTCTTTCATATCCGTGCGTTCTATCTCCCCTTGCAAAATATTCAATATAATCTCGGATGCATGTATGGAATTAAAACATTATATTTTAAGTAAAATGAAAGTGAGGCTTATAGTTCAATAGATTTTGTCCTTTTTTTAACAGAAATTTGTGTTCTCTTTATGACGTCTTACTTTTTTTAGACTCTTTCCAAAATAAATAATGGTTTAGGATTTTTTAATTGCCAATCCCATTAGCCATTTTTTCCACTGTAAACACGTCAGACAAGTGATAAGTACTTTGTTTTGTCGGGAGATGTGTGAATAGAACAAACAGCCCCTATGGTGCGGACTGAAGCAACGAGTCAACACTTCTGGATTCCTGGAGTGTCTGCAAAACATTGATATGACCAGGTCCAGTCCTAAATTTTCATTGGATCCTCTAAGGAGACGGCACGTTGAAACAATGTTGATATATCATTCATGAACAGACGTTGTTTACATCGCACATCGTGCACACAGTTCAAACTGTTGAAGAGACATTTTTGTCTCCTTAAGAAAATGTCACACACACACACACACATATCTCTCTACAAAAGATGGCAAGAGGAAACAAAAGCTGAACAACAGATGTGAAGTATATGGAAGGTTGATGATGATGATGATGATGATGATGATGAAGAGGAGGAGGTAGGACGAGGAAGAGGAGGAAGATAGTGTTAGCAAAGAGAATTCATGATGACAGGAAAGAGTATCGATCTACAAAAAAGAGGCAAGGAACAAGATCGGAGGAAAAGATGCTGTTTCCAAAAAAATATTGTATTAACACGACATAATCATTAACAAAACCAGTGATATAAATATAAGTTTACTTATTCAAAACTTAATATTTGATTACACAGAAGGACATATTAGATAATGTTGAATGCTGAACAATAATTTTAAAATCATATCACATATTTTGATTGGATTCTCTTACTTCTTAAACAGTTTTATATAAGATAAGAACATAGTACAGACTATAATAAGATGTTTCAAAATGAAATCATAAAGCAGTATTTACAGCCATATGTTTATCCCATCCCAGCTTATTTTTTTGTTCTGCATTCCATTTTAGTATGCAAACACCACTCTAGATATCACATCTGTTATGTAATGTTAAATTCTCTCATAAAGTGCAGGTTAGATTCTACCATTGATTCAAGAAAAGAAACTCGGTGTGAAAATAGTAGAAAGGAAAAAGGGTTATCTTAAAGGACTAAAAGTAATGAGACATAATTATATTATCTTCGTTATACATAGAATTTGATGAGGGGGCCTTCCAATGTTTTTTTTAGTTTGGCCAAATATAGACCTTTTCAACTTGCCTCCTCCTCATCCTTTTCCCCGTCTTTCTCTTCCTTATTATTTTTTTTCATCCGCTTTGCCTTTCCGGTTATTTAATCCCAATGATGGACTCACCGCGTATATTTTTTATGAAATAGTTAATAGCGACATTATGCCCAGCACATAGATCAAGGCCCATAACAAAATAATTCTTTTTATTTTTCGGTTCATCATGGGGATTAATACTGCAATTTCCGCTTTGAGATTTTTCGTTTAATGTGGGTCCTCAGTAGGAGGCATGAGTTTTAACTTCGCTCTAGAACTTGTACCAGGAAGAAGCGTTGTATAAATTAATGTCCGACCATAGACCACCAAGAGTCACACAATATAAACTTACTCAAAAGAAAGACAGAGGGAAGCAGTATTAGACTGCGCTAAAGCTATAATACGGGGTAAAACCCCGCTAATTTTGTACTTTCCCAATAAGCGTTTAGTAGTATCTAATTGTAGCTTGGGATTTCAAAAAAAGGCCATCTATTTTTATTAGCGGTACATTTTTCTCGGGGTTTTCCGGAACGATTAAAGGCAATGGTTGTTCAGAGTACATCTCTCTAAAGCAACATAACTACAATCATTTTATGTACGGATGATTATGGGCGGTAATGTTCTGTATGACCTCCAGTTTATATGACATGATACGTTAAATGAAGGACCCGTGGATCATTTCGCTCTCTGTGTGACTCCTGTTAGCGAGTAAACAAACTATGGCAGGTCATCTTGGATATCCGGTTGGCGTATACACAAACTATAGAAAATCAACCTTTATATCCGGTTAGCGTATGCACAAACTATGGCAGGTCATCTTGGATATCCGGTTGGCGTATACACAAACTATAGAAAATCAACCTTTATATCCGGTTAGCGTATGCACAAACTATGGAAGGTCATCTTGGATATCCGGTTGGCGTATAAACAAACTATGGAAGGTCAACCTTCATATTCGGTTAGCGCATGCACAAATTATGGAAGGTCATCCTGGATATACGGTTAGCATATGCACAAATTATAGTAGATCATCCATCCTTGATATTCGTTTAGAAAATACACAAAATATAGTAGATCATTCTTAATTTTGATTCAGTGCAACTCGTGAGTGCATCGATCGGTGCATAAAAACGGCGGTGCTCAATTATTAAGTAAATCAAGTTTGTAATCTCAGCATGTTTTGCCTGCTATAGCCTCTACGGATAAACAAAACAAGAGCAAAAATGATGGATCATGCATGCGTATAATTACTGGTTAAAAAATCTTACCTTGTTATTATGTTTGCAAATCATCAAGTTAATATTTCTTCCCCTTTCCACAGTTATACAGGTTTAAGACGGGAAATAAGCTGACTTTGCATTTTCCAAATCTATTTACAGATCCATTTAGAACTTTAACAAGAAGGCTAGGATTTCCCGCAAAAAGTGCACAGCCCCTCGGGAATTCCAGCTGCCCATAGTAATGAACGTTTTTATAAATACAGTTAAATTTAACAAAGTTGGCTATTGATTCTTATGAGTTTTTTCCGGCATTTTTAGGTATAATATATACCAATCATAACAACTGTTAAAAACTTAATTTAGTTGTAAACAACAAAAAAGAAAAGATGCTTTCTCTTCTCGCAATTTCTATCTGAAATCTTTTGGTAACTAAAACTTGAATGAAAAAGTCCATTGCATGCTAGAGGCCTATGTCCCACACTATTCTTTATATCTTGCCATCGATATTTCACGTTAATAGCTGGATCATGGTCCCTCTGGCTTGACCAGATAATTTCATATTCTTTCCCATGTCGAGCGATCCCAGTTTGGACTATCTCTGCCACGGGCCGTAACTCTTCTTGCCGGTGGAGTGTTTTGAGGAGTTCAGTCCCATTCCCAATCAAACTCTGAGCTGGACACATCCGAGTAGCCTTTCTTCTCCCGGTTCTTTGCCTTGAGGTCCTTCACGTAGAAAATGGCGTAGGCCAACGTCGCCGGAAAAACGAGGCAAAAGCTTGCAATTGTGAACGCTGGAAGAAGTACAGTGAAGGGAGAGATGCATTATGGTTAATACAGGAGAGTTTTGGAGTTCCATTTTAAGTTTGAAGCAATTAGAGATGGACAACGCATCATGAGCATCTTTACTAATTTCATTTGAAACAAATTTTGTCATAAACAGGGATGATAAAAGCATTATTAATATTAACATAATCATCATCATTATCATCATCATCATCATCATCCTCATAATAATAATAATGATAAGAAGAAGAAGAAGAAGAAGAAGAAGAAGAAGAAGAAGAAGAAGAAGAAGAAGAAGAAGAAGAAGAAGAAGAAGAAGAAGAAGAAGAAGAAGAAGAAGAAGAAGAAGAAGAAGAAGAAGAAAAATGATGAGGATGATAATAATAATAAATTGTTATCATTAGTATTCACCATCATCATCATCATTATCATCATCATTAGCGCCATTTCCATGAACATTGCATGATCAAAATTGCCAATTGCTTCAATAATCTCCTTGTATTTTACTTAGGCAAAACTGATATAATTTTTATGCAACAGACCGACGGAGTGGGACCAGGTTGGGTTCCACTTGATGCTGTCTGTGCTGTAGTCGTAGTCAAACAGCGACCAGAAGGCAGCCACCACTGGAGCGGCCATGGCTCCCACCAGGGTGCTGAACACGCTCCCCTCGGTGGCAGAGACCAGGAGCAGCGAGAACACGGTGTGGCACACGATGGAAGAGCTGAGAGCCACCAGCTTGATCAGGCAGTTCTCACACTCTGGTTTATAGCTGGGAGTCGGGGGAGGGGGAGGGAGAGGGGAGAAGGAGTCATCCTTGAGACATTAGCGGTATTGCGTTTTATTCGAAAAGAATATCAAATAAGAATAGTGAGGAGATAATGGCGGTGCTTGCTTTGGAGGACCTGAGAATTACTGGCTTCATAAGAAAAATCTGGGTTTAGGGCAGTGTAGGTAATACGGTGAAATATCATTAGTCCATTGAGGCAATTCTTGAGTCTGAAGGAAGAACTTAGAAAAGATTTGGATTGGGGGTGTTGGCTGACAGAGTAGGTTTGATATGAGAGTTCTAGCGCTTAATTTTCTGGCTATTTATGCAGAGGGTGGAAGGGAGAAGAAAGGACATTCATACCAATATTGGCATCTTTGGGCCCTGAGAATAGGGAGGAGACGGTGATATTTTATATTATATTATATGTGGGGAGATGGTAAGTTCAGCAGTCTTAGCAAGGCAGTTTTAGCACTTAATACATTGAGTGTGTATGTGGGAGGGAGGGAATAGAAGAGAAAAGAGAGCCACATAGAGATTTGAGCTAATCTCCGCGGAATGAAAACAAAAAAAAAGTAAGAGGATGGAGTGGCGAATGAAGGTGCTATTGTACAATATGTTGCCTCCTGCATAGGACGTGTCTCACTCTTGGCTTTGGGGCTGTGGCTGTGTTTGTCTTATACCTTTCACACGGAACCGAACTCTCATGCTTAACACCTGAACAAGCAAACACCACCATCTTGTACAGAGCAAGACGTATAAGAAGACGCAAAAAGCGTCAAGAGGTCTATAGTTCGTTTAGATTGCGCATTACTCATAACTTGGTCACCTACCTGAAGTTACAGAGGAAGCCTTCTTTCAGCTTGTCCCAGAAATCTGCAAGGTTGTCGACCTGTTGCAGTGTGGAAATAACAATTTGAAAACAAGAGAAAACAGAGAGAAAGAGAGAGAGAGAGAGAGAGAGAGAGAGAGAGAGAGAGAGAGAGAGAGAGAGAGAGAGAGAGAGAGAGAGAGAGAGATGAGACAGACAGACAGACAGACAAAGACAGAGACAGAGACAGACACATACAGACAGAGAGACAAAGACAGAGACAGAGACAGACACATACAGACAGACAGAGAGACAAAGACAGAGACAGACACATACAGACAGACAGAGATAAAGACAGAGACAGAGATATACAGACAGGTAAAGTAGAGATAGAGACATAAACATAGAAAAACAGAGACAGAGACAGTCAGGCAGGAGAAATAGATACACACTTAAAGAGAGAGAAAAACAGACAGACAGACAGACATGCAGTGAAAGAGAGAGAGAGAGAGAGAGAGAGAGAGAGAGAGAGAGAGAGAGAGAGAGAGAGAGATTACAAACTGGGATTGGGTAAGCCCAACGTAAGATTAACTTTTTTTTTCACTCCACTTTTATTTCATATTATACGTCACATTGTGTCGAGATTTAACCAATAATATTCACTTATTTGATTTACTCTGTTCGTCGTAATACCTCAAATCTGTGAGTAGTTTCAGAATTTTATGAACAACGCCTAATTTTTCATTCTTTAAGCTGTGATGCTCTCTTTACAGAATGTAAAAAAAGAACGGTGGAGTATAAAACCCGTGGTTTGTGAAAATACTCACATTCCCATACCAAGGTATGAAGTCAGTGCCGAACAGAGCGACAATGAAGACACAGCCTGAAAGCATTCCTGACGTGGCTAGGGAAAAGGAGTGGATCTGTGGAGTAGGGAGGGGGAAGAGGAGGAGAGGGAAATGGAGGAGAGGGAAGGGGGAGAGGAAAGAGGAGGAGAGGGAAAAGGGGGGGAGAGAAGAGGAGGAGAAGGAAGGATGGAGGGAGAGGGAAGAGGAGGAGGGGGAAGAGGAGGAGAGGGAAGGTAAATGATTAGTTTAGAATCTTTTACAGACAAAACAAAGCATTTTAAACCGTATCAATCAATTTTTCTTTAATAGAAAGAGAAACTCCTGAGGGAAGGAACTATTAATGTTATTCAGATGTTTTTTTGTTTTGTTTTTTTTTTTTTCAAATTAATATTTTTTTCCTTTTATCTTGAGAGCAAGAGCAGTAACTCAATATAGTCTCAAATTAACAAAATCCTCACCACATTCTTCTTTATCTCCCTTTCCGACGAGGCAACAAAGATGGCCCATGGGAGGTAACTCGCACCAAACATTGCCGGCCAGCAGATTTTGCTGACCAAGCGGTCGTGGGGGAAGAGGTCATCGCCGCTGCTGCCCTCCACTGACCAGATCCTTGGCTCCACACAAACAAACACACCGGCTAACACGGCAGCACAGCATGCCAGGCGTCTGAAGGAGATTCCTAGGCATCATGGGAGGAGAACGTTTAGCATGAGAACAATGGGGAGACGTTTGGGAGATGTGCTGAGCTGATTTGAAACCTTATAAATCTTTAGAAGGCTATTGCAACCCGCTATGGGTATCTTTGCAAAATTCATTCATGACACAACACAAAAATGTTGGATAGACTAACAAAGTGGTTCAAAATAGGATGAGCGGCAGATGCACTGAAAACAGCGAGGGATAGAGAGAAGGTCATGATCGCATACGCTAAAGAGCACGGCACCTGATTGATTAAATAGTTTACCTTGTTGACATAACGATCATGGAAAGCTCAGACTATTTTCACACACATCTTACAAGCCCTTGTTAACAATCGGGAGATGGGAGAGATTTATGTGTTCTGTGGCTCAGATGACTCAGAGGCAGAGCGTTATTAAGAGGTACTGGGTTTGATTCCCCCACTAGAAAACTTGGAAATCGTGTCGGGTTCTATGGAACTAGCAATATGCCTGGCTAGACTGAAAGGCAGTGTTTTTGCATGAGATTAACTCGAGAAACGCAGAGATTATAACAAGTCAAAGAACTGTCACAATAAACTTGTGGTGTGGCATCTAGATCAGATCATTGCGATGGTAAACCTTAAATTGGGCCTTCATCCAATTTTTATAAGAATACATGAATTTGATTGACCTCCCGATAATGAAATTTACCTAATTTACTTGTTCACCAATGAAAGTCAGTCGGCACTCTGGTTAAATCAAGACAAAAGCTACCTATTCAATCTTTACTATAGCAAGAGGAACTCACCTTTCCTGAGGACACACCAGGCCACCACGATAATAAATGGGATCCCGGCAGCAGAGATGGCAGGCTGCAGGTCCTGATGTGTGTGGCTAGGAAGACTAGGAGAACATCACAGAGAGACCAGGATGGACAGATCGGGAGAGGGGAGGGGCACAAGAAGTGGTCAATTGAAAAGAAAAAAAATGATCAAAAATCTTCTCAATATTTTGATATTGTTTATTGAACAAGTACCCTGAAAGTGAAAGAGGGAAAAGAGAGAGAGAGAGAGAGAGAGAGAGAGAGAGAGAGAGAGAGAGAGAGAGAGAAAAGCAAAGAGTCAGACATGGGGAGGGATAATGGGGGGGGGATGGGGCAAACATAATCTAATTATGTGAATATTAAGACAAGTATCTTTGTTTTAGTGAACAGAAAACAAGAGAGAGAGAGAGAGAGAGAGAGAGAGAGAGAGAGAGAGAGAGAGAGAGAGAGGAAAAAAGAGAGACATATATAATGAGAGAGGGAGGAGATAGAGATATAGAGAAAGAGAGAGAGGGAGAGAGATACAAAGAGAATGAGGGAGAGGCATAGAGCAGAGAGAAAGTTATTTTTTTTCGAATCAAGATAATTGAATTTAGTAACATTTTTCATTGGGGGAAGAAAGAAAAGGCTAAATAAATCACCGGTAGGGTACAAGAGAGAACAATAATATTTACTATACTACGAATGTTCAATCAGGTAAGGTATCATGTTTACAAACTGAATCATGTTTCCGTCCGTGTTAAATAATCTTCTGTGTCTTTGTTCTGATATAAACGTGAAAGTCTTTTAGTTTTTACACAGTTTCTGATCGAGTTTTATACTAATCAATGAGAGTAAGAGATGATTGTGAGAATCGAAGAGATGAACCATGAATTCAGTTTTATAGCAAGTACTCACATGACGTCAGGAATAACATGAACAGATCTGGGATAGATTTTACGGATCTATGATTGTTAATACCTGAAAACAGTTTATTCGGTAGTTCCCGAATCTATTTAAAGATCGTTCCAAAACGCAATTTAAGTCTATAAATTTTCCACAAGAAAGGCCAAGCGGTACACGGCTTTATGGAAATTTATGTTTATTTTTACCTATATGACGATAATCAAGGTTTGGAGAAATCTATAAATAGATTACTAGTTTATAAAATAAGCCAATCATTCTTAATGAGTTACGTTCAATAATCACAAAGTTAACAATAAATTATTAGCAAAAATTTCTTTGCAATTCTTTCTGCTCTACTACCCAAACTATTGATATAAAAGAGCAGGGAAGATATAGTATTTTTTGCCTCGAATGACCATAAGGAACAAAACGAACGACGAGGGAGAGAGAGGAAATAAATAACAGCCATGGTAAGAGAAGAGAGCAGAGGTTTGTGAATGGGAGAAGGGTTGGAGACGTGGAAAAAGAGAGGGATAAAGAGAGACAGATAGAGAAAGATAGAGAGAGAACGAGATCGAGAGTGAGAGATAGAAAGACAGAGCGAGAGAGGGAGAGGAAGAGAGAGAGAGAGATAGAAAGACAGAGATAGAAAGACAGAGAGAGAGAGAGAGAGAGAGAGAGAGAGATACAGAGAGAGACAGAGAGAGACAGAGAGTTTAGCAATTCAGTAAAAGAAAAAAAAGTCGGGGGAGAAAGAAATATATTTCTTTCATATGTGTCTAGACTCTAGCTCATCTCTCGCCTTTCACCCCCCAACCGTCCCTCCCTCTCTTTGATTAAACAATCTCCCAGGCTTTGCGTTACGGCTTCACTCTACCATCCAGAGAGTATCATTGTATGTAATTAGTCGATGAGTTAGTCTCCAGGTGTAGGTTAAAACATAGTAACTCGTTGTTTGATCCAGAGTAACAGAAAATCAGGATAATTAATTCTTTCACCCGTATGTGTCTGTGTAACCTTACCATCAGCTGACGGTGGCTGTTTGATTACTCTGTTTCCACCGAGCATCATTTGGCGTGGTGTGATGTTCACATCTGTTCCAGCCTGCGGCAAATGAATCACGTGATCGCTATTATGGTTTTCTATATCAAGCCAGGGCAAGGTGGCCCGTATAGTCGTCCCATTGCCCTGTTAAAAACTTAAAACATGTTCTGGTGTCTAAAAGCTCCAGGGAGATAGGAACTTTCACAGTTTCATGAAAAAAAGAAAAAGAAAAAAAAGAAAGTCCAATCCGTGCTGACCGTTAGTTCGACATTAAGCTAGCCTGTAACATATTTTTCTTTTCTTTTTCTGTCCAGTTTAAGCCTAGTCCTAACCCTTGCCCTAACTTAAAAATCAATCCTAACCCTCACTCATTCAAACGTATAAGGGATGAGGAAAAATTGTGTGAAACTCTGTGTCTCAAAAGGTTAAAATGATGAGCCAAGAATCGGTCAGGATTCAAAGACAAGATCCCCTGAAACAAGGCTGTGTCTCTCAAGAAGATAAACCTGTTAAATCAAGAATCGGCCAGGATTCAAAGACAGGATCCGCTGCAACAAGGATGTGTCAATCAAGAAGATAAAACTGTTAAACCAAGAATCGGCCAGAATTCAAAGACAGGATCCCCTGAAACAAGGATGTGTCAATCAAGAAGATAAAACTGTTAAACCAAGAATCTTTCTCTCTCTCTCTCTCTCTCTCTCTCTCTCTCTCTCTCTCTCTCTCTCTCTCTCTCTCTCTCTCTCTCTCTCTCTCTCTCTCTCTCTCTCTCTCTCTCTCTCTCTCTCTCTCTCTCTCTCTCTCTCTAGTATAGAAGAAATCAACCACAAACCTTTAAGTCTTTCGTCTTATTTGTCGGTCTCGAGCTAGATCTAGGTTAGTAGTCGATTTTTCGATACTACTTATTTCATTATTTTCAGTCACTTGCATCTTTAGATCCTTAGATCGAGCCTCGTCTGTCTCAGCCTCTAATGTTGTTTGACTGCTTTCTTTATTTCTCTCTCTCTCTCTCTCTCTCTCTCTCTCTCTCTCTCTCTCTCTCTCTCTCTCTCTCTCTCTCTCTCTCTATCTATCTATCTATCTATCTATCTATCTATCTATTTATCTATCTATCTATCTATCTATCTATCTATCTATCTATCTATCTCCCTCTCTGCCCGTCTCTCTTTTTCTCTCTTTGCCTTCCTATGTCTGTCTGTCTCTCTCTGTATCTTTCTCTCTTTCTCTCTCTTTCTCTCTCTGTCTATCTGTCTGTCTGTCTGTCTGCCTGTCTCTCTATCTCTCTCTTTCTCATCCCCAATCTATATCTCAGTTCTATCTAAGCCAGTGGTATACAAGGTTCTTCCTTAACTTGGTCATATTTTTCGAAGAATATTTTGTATGACATTTAGTATGTTAATGCGCAAATGTCCACTAACCATCTTCATTATAAATGCGCATAATAAACATTTTTTTCTTTAAATTGCCAAAACTAGTTTCTAAATTTCCTCTCTAATTGAAATTTAAATCGCCAACTATGTTTTAGCAGGTTAATTCCAAATGTGATTTAAATTGTGCCCACATTTATTTACCTGTCTGAATAAATCTATAAACGTTTAATACTTTGCAAGGGATGCTAATTTAACTTTTATTCATCATATTGCTCATATATACGCGCTCTCCAATCTTTTGAATTTTATGTTCCGTCTCCTCGCTGTTTGACTATCGAAAGGCTTGAGTGGAAATTGCCAATACTATCGGTAACTAGGCCACAGGTGTTTAAACCCCTCTTGTCAGTACTTCTCTAAACATATTGAAGTTTATTTTAATTCTAGCTACTTGCTGAGGAGAACTTATATAACACTTATCTGGGACAAGGGTGTGAAAAACGTCATTTTGCGTTAAATTAAAACGCTATGATCTGGGTCAAACTTACGCATTGGTTTTCAATAAGTTTTTTTGTGACATATTGGCAATGTGATCTACTAGAGAAAAGAGAGAGAGAGAGAGAGAGAGAGAGAGAGAGAGAGAGAGAGACACACACACACAGACAGACAGACAGACAGACAGAGATAGAGTCAGAGACGGAGACAGTGACAGATAGACAAAGGCAGACAAAATGACAGAGGAAGAGGGAGAGAGAGAAGGGGAGAGACTAAGTCCCTAGAACTGATATGAATTCCATGATTTTTTACATATTATTATAAATATTACAACTGGAAAGATGAAAGTAAAGAGGGCAAGAGGTACACAGCGAGAAAAGATTTAGGGCGCACTAGGAAGCGGAAAATATGTCAAAATTGTTTACTTAAATCTTCTTCTTCATAAGTAAATAATCCATCTTGTTTGAACATTTTTTTTCCCGGTGCAACAAGCCACTGCGAAATGGGCGAGAATAGCCGCATTGTGTGGAAGAAGGTATGTCCTTGTTGATGACACCTCCCTGCCTGTCACAGTGGCGTCATTGACGTAGCTCTTGCACATCGTTAGGTCCCGTGCGCGTGTAGGGAAACAGATGGAGAAAATCTTCAAATATAATTTCTATTTATTAGTTTTGTTCACCTCTCCCATTTCAGTGTCATGATTGTTTTAAACCCCATTAGACAGTTAAGTTTGGTTGGGTAGGCCTATTTCTGGTTGTGATGGCGCGTAACAGGTTGGCACAAGGTTTCGAACTTATTAACTATTACTTGAGTGGGCGGGGAGAGAGAGAGAGAGAGAGAGAGAGAGAGAGAGAGAGAGAGAGAGAGAGAGAGAGAGAGAGAGCGATGGTGTTGGTGGTTTTGGTAGTTGTGGTTCAGATGGTGGTTGTGGTGGTGTTGGTGTTTGTTTTGATGGTGGTGGTTGTTGTTGTGGTTGTGGTTGTGGTGGGGGAGTAGAACTTATAACACAGGTTAGTCATTTCTACAGACTGGTTGCTTGTTACTTGTTTTATAATCAAGACACTATATTTAAAGCACGATGTTGACATTGATTCTCTCTCTCTCTCTCTCTCTCTCTCTCTCTCTCTCTCTCTCTCTCTCTCTCTCTCTCTCTCTCTCTCTCTCTCTCTCTCTCTCTCTCTCTTTCTCTCTCTCTCTCTTTCTCTCTATCCCTCTCTCTATTAGTTTTTTTCTTCTATATGTTTATTTGCACCTTTTTAATTATTTCGATAATGATATATGCAGACTTTCCTGTAAGACACTGAATTTTGGGAATGATCAAATTATTGACCTTCTACCACTACAGGCGGATTAAAGTGAACTCGTCTTTAATATTTAAATAGGAAAATATTATTCGATGGATTGTTCCATTTTCTGACCTAACACAGACATTATTGTTCACTGCAATCGGGCAGCGTTCGTCATGATTACCGCATCAGGCGGAAATTTTGAACCGTTTAGAAAAAACAGGCTACATCAGATCACGGATCGGATGAACAACAAAACTGGGAACACTTTGAGATTTGTCAGCGTGAATATCAAACAAAAAAAAAAAAACATCTACGAAAGTCCAAAGGTTTTAAAATAGTGTTTATGAAACATGCTCTGACGTTTTACGTTTATAATATTTCGGTCAGCGCTAGTTTATGGTAGCAGTTTGAGGGTGGTATGTAACAAAATTATGGACGAATATTGACTTATTACCATGGCTTTGTCTGGTAATAATGAACAAGGGAAAGGGAGCGGATAGAAAGAAAGAGAGAGAGAGAGAGAGAGAGAGAGAGAGAGAGAGAGAAATAAAGACAAAGATACGCAGGTAGACAGATAGATCGAAGATTATTGCAAAAAGAATGAAACAAAAAAAAGGATGACAGAGATAGAGAGAAAGAGGGAGAGGGGGGAGAGAGAGAGAGAGAGAGAGAGAGAGAGAGAGAGAGAGAGAGAGAGAACCAATATCCACATTGTCTTTTAAATAACAATATCTTAAACGAATAGAATTTACAAAAAGTAAGAATAATAGAGAGAGAGAGAAAGAGAATCATAGCAAGCTGAATGATATGTTCGATTTTATTGATAGCCTTGACTGTGACGTTGGTTATATGATATTTATTACGAATAATCTAGCTTTACCAATGAATTAATTTGGATCAGCACTTTGATCAACACGGTTCCAACGCTGACATTTTCTATTCCAGGCTGTGAAACTAGCTCAATATTTACTCAGTGTTTTGTCAAAGTTATCTTTGGAGATGACAGAGAACATCTTTAAAGAAGAAATTTAGAAAAAAAAAACTTATATAGAAATATAGAAACGCAGTCAAGGCATGCTGTGGGTTGTTGGTTTTAAAACTAATGCAATGATCTGAGCTTTAAAGAGCGAGCGGTTAGTGGTCATGCTAGCTCAGAGGCTAGAGCGTTGAACTGATATTCTAAAGGGTCCGGTTCGGTTCTTTTTTTATTTCCTAGTTATTCCTGAAGTTGTATTTCTTATGTTATTCTACTTTTAACTACCCACGATTTGAAAGTAATCTGCTTGACGGCATAAAGTATTTCATACCTCAGGAAGTGTGTAACTAATATCAAAGAACATCGTAACTTACCTTGCAAAAACACCCATGTTGTACCGCAGCGCGAAGCATACCCCCATCACTGCATACAAGATGGTGGAGGCAGAAGGTCTCAACGTTATCGTCTTGTCGTAGGCGTGCCTCAGTAGCAGCGACAGCAGCACCAACGGCACCGGCATCACTGCAGCCAACGACAGCAACGCGACCATCTCGTCCCCGCCCGCCCGTGTCATGCTGGTGGTGTAGATGGGCGAGGAGATTAGGATGCCGGCGTTAGAGAGGATGGTCACAAGGCACATGAGGACGATGTTCAGCTTGGTCGGTTTCTTGTTGTACCTGGGGTGGTAGCAGATGGTTCGCTCTAAGGCGCGTTCCAAAATATTCGGCTCGTAGTTCTTGTTCCGGTTCCTGTCCTCCACATCCGTTTCCGAGGTCGTAGCAAGATCCACTTCACTCGTGACGTCAGGCATGACGCTGCCAAACGTGTTCACGCTGATTGGTCGATTGTGGATATCGTAAGACACGCCCACCGAGGGTCCTGGGATCTGGGACTTGTGGCCGGAAGCCGGCAGCGGGGGAAATACTGGAGGATTTTGGGAGTTGATAGTGCTGCTTGAGGCGCGATGTGAGCAGGCAGACGACAAGGAAGAGTTTGACGATGTAAGATCGCTTCTCTCCCCTTCCCGCCCGCTCCCCCTTCCGCCAAAATAACGGCGTCTTTTACTCCGCCCACTAGCCCTGGCGACATGTTGAGAAATACAGAGAAAGTCAAATAAAGCTTAGTGTGAAACTTTCCTGTATGTTAGCTAAAAATTCACTGCACTTCGATTCAGCTTGGGACAGACATTTTAAATTTTCGCTCATGATTTTTAGAGAGGTTGGGAGACTCTCAATGGTTTTGCATCAACTGAACCAATGCATTTGAAAGCTTCTTTGTACAATTTTTCATGACTAGCACGTATGGTAGATACAATTTCCCAAGAAGCTAACAAGTCTAATTAAGGTCACTCAGTTGGTTCTTTGCTTCGGAAGTTCATTTATTTTGCTTTTCCTCTTTCTTTACCAACATGCAACAATAGAACTGATCTCAACTTAACACCCTGATTTGGCATCATCGGAGCATTTATAAATTTTTTTTTGTAATAGATTTGCAAACTTTCGTATCATTTCCATAAATGTCTTTCATTTTATTGATTTCTGAGTTGGTTGTTATAAGAGTGTGCACACTGTAAAACGATTTAGTACATAAACCAGTTAAGATAGAAACAAGGGGACGGGAAGCCGCTAGAGATCGAACCCTGCACA
>JAWDGP010003546.1:295000-315000 GCA_033675545.1 Elysia crispata
TTTCCCTCTCGCTTTCTTTCTTTCATTATCTCCCTCTGTCACCTATTCATTATCACATTTTCCGTAACAAAGCTTTTCTACGCGTCTTAACTGATCAACAAACTTTAACTGTTTTTTTTCTGATATAGCTTATTCAATTGATCCCAGTCTTCTCCACAAACACTGATCAGACAGAGTAGAGTTGAAAAGGAAAGACCTTTACAAAGAGTATTGCAGTAAAAATCTTCAAAGTGAATTTTACTTTAGATTCTGGGGTGGACTTTTTTCCACTTGGCCACATGATTTCTAAAACACTTCAAATTTTCAATTGTATTGACAGAATTTGCGTCTTGCATTTTTTCACCCTCTTCTTTATTGAAAGCAGAATTCAGCCTAAGTACAAAACCAAATAAGGCGTAATGTTCAAATGTAACATCCTAAATATTTTTTTTTTAGTTTTCCTCTTTCTTAAACTAAAAATGGTCAGCATAAATAAATCTTAAACTTGAATCGAGTTAAGTTTTACAATGATACACAATGGGCTCTGCATTGAAAACCAGAACAGATTATCAACCACTTTGCCTTTTCAACTTCGGAGAAAGCAAAGCACACACATCTACATATATATATATGTGTGTGTGTGTGGGTGTGTGTGTTTGTATAATGATTAAAAACGACGTCTCACTCGAAAGTCCTGACTGATTCTTCATTGCCAGCTGTTGTGTATCGGTACTTATTTCCACATCTGCAGAGTATTGAGGGAATAAGAGATGTTCTTAACGAATCAAAGCAACATCATTCTGATCCAGCTCGTACTCGAACCCCGAATAGCTTAGTTCTGAAACTGAGACTCTTTCACTGCGACACAAATGAACAAATGGGTCTTACATTTCTTCAAAATTCGCAAGCTCATTTGTAACGTATGCATTCATAGATTCTATTAGTTACTTTACTCAGTTCAAAATATAAATAAAAAAAATAGTTATACAGAAGCATGGTACTGTAGGCGAATATGATTTTTTTTCTGCATCACAGTATTCTATTCCCTACATCTAACACGAACATGAAGACGTCTAGGAGTAAGAGAGCAGAATGTCCACTTCCAGGAACAGCTTTTACCGTGAACGATTAAAATATCTTATAGAAACCTGCAGTCAAATAACACATAAATTACAATTTTAAATGCACCTATAAATTTTTATGGTCCCAAAAGACTAGAAATTAAAACTGTCTTGACATCAATTTCACCATTTTATTTCTCGATATTTTTTCCATTTTTTTTTTCGCTTCTCCCTCCTTATCCTTATCCTTTTTTTATCCACAAAGGGCTGAAATTCAGTAACTTTAAGTGATGGATTATAATCTGACAGTGCTCACTTCATAATTACAGAGATGAACGCAAAAGAAAATCATTATGCTTTAGAATGAAATGACAAGAAAAAGCAAACTCACCATGGGACAATTAACCTTTCTAAAGTAATTTTAAAAAGAGCATCTCTTGAATGCGGTTCCCTTGAGACAAAACACCGTTGCACGTCAAATTAATGAAAGTCAACACAAATTACAACCATATCTAACTCCGCTTATCAAAACATTTTGGGTTGCTGTATAAACATAAGCTGCAGCATAAATCAGCTGCACCACTGTGGATGTAACTCTACTCAGCAGCTGATTAATGACAGCAATGACTGTATTCTCCACTACCACTAAATGGCGCTTCTCCCAGCTCCAGGCTCTGCGACAGTTGGCCAGTGCGGCGGACACTACGCCCTTGTATGCGTGGAGCACATCAACACTGTTGGCAGTATCAGCTTCCCATCCGCGTGTGCTATCTCTGGCGTCTGCCGAGTAGCACCTGCTGATTCTGTTGTCTCATTTGTCATGAGTCGTAAGCACACACGCGCATAATAATAGCAATAATTAAACGTATCTATATAGACCACAGATCAGCATACAGTATTTCACGTATTGTCACAATCACATCGTTGGCGCTGCCTGTTAGCTGTTTATAATTTCTCGCTCATAAGGGACCTGGTACTGTGCATGTCTATTTTCGTCAACTCCTCTTTATATTATTTTGCGCATATTTTTACTCCATTACTCACATTTTTTGTCAATCAATCTTCCTATCTATATACAGTATAAGTATGATGCGCTTTCTCTTTCCTCGCATGCATATATTTATATATTGGATTTACCAATTTATCTTTTGCTCGACCAATCTTTCTAAATATTTATCAATTCATCCTTCAATCAATAATTTATCTCATTATGTCTTTTTCTTTCTACCTTTCTCTGTCCTGAATCTGTCTGCTTAATTGTACCGGTACGTTTTTCTTTTGCTATCTCTCTCTCTCTCTCTCTCTCTCTCTCTCTCTCTCTCTCTCTCTCTCTCTCTCTCTCTCTCTCTCTCTCTCTCTCTCTCTCCCATCCCCTCCCTCTTATATCTCTCACTATCACCAGTTCCCATTGTTACATCACCAGTGAGTCTAGTCTGTGCCATAAGTGAGAATCCCGATCGATATATAGACTCTAGTTTCAGACTACCAACACCTGTTGCGAGCCAGAATACATCACCAGGCAACAGACACCTGCTGCCTTTAAGTTTAAGTTAGAGACACCTCACACATGCTCAGCAGCAGACGTCATTAAGGATTGTTACACAATCCCAGCTTCCCTGCGTCTCCCACTGCCATCTTGGATTGTTTCCATAAATATCGTTTACAACCTTACTCTCGATATTAATTATTACTCGAGGCAACTACATTTCTTTTCTTCAAGAATTCTTTTTTTTTTCTTTTTTCAATACACCCTTAGGACATCAACAAGGAAAAAAAAGACAAAACTCAGATTTGGTTACTCTTATTAAGTGATAGTAAATCAAAACCTTACATTCGCCTCACAGTATACTATATAAAACAAGTTTTTAACAATAACAAGTTGCACGTTGTATTAAAAAAAAAGGAATTTTATCTCCAAAAATAAACCAAACTATTGATAGACTAACTCTGCCATGGCTAAACTCGATCAATCATGCAGAGGTCTGGTGGTCTTAAAATAATCCTGCATGTATTCAGATATTTTTCGTTTATTTTTCTCTAATTATTTTTTTTTTTATTTTTAGAATAAAATTTGTAAACCAAAAATTGTATATTTTTTCCGCTCCATAAACTTTCCAAAGAGCGGCTTAAAACAAGCAACAGCTTCTGCCAAACCAGTTTTAATAAGAAGTAACAGAAGTCTAGAGTAAAAGATTTTGGCAGTCTTAAACCTGAGCTAGATTCTAAGTTCATATTTGGGGCCGTTGGATCCATCAAAATATGTTCATCAAGCTCTCCTTGTCTCAGTATCTGTCTATGTCTGCGTTTCTGTCTATCTCATCTGTCTCTGTGTCTGTCTGTCTGTCTGTCCGTCTCTGTCTCTGTCTCTGTCTCTCTCTCTCTCTCTCTCTCTCTCTCTCTCTCTCTCTCTCTTTGATGTTGCTCTACATGTATAACTAAGCATCATTATTATTTATGGCCATCATCATCTTCATCATAAGTATTATTGTATAAATAACATATCTTTGTTGTCATTAAAACCGTATCTTAATCATTCCAATTCTGTATTTGTTATTTTTTCATAGTTTTTTCATCTATTAATTATTTTGATATATTAATGCCTTTACTCACCTTCTCTAAATTCTCCCTTTGAAATCTTCCCTCACTTGCTTTATACAAACTTTCTTCATGGTGAGACACAAAAAGGAGGAATTAACAATGTTTCGAATTTCCAGTTAGTCTTCCTGAGTGTGCATGGAGCCGCGAAAATCGAAAATATGCCTCTGCATTTTGTTATAACATTCTTTTATTTCTAGCTCACACCATTATGTTAGCTCTGCATAATGTTGTGTTCTTATACCTTGCAGGGTGTATTGTTCTAACATCACCATGTGACATGACAACTAGAATAGAGTGAATATTTTGTGTAATTCTTGCAGAATGGTATGTATCTGTAAAGAGCTGGTTTACATCGTCCCACCTGTTACATCTCCCCTGCCACAAGTGAGTTTTGGTGTTGGTGTTGTTGTTGTTGTTGTTGTTGTTGTTGTTCTTCTTCTTCTTCTTCTTCTTCTTCTTCTTCTTCTTCTTCTTCTTCTTCTTCTTCTTCTTCTTCTTCTTCTTCTTCTACTACTACTACTACTACTACTACTACTACTACTACTACTACTACTACTACTACTACTACTACTACTACTTCTTCTTTTTTATTTCTCCTTTTCATTCTTTTTCTCTGTCAATATTTTGAATAATTGAATAAATTTGTACCTTGTTCTTTGGCATCTGTGTTATCTATTTAAGACTCAACATTGAAGAAAAGTGTGAATACTATTCTTATTTCTAATGTCGATTGGTTCTTAAAATAAGGATTTGAATCAGAATATTGCAAAAAAAAAAAAAAAAAAACAACAGTGCTTCCTCTCATGGTTCGATCAATCAATAGTTCTCCACTCTACACGGACAACTGAGGATACTAGGAGGCTTTCGTTGTTTTGTTTGTTTTTTTTTTTATTCTTAATTGAGAAGGACCGCAGTCCAATGTTTGACGCGTTTCGATGCGAACAAGCGGCATTTGACGGATTTTGAATTGGTAGAAGAAGAATTCATATGCAGCAAACCTTTACCCCCCCCCCCCCCCCTTTTTTTTTCTCCAAAAAAAAAAAAGCAACAAAAAAAAAAACACCACTTTGCTTGTTCCTGCCGTCTTAGGTGAAACATAAATTACACACAAAGCATCTACACGGAGGAACAGTGTACACGAGAGAGAGTGGTGGTAAGTCCAAAGGGAGCCATCAGAACAAACTTTTATTCTTCAAGTATTGTTGTTACACGACTTCATGTGAAAATCTTTCCAGTTGTCTCTGTATGCCTGCGCATCTGTAATATGTCTCATCAAATAACCGTTTATGGTTGGAAGTGAAACCAAAATACAACACACAAGATTGTCTATTTCTTTTGCATTACTTTTTCTTTTCCTTTCTTATTTTTATTTTCTCAACCTTATTTTCGGATTATGTGTTTATTTATTATATCTCCATCTATCTATCTATCTATCTATCTATATATATATATATATATATATATATATATATATATATATATATATAATTGTTTCCGTTTCTTCTGATTGCTTCAATTCATAAGAAAAAGGTGAACTTCTGTCAAAACGAGCTTCTAGTTTATAAAATTTTTGTTCTCCTTTTTCTTGCTTGGAAAACAATGTCAACTTCCTGTTTGCATTTCCATTATTCCTCTGCTGAAATCCGTTTATTTTGATATAATTATTGAGCATCATTGTTGAGAAAAATGTTTGGCTGTGAGAGAATGTATCAGACTCGACAAGTAGCTCTGCCTTTTCTTGATGGTCACCGTAGTCTTACAAGACGTAGCGTATAGCGTGAAATAACTTAGATCTAAGATTGATTGAGCATCTTCAAAACGTATGAAAGTACAGTCATCTCTTTTCTCAAGTTCTCATAGGCCACAATTTTTTTTTTTGCTCTTTTTGATATTTAGTTGATATAGACAAAAAAAAGTTACAAAAACATAAAAAGCACTCATTTTCACACAAACATAAAATTTGTGTCTGTGTGTTTGAGAAACTTTAGAACAAAAGACTTAGACGGATTATTTGAATAAGGCACTAAATGGTTTGCCAGATCACGTGATATTAACTTGATAGAATATTTGAAGATTTGAGAAAATGATAACTATCCAGTCGCCCAAACAGACAGACAAATATACCACATAAATCTTCTTAGTCTTTCATTCGATTCACTTTTGCAATGTTATAGACAAAATCGAGACAAAGCCAAATTTAATAAAACAAACCAAGGGGGGGAAAGCCAAAACAATTGGACGTTATGGACAAGACAAGACCTTTGTAAAATAATAACACCATTCTTCATATACGAAGCCAAGAAAAAAATGGTGTTGTGGTAAATAGTGTGTAGAAATCAGACGCCCATGTTCACTGCCACACTTGCTTTCGCCCATATTAAAAAACCGGTAGAACAAAGCAGATCGCTACTGTATTATTTGAAGTATGACCATTAAAAAAAAATATATTATCGATATGCAAAGATCGATAGAAAAGATAATGCATGCGATACAATCAAAAAAAATAAAAGTCATTCAAACTTAGCATCTTTTTTACTTGAGATGAATGTAGAAAAAAAATAAGTTTTATTTGGCTCGGATACGATGTCAACTGACTTTATAAACATTTGCATGGTTAAAAAAAAATGAGAATATAATAGCACCATTGAGTGGACAACACTAGATGGATCAAGTCTAAACATTCTTCGCCACACGTTTAAAGATTTGTAAGAGAGAGAAAAATAAACCATAAAGGCTCTTTGATAAGTTTACATTTTGTAAAAGATCATTTGTCTAGAACATGAAAGTCTTTTAAAAATTCATAACTTAAACTGTATTGGTTACTTTAGAAATCAGAATTTAAGTTTAACAAATTCATGGTTTTGGGGTTCGGTTCCTTTTTTTTCTTTTTAATCTTTTAATTGATGCTGAATATAACTTCGTAAGTAATTTACCGGGTGGCCCTTTCTCTCTACCTAGAACTGCCTCTCCTCTAGTGACTGACAACTATGAAAAATCTAAAAAAAAAAATATTGAAAAAAAAAAACTTGAAATAAAAGGCTTTGCGTCTTGACCATCGAGCAGTAAAGATATTTTCCTTATATGTCGAACAAATACTTGCATACTTTTACACTACTCTCTTCCCCCAGCGTATTCGCATACCTTTTTGCTTGGCAAAGGTAAACTATTTCAATGAAGCTATAATTGCTACTACCACTTTGCCCCTACCACCATATCATGTTGAAGAGCGGAAACGCCTATGCATTTAGACTTAACAATATATTTATACGCATATGCTTTTTTTTTAGTTAATGTTCTTGATGCAAACGGTGCAACGGCTGACTTTAGTCCTCAGGTTTCCAGCCTTGATTGTTTCGCTCACGGGTCTCCGCCACTGATCAAGTTCCTCGATGGTGGACAGCCAGAAACTGTATTTGTTGGCGAAGTAGTGGCAAGTGCCGCGCGCGCCGTTGCACTCGATGAAGGGCGTGGCGCGGAAATCTTCCAGACAGCTGCCGGGGCTGGACAGCGATTGGCCGCCTCCACCAGGACCAGCAGCCGTGTGCTGTTACACGCATGCGCAGTGAAGGCCGAAGAGGGTGATGATCACAAGGGTCATCAGGGAAAAAAATTGAGGGTAGGAGACAAAAAAAAAAAAAAAAGAAAAGCAAAATTAATGAGTTGGTGCGGGAGAACGAGAGAGCAGTTTGTGAGTGAGGAAGTGGATGAAAAAGAGAGAAAGAGAGAGAGAGAGAGAGAGAGAGAGAGAGAGAGAGAGAGAGAGAGAGAGAGAGAGAGAGAGGAAGGCAGAGAGTTATATATAGGAGTCGAGTCAAGGTGTGAACTAAGTTAAGACAAAAACGATGAGAATTATATAATTAGCGTTTTCAGGAGTGATTTACTGAAAACTATTTTCAAATGTAATATTTCATATAGAAAACTTCATGGTTTTCACTATTCTTCTCGAAAAGTCTGCAATGAAAAAGAGTAAAAGAGACACTCTGTAAATAGTGGAATGTTGCTGTCATATTTTACTATGGCAACATCAATCAATCAATGAGTCAATAAGTCATTCAATCAATCAATTAGTATACCAGTCAGATAATCGTTTAGCGGTTTACTATTTCTTTCAAAGGCATTCTATAAATAAACCAGTGAATGAATTAATTCCTGATAAATCTATCGCACTCACCATAGCGAACGAGTACCCGATCCATAGGGATGTCCATCCTGTCGGACATAAAGGTACTTGTCTGATCTGACTGTGAATGGCTATCACATTGGCGGGGACGTCGCAGACCACACACCTGGAGATGTACGGCCTGATGTCTTCACCTTGCACGGGCATCATGGGAATGGCGTTGTTGGTGGACAGCCAATAGGAGCGGTCGTTGCGGGACGCGTAGTTACAGACATTGTTCATGTTGCAGAACATGAAAGGCATGGTGCTGAAGCGCTGCAGGCACGATCCGGCCCATCCTGCACACAGAGGAAGAGAGAAAGACACAGGGAAATAAGTTGGGAGGGTTTCCAGTTAAATTTACCAAGACAGGGAGAGTTAAAGAGAGAAGTGGGGATGGGGGGGGGGGGGGAGAGAGAGACAGAAATAAGTTTGGATGAAGGATTCAGTCTAACCTGTACACAGATAAAGAGAGAGAGAGAGAGAGAGAGAGAGTCAGAGAGACAGAAATAAGTTTGGATGCAGGATTCAGTCCAACCTGTATACAGAGAAAGAGGGAAAGAGAGGGAGAGAGAGAGAGAGAGACAGACAGACAGAGAGAGACAGAGAGACAGAGAGAGACAGACAGACAGAGAGAGAGAGACACACACACACACACAGACACACAGACACACAGAAAGAGACAGATAGACAGAGAGAGACAGAGATAGAGAGATAGAAATAAGATTGGAGACAGGATTCAACCCAACATAGACACAGAGATTGGATGTTTACAATAATGGCAAGCTTTTCAGATGGGATCCGAAGTTATCACTAGGAATTTCCGCTAGAATCAAAGGGATACCCTCTGCTGGTCAGACCAACGCCTTCCGAAGTGATCCACCTAGAGCTTTCTGAGCTGGAGAAATGTTTGATTGACAAGCAGGAAAAAAGGCATTACGAGGTTGTTTCAGACTAGCTATATCAAGCAATGGATTCTTACCGAGGTCCTGGTGATGCGACTTCTCGTCTCCCTCGATGTACAGCAGGCTGTACCCTTCCCAGAGCTTAGTGTGGCCTAGATCGCTTTCGCAGTCTGGCACGACCTGGGTCTGGCTGTGCCTCACCAGCAGGTAGCCAGTAGGAGGGGTCGACCCAGCCGTGCCTTTCATTCCCTCATTTCCCTTAGGACCAGGAGCGCCTGAGGGAACACAACGGAGGTTGCCGGTAAAAACAGTGTCTGGATATCGGGTGAGGCCCTACCCTTAGTTCCACTACCAGCCCAAGCCACCTGTCTTAAGAGAGTCCCATTTAAAACTCTGATGCTTTATGCCTGAGTTCTTAGAAAAGTTATCCCGAATCAGCTTTGTGGTCTGCATATGACTTCAGACCTTAACTTAAGCACTATTCTCTTTATTTTCATTGCTTGTAAGAAAGTTAGAAAAAAGTTGCCGACAGCAATTTTTAGGTTTCTTTGATCTAAATATTTTGATTATTGGATTTTCAGCTTCAAAGCCACGTCAGGAATGAAACATTTTAACAAAGGTATATGTTGCCTCTCTATAATTATATCCAAGTCTTCTGTAATTCAGTAAGATCTTAAATACTTGGTTTCACCGTTACATCTCTATAGCTAATGATGCAAATCACTGTCATGTTCATACCACCTTAGTAATAAAACATTACAATAAAGGTACATATGTATATTCTTTGCTTTTCTATATATATTTAGTTTTGGGTAATTCTAAGTCTATACCGGTAATTATTCAAATCGATGATATGTCCATAACACCTTAGGAATGAAACATTATAAGAAAGGAATATTCGTTGCATCCAAGTATTCAGTAATTCAATCGGGTCTTAAAAATCCGAATACTCGATTGCACATACCATCATCTCCATATTTTCCTGGTAAGCCATCCACGCCGTCTCGTCCCCTTTCTCCTTTAGGTCCAGGTGGGCCAGGTTCACCGTCTGGTCCCCTGAAGCCTTGCTTACCTTCTGGACCTACAAAGAGTGGACAATGGGTCGTTGTTAATCGTGGACAATGGGGCGGTTAACCAGAACATTACACAGAGTGGACAATGGGGCGGTGTTAACCAGAACATTACACAGAGTGGACAATGGGGCGGTGTTAACCAGAACATTACACAGAGTGGACAATGGGGCGGTGTTAACCAGAACATTACACAGAGTGGACAATGGGGCGGTGTTAACCAGAACATTACACAGAGTGGACAATGGGGCGGTGTTAACCAGAACATTACGCAGAGTGGACAATGGAGCGTTGTTAACCAGAACATTTCACAGAGTGGACAATGGGGCATTGTTAACCAGAACATTACACAGAGTGGACAATAGAGCGTTATTAACCAGAGCTCTAGACGTTTTCAAGGAGAAGCAGAGCTTCGATGAGCATCAAAATGTATATTTATAACAATGATAGATAAAACGACAAGTTGTTTTTCCTCACATAAAGACTATTGACATATTTAAGGCTGATTAAATGGGATCTGATCCTATGATCAGCTGGCCCAGTCAGGTCTCAAACTCCCGAAATGCAGTTGTAAGACGAATGCTTTACAAAAGGATCATTTAGAAACATGGGAGGGTGGACGTTGTAAAAGTTCCTTTCTGCTGCTATTTTTAGAGAGATCAGTCAAGTCACCATTCCAGTAATTTATCTATCAATATATCATTCAAAGAGCTCATCAACCAGTACATATTCAATCAATCAATCAACCAATAAACGATCAACCAATCAATCAATGAATCAATGAATCAATCAACCAATTTACCGATAAAGCAATTAACCAACCAATCAATCAACCAATCAGTTAATCAATCAATCAGTTAGTCAACCAATCAATATATCAATCTATCAACAAATAGCAAATCAAATAACCACTCATTCAATCAATCAACCAACCAACCAACCAACCAACCAAGCCATCAAGCAACCAATCAATAAACAGCTTATCCACTTACCCTGAGCGCCGATGAAGCCAATATCACCAGGAGGACCAATTGGTCCCGGATCACCCTTGAGACCTTTTTCTCCTTTTGGTCCTGGTTCCATGTCTGTAAGCCTGCAGGCTCCACTTATGCCTGGCTCGCCAACTTCACCAACATCCCCTTTCATACCTAGAAAAGTGTGTGTGGGTGTGTGGGGGGAGGGGAGACAAAAAAGTGAAGTGAAGAAAGTAATTGGGGCAGGGTGTGAAAAAATACATGTAGGAAATGATGGTGGAAGGAAGAGCGAGTGAAAGCAAGAAAGAGGGCTAGGGGTTTAAATAAAAAGAGGCTGCATACGAGGACAATGAGTGAGAAACCACGATAGGAAAGATGTAGTGAAAAGGAAGGACGAGACAGACAGACATTTAGAGAGAGACGTAGAGGTGAAAGTGAGAGAATAGGTTAGAATATGAATGACAATTGGGATAGACAAGATTGAAAATATATAGTTTTCACAATAAAATGACAATTCCGCGGATTCGTCGGAACGGTTCCCTCGAGTGTGTTTTGTTTCAGGATAAACTGTACCATGACTTGAATTTATGTTAGTTCTGTGCATTCTCTTTTTTCTCCATGTCGTTTTACTCTTTAACTCTGCCCTTTCAACCCATTGGGTCATATATTGGTACTGTTGAAAGAGTTGGGTTTTTTTTTTTTTTGGTTTATGTGCTTTCACACTTTCCACTTTTTATTCTTCCTTCTTCCTCCCATTCCCCCTTTTAATCTCTCATCTAGGGCAGAAAAAGAATATGAAAAGGAGACTAACAAGAAAAGGAGAAAAGGCTAATTTTATGTTCAGAAAAAATATACTACATTGTAGCTAAACTTGGGGCATTGTTTCTTCCACATTCCTGTTTGTCTATACCTTGTTATGAGGTCTTTCACTTGTTCTCCACTAAACAGGACTAAGCTATCGCTTAACACTGGCCCCTTGTTATCCACCAAAAATGACTTTATCTAGCTCTTACCTCTAACCCCTTGCTCTCCAGGCAGACCAGGGTCGCCAACGAGTCCTTGAAGTCCAGGCTCACCAATCGCTCCTGGCAGACCAGTTTTTCCCTTCTCACCTCGGAAGCCGGGTTGTCCTGGCGGGCCCATCAAGCCTGTGGGAGAGCATATGAAAACTTTGTATGGGAACTTTTTCATTCAATGATACAAGTTGGGGTGTGGGAAGGCTACTGCCTCTGCCTAGCTGCAGCTGGATTATTTTCTTGGAGATATACAGGTGTTAAGATATTTAAATAATACCATAACTGCTACAGCTGATACTACTACTACTAGTACTACTACTACTACTACTACTACTACTACTACTACTACTACTACTACTACTACTACTACTACTACTACTACTACTACTACTACTACTACTACTACTACTACTACTACTACTACTACTACTACTACTACTGCTACTGCTGCTGCTGCTGCTGCTGCTACTACTACTAGAACAACTAATACAACTAATTATGTCACTACTCCCACCAAAACGTCTAGTACTGTTTTTTTCTGCTACCACTTTCACTGCATTCTGCTCTGACGTATTTTCGCTATTACTTGTGGATAGGCTATATTGAAAAGAAAAAAACCCTACTCACCTGGGTTTCCAGGCTGGCCCTGAAAACCGTCTTTTCCCTTTTCTCCGATAAACCCTCGTTCTCCTTTTTCTCCTGGATCCCCAGGTAAACCAGCTAAACCATCATCACCTTTTTCTCCTGGTGAACCGTCAAACCCTACAGTTCAGAGAAAAAAAAAATATTAATTTTTCAACTTGAAGTTTATAGAAGACTAATTTAATTGATTGTTACGTTTTGCATATCTGTTTTCTTTATGAGCAGTCTTCTTGGGAAAGTATTGAACAGGGTCATCCTCATATACGGTAGTTTTTTTTTCTTCTATACCAATTCACAGCCTAATGTGAAAACTGTTATGTGAACGAAGAGCATTGAAATAATTGTAAAGAGTGTAATAAGAAGTAATCATGAATATTTAAGTGTTGTACAACAATTTAATTTTGTTTGAATGCACAATTATGATTAATTTTGAACTTATGCTGAAAAAGAATGTTCAATATTATGTTGCTCTAAATTTAATCATTTCTCTTTTCGCTTCTTTTCTCGGTGCGTTGCTTTTCTTCGTTGCCACTATTATCTCTGAGATTATTCCAGTATCATCAAAGTAATAAAGTTACATATGGAATATTTTTTTTTTTTTTTTGTCATGGTGAAAATTTAAAAATGCGGTGTATTACTTCAATACTCTGAATATATAGTTTTGTTTTGTTTTGTTTTTTGTTTGTTCGTTTTTTTTTTTCCACTTTCCCTGATGTAATTTGTCCTACGCTCCTGCGTACCACCGCTCCCCCCCCCCCCCTTTTTTTTCCTGCTTATAAATTGTTTTATCATCATTGATTCCGCCACGTCAGTTTTATGTATCATTACTGTCAAAGCTATTAAAGCGAAATGTCTTCTATGTTTAATACAATTGTTTTTACTCAGTTCACTGTCCTTAAGCTCAAGTTGGTGACTGTTTTATTTTTTTTTTTTTACATTTCTCAAACATCTTCGATCACCTCTGCAATTTAATTGATCCTGGAACTAAAGCTGTTTGTAGTGTTTCAAGAGTTGTAATCTAGCTTTTATAGTTCTATCAGATATCATTGTTCGTGTTGACCTTTGAACTTTGTTACTGACCTTTGATGCCCTTGGGACCTTCATCGCCCTTGGGTCCTCGAGGTCCTTCGATGAAGCTCTCTCCCTTAGGTCCCATTGGTCCAGGCTCTCCCTGGGCACCGTCAAAACCTGGAAACAAGACAAGAGACCCGAGAAGTTTGAATTCCCGTCAGAGACAAGGCGTCATGTATTGGTTTCTTCTATCAATTGAGTGTTGGGGGTGGGGCTCTTCTATCGGTTAAGTGCTGAGGGTGGGGTTCTTCTATCGGATAATTGCTGAGGGTGGGGTTCTTCTATCGGTTAAGTGCTGAGGGTGGGGTTCTCCTATCGGATAAATGCTGAGGGTGGGGTCCTTCAATCGGTTAAGTGCTGAGGGTGGAGTTTTTCTATCGGATAATTGCTGAGGGTGGGGTTCTTCTATCGGTTAAGTGCTGAGGGTGGGGTTCTCCTATCGGATAAATGCTGAGGGTGGGGTCCTTCAATCGGTTAAGTGCTGAGGGTGGAGTTTTTCTATCGGATAATTGCTGAGGGTGGGGTTCTTCTATCGGTTAATTGTTGAGGTTGGGGCTCTTCTATCGGTTAATTGCTGAGGGTGGGGTTCTTCTATCGATTAAGTGCTGAGGGTGGGGTTCTTGTATCGGTTAATTGAGAGTGTTGGGGGTGGGGCTCTAATGTCGGTTGAGTGGTGGGGGTGGGGCTCTTCTATCGGTTAAATGCCGGGGGTGGGGCTCTTCTATCGGTTAAGTGAGAGTGTTGGGGGTGGGGTTGTTATGTCGGTTGAGTGGTGGGGGTGGGGCTCTTATGTCGGTTGAGTGGTGAGGACTGGGGCTCTTTTATCGGTTAAGTGCTGAGACTAGAGTTCTTCTATCGGTTAAGTGCTGAGGCTAGGATTCTTCTATCGGTTAAATGCCGGGGGTGGAGCTCTTCTATCGGTTGAGTTTTAGGGGTGAGGCTTTTCTCTGAGTGGTCTGTAGACGAATCTTAAAGCTACGATAGACCAAAAGGTTTTTGCTGATGTTATGTAGTAAGTGTTATTGCTTTTTCCATGTGGCTCATAAAAGTATAAAGGTCTTACAAAAGTTGCCTGTAATCCAAAGCACCAAAGTCAATTTTACTGTTCATTCTATGTTCTGTTAAATTCGTTTTTAAAAATCGACTGGTAACTAAATTTAGTGATCAGTTTAGAAAACACTTCTTGACACAAAATGGAGTGATCAGTTTAGAAAGGACCAATTAACACGAAGTTGAGTGATCAGTTTAGGAAAGATCTCTTAACACTAAATAGAGTGATCGGTTTAGAAAAGACCTCTGAACACTAAATTGAGTGATCGATTTATAAAAGTCATCTTAACACTAAATTGAGTGATCGATTTAGAAAAGACTTCTTAACACTAAACAGAGTGATCAGTTTAGAAAAGACCTCTTAACACTAAATTGAATGGTCAGTTTGGAAAAAAATTATGAAAACTGAAGTTAAGAATCTGACCATTAGAAGAACGGATGGACATAATTATAGTGCCACGATCCGGAGAGTTCAACCTCAGCTCGCTTCGATCTTTTGTCCATGAAAATTATTGCGGCTTGGCGTGTTTTCGTCCCATTAAACATAAGGAAGAGCAGGACGGTTTACTTGGACATCCGCTATGGTGGTTATAATAATTACATATTTTTGTATGACGAGCAAAAATTTGGCTTATGCTCAAATAACATATTAGCTTCGGAAATATCGCGAGACGAGACTTATTTCCCGTAAATCTCTTATACACTGACTTCTTTCTTCCGTATCTCCCCGAAGTTCGTCAACCTCTTCCCCCCCCCCCACCTCTTTAATTGTTAAATTTCGTACACACTGACCTCTTTCTCCCTTATCTTACCAAAGTCCGTCGCTTCCCCTCCCTCTCTCCCTTTTCATCTTTTGCACACTGACCTCTTTCTCCCTTATCTTCCCAAAGTCCGTCGCTTCCCCTCCCTCTCTATCTTTTCATCTCTTACACACTGACCTCTTTCTGATCTTAACAAAGTCCGTCGCTTCCCCTCCCTCTCCCCCTTTTCATCTCTTACACACTGACCTCTTTCTCCCTTATCTTCCCAAAGTTCGTCGCTTCCCCTCCCTCTCTATCTTTTCATCTCTTACACACTGACCTCTTTCTCCCTTATCTTCCCAAAGTCCGTCGCTTCCCCTCCCTCTCCCCCTTTTCATCTCTTACACACTGACTTCTTTCTCCCTTATCTTCCCAAAGTCCGTCGCTTCTCCTCCCTCTCTATCTTTTCATCTCTTATACACTGACCTCTTTCTCCCTTATCTTCCCAATGTCCGTCGCTTCTCCTCCCTCTCCCCCTTTTCATCTCTTACACACTGACCTCTTTCTCCCTTATCTTCCCAAAGTCCGTCGCTTCTCCTCCCTCTCTATCTTTTCATCTCTTATACACTGACCTCTTTCTCCCTTATCTTCCCAATGTCCGTCGCTTCTCCTCCCTCTCCCCCTTTTCATCTCTTACACACTGACCTCTTTCTCCCTTATCTTCCCAAAGTCCGTCGCTTCTCCTCCCTCTCCCCCTTTTCATCTCTTATACACTGACCTCTTTCTCCCTTATCTTCCCAAAGTCCGTCGCTTCTCCTCCCTCTCTATCTTTTCATCTCTTACACACTGACCTCTTTCTACCTTATCTTCTCAAAGTCCGTCGCTTCCCCTCCCTCTCCCTCTTTTCATCTCTTACACACTGACCTCTTTCTCCCTTATCTTCCTAAAGTCCCTCGCTTCCCCTCCCTCTCCCCCTTTTCATCTCTTACACACTGACCTCTTTCTCCCTTATCTTCCTAAAGTCCCTCGCTTGCCCTCCCTCTCCCCCTTTTCATCTCTTACACACTGACCTCTTTCTCCCTTATCTTCCTAAAGTCCCTCCCTCTCCCCCTTTTCATCTCTTACACACTGACCTCTTTCTCCCTTATCTTCCTAAAGTCCGTCGCTTCCCCTCCCTCTCCCCCTTTTCATCTCTTACACACTGACCTCTTTCTCCCTTATCTTCCCAAAGTCCGTCGCTTCCCCTCCCTCTCCCCGTTTTCATCTCTTACACACTGACGCTTCCCCTCCCTCTCCTTCATCTCTTACACACTGACCTCTTTCTCCCTTATCTTCCTAAAGTCCGTCGCTTCCCCTCCCTCTCCCCCTTTTCATCTCTTACACACTGACCTCTTTCTACCTTATCTTCTCAAAGTCCGTCGCTTCCCCTCCCTCTCCCCCTTTTCATCTCTTACACACTGACCTCTTTCTCCCTTATCTTCCCAAAGTCCGTCGCTTCCCCTCCCTCTCCCCCTTTTCATCTCTTACACACTGACCTCTTTCTCTTTCCTCTCTCCTTATCTAAAGTCCGTCGCTTCACATCCCTCTCCCCCTTTTCATCTCTTACACACTGACCTCTTTCTCCCTTATCTTCCCAAAGTCCGTCGCTTCCCCTCCCTCTCCCCCTTTTCATCTCTTACACACTGACCTCTTTCTCCCTTATCTTCCCAAAGTCCGTCGCTTCCCCTCCCTCTCTATCTTTTCATCTCTTACACACTGACCTCTTTCTCCCTTATCTTCCCAAAGTCCGTCGCTTCCCCTCCCTCTCCCCCTTTTCATCTCTTACACACTGACCTCTTTCTCCCTTATCTTCCCAAAGTCCGTCGCTTCCCCTCCCTCTCTATCTTTTCATCTCTTACACACTGACCTCTTTCTCCCTTATCTTCCCAAAGTCCGTCGCTTCCCCTCCCTCTCCCCCTTTTCATCTCTTACACACTGACCTCTTTCTCCCTTATCTTCCCAAAGTCCGTCGCTTCCCCTCCCTCTCCCACTTTTCATCTCTTACACACTGACCTCTTTCTCCCTTATCTTCCCAAAGTCCGTCGCTTCCCCTCCCTCTCCCCCTTTTCATCTCTTACACACTGACCTCTTTCTCCCTTATCTTCCCAAAGTCCGTCGCTTCCCCTCCCTCTACCCCTTTTCATCTCTTACACACTGACCTCTTTCTCCCTTATCTTCCCAAAGTCCGTCGCTTCCCCTCCCTCTCCCCCTTTTCATCTCTTACACACTGACCTCTTTCTCCCTTATCTTCCCAAAGTCCGTCGCTTCCCCTCCCTCTCCCCCTTTTCATCTCTTACACACTGACCTCTTTCTCCCTTATCTCCCGGACGTCCGTCGTTCCCCCGGGCGCCATCTCTGCCTGGTTCACCCTTGATTCCCGGCACAGCCAGTCCAGGCGCCCCAGGTTCTCCTGGTGTACCGTCAAGACCTTGCAAGAAATGATTGGAACACTGGTATAGCAGTTGTAACCGATACACTGGATTGGTATTAGATACTTACAAATGTCAGAAGTACTCCACGATCACATAATAATATTGCGATACACGCTGTACATAGTCTGCAAAGTTGACTGTTTTGAGCCCAACAAAACTGATTGTGATAAAAAATAAAAAAAATATGTGCTTGTGATGTTTAGTCTTATAATCACTTTTCATAAAACTTATATTGTGTTTTTAATTGTAGAGCAAAAATGTACCCCAAGTAACTGCTCGAAACTCTCGTCTTCATGAAAAGTAGCGAATTCAAAACATAAACATTTTTTTCTCTTAATTTTTTTCTCAATATTCGTAATGGTTAACAGCATTATGCCTGTGGCCACGCTCTTAGAAGAATAAGGAAAAAAAGCTGCGCATCCACATTCATTCATACCTCTTTCTCCTTTCTCTCCCTGTCTTCCTGGAACACCGTCTCGCCCATTTTGTCCATTAAGTCCAGGGTCACCTGTGTATCAGAAAAAATAATGTAGCGCTCATATTGTTGCCCGAATTTTAAGACATTGCATCTCTTCAAATGTAAAGTAGTTTCTTTTAACGCTTAATTTATGAAGCTAAGACAAAAATAATATATATAAAATAGAGATTTACTCATGAATATTCTGAAAATTAATAAATGTAAAGCAGGCTCCTTATCCACTCTCCTCTAATTTAATAATGGATGTATTCTTTCGGCTCCACAATAAGAGAGTTGGAAACAGATTTAAAAAGAAGAAAAAGAAGAAGACAAAGATCAGCAACAATAACACCATCAACAATTATAACAGCAATAAAAACGCAAAGCATTACGAGAAGACAGAGAAAAAGGAGATAGAAAGAGAAGATAAAAAAAAGAATATAAGGAATAAACGTGATACATTTTCTTTGTTTGCTTGCTGGTTTTTTTTTTTTATTTTTTTTTTATTTAATTTTGAATCTCTTTAGTTACCTTTATCTCCTGCCATGCCTTCTATTCCTGGGCTGCCCTTTGCTCCTTTGGTTCCTTTATACCCTTGAAGTCCTACGGCACCTTTCTCTCCAGCAATTCCCATTTCACCTGAATAAAAAGAATTTCTGTTACTCCTCCAAAACAATTACAGTTTTCCTCCACTGAAATTTGGTCTGTCCTAATGCGTGTTTATGAGGTAAATTTGAAAAGGTGTGGAAGAGTTGGGTACATCATCGAGTATCTTTAAAATAATTTTGGAACTGCGCAGGCCAGTAAATGTAAAAGACATGGATTTGAGGCTTTGTATCCGAAACCGCATTCCTTTAGGTAGTACAACATTTACACATGTGAATTAATTCTTATTTCTTTAGACTACTGCTACTACTACTGCTACTACTACTACTACTACTACTACTACTACTACTACTACTACTACTACTACTACTACTACTACTACTACTACTACTACTACTACTACTACTACTACTACTACTGCTGCTGCTGCTGCTGCTGCATCTACTGTTTAGATTAGTATTTCTCCTTCTCCGTCTACAGTGTGTATGATCTTATATGAAGGCTCTCCACGAACCTTGTAGTCCTGGTTGTCCGTCAGGACCCTGATTTCCTGGTCTACCCTGCAGTCCTGGGAATCCCTTATCTCCCTTCATACCGCGTTGTCCAGGCTGGCCAACCAGTCCGTCTTGTCCTGGTGGACCTATGTCACCCTTGGCTCCTTGTGGACCAGGTAACCCACTAAAGCCATCTCGACCTGACATTAAAGAATAACATTTGTTTAAAACGGGTTAAAACCACGATTATGTAATCTTGTAATGAAAAAAAAAACATGCAGTGGCAAGAAAACAATGAAAAACATAATAATGCTTTAAAGAACTACAAGTACATAAGGTAAAGGCACATTGATTTCATGAAAATCCAATAGCAACAGGAAAGGAAAAATAAGTGCTTAAGTATATGCTCGACATTATTTTCACACCAATATTTTGCAAAACTTTAACTAACTACTAAAGCTGCTAAAAGTACGCAACTACTACGACTACTACTACTACTACTACTGCTACTACTACTACTACTACTACTACTACTACTACTACTACTACTACTACTACTACTACTACTACTACTACTACTACTACTACTACTACCACTACTACTACTACTACTACAACTACTACTACTACTACTACTACTACTACTACTTCTGCTGCTGCTGCAGGTACTATTTCTAATACTTTCGCTACTGCTATATCTTATAGTA
>JAWDGP010003546.1:317500-355676 GCA_033675545.1 Elysia crispata
CAAAGTAATATTTTTACGTGTATGGCTTAGGATTTATTTGGGAGGAGGCAGACCTACATTCAGCTGGAGAAGTAACCGCTAATCTAGACCCAACAATACATTTAGATATATGACAAAAGTAACAAAAAAAAATAAATAAATGCAATAAACAAGTGTACTCTAGCATGTGTGAGGTTGAAACCCGCCGCCTTGCCGATCCAGACAGTCATGGCAATGAAGCCAGCCTTACATCTAAAGAAAGGGAGAAAAGACAAGTTGTCCAACTTTCTCTGATAAATATCCCTCTTTTATTGGAATTTTGCTTTTCACAATTAAACTACTACAAAACCGTCGCTGCCTTATTAAGTCTCGTGAGAGATATTTTGCCATTCATTATAGACACTATTTTTATCACTGTGCTTACTTTCAGTAGATAAGAACAAACTAATCGGCTCTGAAGGGTCTATAACTTCGGCGCTACCACCAATAATAAAATGTGCGCAAATGTTTCCAGAAAAGAACTGTGTCTAACCTGGTGCGCCGTCTCTACCGTCTCTACCAGGAAGACCTGCATCGCCCTTAGGTCCCTGTTCTCCAGGGAAACCGCTTTGACCTTGATCGCCCTTCAGCCCTGGTCTTCCGATTTGGCCGTCACTGCCCGGCAGTCCTAAGAGACAGAGAAAGATAAGTTAGATGTGGTCAGGGCGGCACAAACACAGTTGGACGGGAGTCACAACACAGTTAGCAAGAACTCAGAATCATTTGGTAAACAGAGAGAGATAGCGAGATATGGTTACACCGGCACACACACACACACACAGCTGGAGGAGACTAACAAAACAGCAAGAACTTGGAATCACTTGGGAGACAGAGAGAGATAGCGAGATGTGGTCACGCCGGCACACACACACACAGCTGGAGGAGACTAACAAAACAGCAAGAACTTGGAATCACTTGGGAGACAGAGAGAGATAGCGAGATGTGGTCACGCCGGCACACACACACACACAGCTGGAGGAGACTAACAAAACAGCAAGAACTTGGAATCACTTGGGAGACAGAGAGAGATAGCGAGATGTGGTCTCGACGGCACACACACACACAGCTGGAGGAGACTAACAAAACAGCAAGAACTTGGAATCACTTGGGAGACAGAGAGAGATAGCGAGATGTGGTCACGCCGGCACACACACACACACACAGCTGGAGGAGACTAACAAAACAGCAAGAACTTGGAATCACTTGGGAGACAGAGAGAGATATCGAGATGTGGTCACGCCGGCACACACACACACACACACAACTGGAGAAGACCAACAAAACAGTTAGGAAGAACTAGGAATCACTTGGAAGAGAGACAGAGAGAGATAGCGAGATGTGGTCACGCCGGCACACACACACACACACACACAGCTGGAGGAGACTAACAAAACAGCAAGAACTTGGAATCACTTGGGAGACAGAGAGAGATGGCGAGATGTGGTCACGCCGGCACACACACACAGCTGGAGGAGACTAACAAAACAGCAAGAACTTGGAATCACTTGGGAGACAGAGAGAGATAGCGAGATGTGGTCACGCCGGCACACACACACACACACAGCTGGAGGAGACTAACAAAACAGCAAGAACTTGGAATCACTTGGGAGACAGAGAGAGATAGCGAGATGTGGTCACGCCGGCACACACACACACAGCTGGAGGAGACTAACAAAACAGCAAGAACTTGGAATCACTTGGGAGACAGAGAGAGATAGCGAGATGTGGTCACGCCGGCACACACACACACAGCTGGAGGAGACTAACAAAACAGCAAGAACTTGGAATCACTTGGGAGACAGAGAGAGATAGCGAGATGTGGTCTCGACGGCACACACACACAGCTGGAGGAGACTAACAAAACAGCAAGAACTTGGAATCACTTGGGAGACAGAGAGAGATAGCGAGATGTGGTCACGCCGGCACACACACACACAGCTGGAGGAGACTAACAAAACAGCAAGAACTTGGAATCACTTGGGAGACAAAGAGAGATAGCGAGATGTGGTCACGCCGGCACACACACACACAGCTGGAGGAGACTAACAAAACAGCAAGAACTTGGAATCACTTGGGAGACAGAGAGAGATAGCGAGATGTGGTCTCGACGGCACACACACACAGCTGGAGGAGACTAACAAAACAGCAAGAACTTGGAATCACTTGGGAGACAGAGAGAGATAGCGAGATGTGGTCACGCCGGCACACACACACACAGCTGGAGGAGACTAACAAAACAGCAAGAACTTGGAATCACTTGGGAGACAGAGAGAGATAGCGAGATGTGGTCACGCCGGCACACACACACACACACAACTGGAGAAGATCAACAAAACAGTTAGGAAGAACTAGGAATCACTTGGAAGAGAGACAGAGAGAGATAGCGAGATGTGGTCTCGACGGCACACACGCACAGCTGGAGGAGACTAACAAAACAGCAAGAACTTGGAATCACTTGGGAGACAGAGAGAGATAGCGAGATGTGGTCACGCCGGCACACACACACACACACAGCTGGAGGAGACTAACAAAACAGCTAGAACTTGGAATCACTTGGGAGACAGAGAGAGATAGCGAGATGTGGTCACGCCGGCACACACACACACACACACAACTGGAGAAGACCAACAAAACAGTTAGGAAGAACTAGGAATCACTTGGAAGAGAGACAGAGAAAGATAGCGAGATGTGGTCTCGACGGCACACACACACATACACACGCAGCGAAAGGAGACCGGCAAAAGAGTTAGCAAGAACCTGGAATCACTTTTTGGGAGACAGAGGGATAGATAGCGAGATGTGGTCACGCCGACACACTCACACACAGCTGGAGGAGATCGACAAAACAGTTGGCAAGAACTTGGAATCTCTTGGGAAACACAGAGAGAGAGAGAGAGAGAGAGAGAGAGAGAGAGAGAGAGAGAGAGAGAGAGAGAGAGAGAGAAAGAGACAGAGAGAGAGAGAGAGAGAGAGAGGGGGAGAGAGAGAGACACATAGCGTGATGTGGTCATTGACAAAAAAGTTAGCAAGAACGTGGAATCTCTTGGGAGACAGAGAGAGAGAGAGAGAGAGAGAGAGGGAGATAGCGAGATGTGGTCATGGCAATTGTGAGGTACCTACCCTGAACTCCCTGGACACCTGGAGCACCTATAGCACCTCGGTCACCCTTGTCACCCTTTGGACCGGCTGGTCCCGGGAGTCCGTCACTGCCATCCCGACCTGGTTCACCTGTGAGTCCAAATGGTCCTTGATCTCCCTTAGGTCCTGCATGTGGTTGCAAGACATGTTCAATAACATTGCGTTAAGATATCCGAAACATTAGAAACATTTAATGGATAAGCAGTTCTATTGACCAAGGCTTAATTGGAATGCTTGGTTCTGATAGACTTTCTTTGTATCATGTCGATGTCACCTGTACCACAGTCATTTAATATAGTAAGATTATACTTTGCGTTTTTTATGGTTACAAACAAGATGCAAGTCTACATTGCCAAATGCTTTTATTTTGATTAATTTCTTTTTTTTTTTTTTTTTTTTTTTGTGAAACGAAGCAAAGTTGTCTTTGTGTTGTTGAATTTCCTTTTTTGCCAAAGAGAGAGAGAGAGAGAGAGAGAGACAGAGAGACAGAGAGACAGAGAGAGAAAGTTTAAAACGGGTTTTATATAAAGCAGGTGCGTCGTAGTAAAGCGCTCTTCTCAACCAATTTATTGCACTGAACAGGATTACCTAAAGTGCACTTATACATACAATTGAGAGAAGTGGAGGTGTAATTCTTTCTTCTTCTTTTTAATGTTTCAACTATGGTAAACAAAACACTGACCTGCAGGTCCTTGATCTCCCTTCGGACCTTCCGGTCCATCAAATCCTCTCTGGCCATTGACGCCATCTATCCCAGGCATTCCCATCCTGCCTGGTTCACCCTTGTCTCCTTTCGGACCCATTTGGCCATCAATTCCGTCTGAACCATCTTTTCCATCACGGCCTTTCAACCCTGGGTTTGGACATTTATAACATATAGTTCTATAAAATTTTACATTGTTAAACATCGGACACTTATCTTATGGGAAATTAATCCTAAAAAGTCGATCCATATACATCAGAAAAAGAGTGTATGCACATTTTGTTTGAAAGAAAAATTCTACACATTTTGACTACACTGCCCTTACTAAACCAAAGAAAGGATATCTTTCTCACTGAGTCCAATACAAAAATGTTTCATGCTTTTCAACCGTCAACAAATAAACTTACCGTACATCGTTTGCAGCCATGTGACGAGAGCCGCACAGTCTTAACTCTCTTGAGGAATGGCTAAGAATATCCAAGTAATCGATAGTATTATATACAAATTGTGTGTGTGTGTGTGTGTGTGTAAGGCTTGTCAAAAACGAATCGATGTGTAGGCGATGACGACGGTCTATCATATTTTGTGTAAACAGGAAAGTATTGCATCCACTTATAAGTGGAAAATTGAAACTCCAACGCTCTTCTATAATAAAGAGGGGACATTGGAACTCCTATGATCCTACCTCATCAAGTGTGCCAATTGAAACTCTTATGCTCCTCCCTCTTTGCAAGTGGTAATTGAAATTCGAATGCGTCGTGTGTCACTTGAAACTCCAACGTTTCTTCCCCATTAAGTGTGAAAGTTGAGATTTGAAAGCGCCTCCCTCATGTAGTGTGGCAGTTAAAACTCCAGTCATATTTAGATAAAACTTTTGTACCGTATTAGATAATAACATACTCAAAGAATTTCTTCTCTCATTTTATTCCTGAGGAATTTTCTCGATTTCTCTTTTAATACATCTCCCTCTCTCCCCAACCGCACCTATCTTTCTGGATTTATCTTCACTTCTCTTTTTTTTTCATTCTTTTTCCCACCATCGCTCTTTCTCTGTGCAATTCATTCTAGCATATTCAACACACTTGAATCGCCTTTGAATTTATTTGGCTTTATGAATCAGCATTCGACCCCAATGATTTCCGAAGTCAAATGGCATTGACGTATTATTGGATCCGCCTCACCTGGTTTGCCGTCTTGGCCGTCAAAACCTTTAGGCCCCTGGGGGCCACGCTCTCCCTTCTCGCCCGCTGGGCCTGGAGGACCGTCTACTCCGGGAGGCCCCGCCAAGCCTGCCTGGCCTTGGATGCCTTTCTCTCCCTTTTCTCCAGTGTCACCGGGCAAACCTGAACATATCGTCAAGCTGAACAGGTAAGTTTTTGTCCACGTGTTTATTACATTTTTTTAAATGAACTTTTTTTAAAGATGTTTTTTACACTAAAAGCAATAAATGATATCAGATGATAATGATGCATACAAAGCCAATGAAAATGGTGGCTATGATGATGACAATAATGACAAAGTTTGTGGTTATGGTGATGATGAGGACGATGGTGATGATGATTGATATGGAATGTGTCTCCTTATCGATACCAAGAAAAAAAAATCAGAGCCCAAATACCGTGACCATGACAACCTTGCAATAGGATCGTTTTTCATTGTTAATCGACTACAGGAAACTTCAGTAAGTCTTGCTTTATCGCTTTTTTCCTGTTATTGTTTTTTTTTTTCAAATTTCCATGTGTGTTTTGATATGATTATATAATCTTAGTTTACACGAATGAAAAACTATTGATGGTACAATAAGCATATAATTATGCTAACTCTGCTTATAGGGAAAGCGATTTCCCGAAGAGTTCTGCTACCTAGTTGGAAGTCATGAGCTCTACTTCAAATCGTTTTTACCACATCAAGCGATAGCGTGTACAGGAATGCATATTGGCGTGAAATTTGAGGGGTGGAAAAGATAAAATAAACACATGAGAAAACTTTATTTTACCACACAGCTATATAGTTTTGCTTGGATTTTTAAAATGTGTTTGACAGACGAATAAAACTCACGACATCCAACAAATGGATTTAACTCTGAGAAATTTCATTCTAGATATTATATAGTTAAATCTTGTGTAGGAACTTTTGGAAAACCTACCCGGTCGTCCAGTGGCGCCCGCTGGACCCAGTTGTCCAGGTCTTCCGGGCTGACCTTTAGTGCCCTTGACGCCTTTGATAGGAGCCGCTGCTGGACCGGGTTCACCTGGTTCACCTGGAGGTCATGCAAAGGTGAAAGGTAAAAAATTCTGCTGTTTTTAGGTTTACAGATAATGAATATCTTTGGAGATCCTTTGGATATCTTGTAAGTTTTCTATCTTTTTTCATTTTATTTTCTTTTAGTCTCTCCTTTTCTCTCTATATTAACACCTTTCGAAGGTTACAAATGAATTCATACTGTTATTTGTTTATTTGTTTCTTTAATTTCAATTTTTTCGTTTCTTTGTAAAATCTGGATATTCCAAAATGGTAATGAGTTACATGCTTTGATTATCGCAAAAACTGTTTATGTAAACGAGTTAATACATATTGATTTTTTTGATTGTACAGTCATTGGTTTCTGATTGCGCATCCTAGTTAAGAACTTGATTGTGAACTGCTTAATGTCAGTAAAGATTGTCTAAAAAATTGACTGAGAGACCAAGTTCCATGTCTAAACTATCAAAAACTGGGAGAAAAAAAGTCACAAGATCAGAAAAATTTTCCTTTCCTCCATCCCCCACTCCAACCATCGATCCCGTGAGACAAATTAAGGTCTTCGTCAAACATCCTGATGTCTATGTCCACTAACGATAGCTCGAACTTCCTGAAAAAATATGAAAAATCACCCTCTCTGTCCAATTCCACCATTATTCCAGGCCAATTATACCATCATCCCGATGCAATTATACCATCATTCAGGCTCAATTATATCATCGTCTCGATGCAATTATACCATCGTCCCTATCCAGTTCCACCATCATCCTCGTCTAAATATAACATCATCCTTGTCCAATAATAACATCCTCCCGGCCCAATCATACCATCATCCCTGTCCAATTATACCATCATCCCTGTCCAATTATACCATCATCCCTGTCCAATTATACCATCATCCCTGTTAAATTATACCATCATCCCTGTCCACTTATACCATCATCCCTGTCCAATTACACCATCATCACTGTCCAATTATACCATCATCCCTGTCCAATTACACCATCATCCCTGTCCAATTACACCATCATCCCTGTCCAATTATACCATCATCCTGGCCCAATCATACCATCATCCCTGTCCAATAATAACATCCTACCGGCCCAATCATACCATCATCCCTGTCCAATTATACCATCATCCCTGTCCAATTATACCATCATCCCTGTCCAATTACACCATCATCCCGGCCCAATTATACCATCATCCCTGTCCAATTATACCATCATCCCTGTCCAATTATACCATCATTCCAGTCCAATTACACCATCATCCCTGTCCACTTATACCATCATCCCTGTCCAATTATAACATCATCCCTGTCAAAATATACCATCATCCCTGGCCACTTATACCATCATCCCTGTTAAATTATACCATCATCCTTGTCCACTTATACCATCATCCCTGTCCAATTATACCATCATCCCTGTCCAATTATACCATCATCCCTGTCCAATTACACCATCATCCCTGTCCAATTACACCATCATCCCTGTCCAATTATACCATCATGCTGGCCCAATCGTACCATCATCCCTGTCCAGTAATAACATGCTACCGGCCCAATCATACCATCATCCCTGTCCAATTATACCATCATCCCTGTCCAATTATACCATCATCCCTGTCCAATTATACCATCATCCCTGTCCAATTACACCATCATCCCGGCCCAATTATACCATCATCCCTGTCCAATTATACCATCATCCCTGTCCAATTATACCATCATCCCTGTCCAATTATACCATCATCCCAGTCCAATTACACCATCATCTCTGTCCACTTATACCATCATCCCTGTCCAATTATACCATCATCCCTGTACAATTATACCATCATCCCTGTCCAATTATACCATCATCCCTGTCCAATTATACCATCATCCCTGGCCACTTATACCATCATCCCTGTCCACTTATACCATCATCCCTGTCCAATTATACCATCATCCCTGTCCAATTATACCATCATCCCTGTCCAATTACACCATCATCCCTGTCCAATTACACCATCATCCCTGTCCAATTATACCATCATGCTGGCCCAATCATACCATCATCCCTGTCCAATAATAACATCCTACCGGCCCAATCATACCATCATCCCTGTCCAATTATACCATCATCCCTGTCCAATTATACCATCATCCCTGTCCAATTATACCATCATCCCTGTCTAATTACACCATCATCCCGGCCCAATTATACCATCATCCCTGTCCAATTATACCATCATCCCTGTCCAATTATACCATCATCCCTGTCCAATTATACCATCATCCCTGTCCAATTATACCATCATCCCTGTCCAATTATACCATCATCCTTGTCCAATTATACCATCATCCCTGGCCACTTATACCATCATCCCTGTCCAATTATACCATCATCCTTGTCAAAATATACCATCATCCCTGGCCACTTATACCATCATCCCTGTTAAATTATACCATCATCCCTGTCCAATTATACCATCATCCCTGTCCAATTATACCATCATCCCTGTCCAATTATACCATCATCCCTGTCCAATTACACCATCATCCCTGTCCAATTATACCATCATCCCTGTCCATTTATACCATCATCCCTCTCCAATTACACCATCATCCCTGTCCACTTATACCATCATCCCTGTCCACTTATACCATCATCCCTGTCCACTTATACCATCATCCCTGTCCAATTATACCATCATCCCGGTCCAATTATACCATCATCCCGGTCCAATTATACCATCATCCCTGTCAAATTATACCATCATCCCTGTCCACTTATACCATCATCCCTGTCCAATTATACCATCATCCTTGTCAAAATATACCATCATCCCTGGCCACTTATACCATCATCCCTGTTAAATTATACCATCATCCCTGTCCAATTATACCATCATCCCTGTCCACTTATACCATAATCCCTGTCCACTTATACCATCATCCCTGTCCAATTATACCATCATCCCTGTTCAATTACACCATCATCCCTGTCAAATTATACCATCATCCCTGTCCACTTATACCATCATCCCTGTTAAATTATACCATCATCCCTGTCCAATTATACCATCATCCCTGTCCACTTATACCATCATCCCTGTCCACTTATACCATCATACCTGTCCAATTATACCATCATCCCTGTCCAATTACACCATCATCCCTGTCAAATTATACCATCATCCCTGTCCACTTATACCATCATCCCTGTCCAATTACACCATCATCCCTGTCAAATTATACCATCATCCCTGTCCAATTATACCATCATCCCTGTCCAATTATACTATCATCCCTGTCCACTTATAACATCATCCCTGTTAAATTATACCATCATCCCTGTCCACTTATACCATCATCCCTGTCCAATTATACCATCATCCCTGTCCAATTATACCATCATCCCTGTCCACTTATACCATCATCCCTGTCCAATTATACCATCATCCCTGTCCACTTATACCATCTTCCCTGTTAAATTATACCATCATCCCTGTCCAATTATACCATCATTCCTGTCCAATTATACCATCACCCCTGTCCAATTACACCATCTTCCCTGTCCACTTATACCATCATCCCTGTCCAATTATACCATAATTCCTGTCCAATTATACCATCATTCCTGTCCAATTATACCATCATCCCTGTCCAATTATACCATCATCCCTGTCCAATTACACCATCTTCCCTGTCCACTTATACCATCATCCCTGTCCAATTATACCATCATCCCTGTCCAATTTTACCATCATCCCTGTCCAATTACACCATCTTCCCTGTACACTTCTACCATCATCCCTGTCCACTTATACCATCATCCCTGTCCACTTATACCATCATCCCTGTCCACTTATACCATCATCCCTGTTTACTTATACCATCATCCCTGTCCACTTATACCATCATCCCTGTCCACTTATACCATCATCCCTGTCCACTTATACCATCATCCCTGTCCACTTATACCATCATCCCGGTCCAATTATACTATCATCCCTGTCAAATTATACCATCATCCCTGTCCACATACCATCATCCCTGTTTAATTATACCATCATCCCTGTCCACTTATACCATCATCCCTGTCCACTTATACCATCATCCCTGTCTAATTACACCATCATCCCTGTCAAATTATACCATCACCCCTGTCCACTTATACCATCATCCCTGTCCAATTACACCATCATCCCGGCCCAATTATACCATCATCCCTGTCCAATTATACCATCATCCCTGTCCAATTATACCATCATCCCTGTCCACTTATACCATCATCCCTGTCCAATTATACCATCATCCCTGTCCACTTATACCATCTTCCCTGTTAAATTATACCATCATCCCTGTCCAATTATACATACCATCATCCCTGTCCAATTATACCATCATCCCTGTCCAATTACACCATCATCCCGGCCCAATTATACCATCATCCCTGTCAAATTATACCATCATCCCTGTCCAATTATACCATCATCCCTGTTAAATTAAACCATCATCCCTGTCCAATTATACCATCATTCCGGTCCAATAATACCATAATACCAGCCCAAAATACCATCATTGCAGTACAAGATTATTATAATGCCAGTCCAAATATCCATCATCCCGGTCCAATCACACCATCATCCTTGTCCAATTATACTATCACCCCTGTTCAATTTCATTGTCGTGTGAGTCAAATCTTACCGTTAAGTCCAGGAACACCAGGCAATCCCTGATCTCCTTTAGGACCGATTTTTCCATCCTCTCCTGCTTTTCCATCCTTTCCTTTCTCTCCTCTTTCACCTGGAAGACCTCTTAGTCCAATCATTCCGGAAAGACCACTATCTCCTTTATCTCCCTTGGGGCCTTCAGGCCCTTGCACACCGTCCTGTCCTGAAAAGCCTGTGGAAAGAAAGACGGGAAGAGGTTCAAGATGCATGATTTACTCTCTCTGTATTCCAATTAAAATATCTGGAATCAGCTTTAAAAAAATTTTAATACTGGAAGCATTTATAGTATAACTATCTGAGGAATGCCATAAGCGAAACATGCGGTCGTTTATAGTACGTCTTTAGGACAAGGGCAACCAACATTACTCAAGCGTATATTAATCCATGAAACCTGCCATCAGCTACCTCTCATGGTACTTCAAACCTGTTCAATCTATAATTAGTGATAACCAATCCCTGCATGCCAGTATGTCATTGTGTCAGTGGGCCATAGTGTTTGCGACTTACACTTGATGGCTTGAACGAATCTTTATCAAGATTTCAAAGTAGCATTATCAAATTTATGCCAAAAGTTTGAAATATACCTTGAAAGAGTTAAAAGCTAGAAATTTTTAGTTTAGACACTTTGAATTGTTGATCGAACATTAAAGGAATTGGAATTGGATATGAGTTTATAATAAATGGGAACCTTGACATGATCTCTTTGCATAGCCAAGTGCTAAGAGTGGTGCTAGAGACATAACACTTGGTCAAGACCAACACTTGTAACTTTCTTGAACACCACCCAAACAAAACTGAGATGTGTATACGGGCTTGTTTATGTTCTAAAAATTAATCTCATTGGTTTTGTATGCTTGTGCTTAGAAGTGGTACTGCTCTTATCACTTGTTTTTATTGCTGTATGGTCATCCCGCTAATTACTTCATTCTTTATAGCAATAATACAATTGCTAGCAAAATATGAAACATCATATCAGAGTGTGTCCAGTAATGTAAAACCCACCTGGTCGTCCAGGTAATCCGATTTCTCCTTTGCTCCCCATGCGTCCAGGTGTTCCTGGGGTTCCACGGTCTCCTTTGGCGCCCTTCACGCCTACAGTGCTTGTGCCTGGACAGCAGGGCGAGAGATGATTAAGATAAAATAAGATAAGATTTACTTTATTCATCCCTTTTAAGCAAATTCAAAATTGCTATGCCCATTAACATAAAAAGACATAAATACATACAATAAAAATGCAGGTGAATGTATAAATGAATAAATAGATAAATAAATAAATAAATACACATATTTATGAATGCTAGATGTATTCATCAACATAATGTAGTGTAAGTTTACAAATCTTGAAATGTTAACCTTATAAGATTATGATGAAAAAATGAATAGAGTGTACAATAATTGTATTATTATTTTAAAAATTACATCTTAATTTTAAAGACCACGATGAATAAAGATAGGAAAAGATAAACTATAGGATGGAATCAAGTGAGCTATCGTTCTTTTCAATGACTTATAGTTAAACAAGCTGACATTATGTGTGTAGCTTTGTGTTTTGGATTCCACTCTCCAGGAAGAACAAGCTAACGATATTTCTAACGTTGTGTTGCAAGCTAACAATTATGTCTGGAGGGGTGTTGTAAGCTAGCGATGTCTGTAGATTTCTAACAAGTCACAATACGTCTGTAGTAGTGTGGCAAGCTAACAATATATCTCTAGTGGTGTTATAAGCTTACAATTTGTCTCTAGTGGTGTGGCAAACTGACAATAATAATGTCTGAATTAGCTTAGTGTGGCAAGCTAAGGATATGTCTGTAATAGTGTACCAAGCTCACAATATGTCTGTAGTGGTGTAGCAAGCTCACAATAGTGGTGTAGCAAGCTGACAATATGTCTGTAGTGGTATGACAAACTGTCAATAATAATGTCTGTATTAGACAATATTTCTGTCGTCGTGTGGCAAGCTAAGGATATGTCTGTAGTGGTGTAGCAATCTCACAATATGTCTGTAATTGTGTAGCAAGCTCACAATATGTCTGTAGTGGTGTAGCAAGCTGACAATATGTCTGTAGTGATATGACAAACTGTCAATAATAATAATGTCAGTATTAGACAATATTTCTGTCGTCGCGTGGCAAGCTAACGATAGGTCTGTGGTGGTGTAACAAGCTAACAATGTGCCTCTAATGGCGTGGTAAGTCAACAATATATATCTATTGGTATGGCAAACTAACATTAATAATGTCTGTTTTAGTATGTCAAGCTGTAGTGGTGTGGCAAACAAACGATATATCTGCAGCGGTGTGGTACGCTAACAATGTATCTTAATGCTGTGGTAAGATAACAATAATAATGTGTGTAATGTGTGGCAAGCTAACAATAATAATGTCTGTATTATGTGGCAAGCTAACGATATATCTGCAGCGGTGTGGTACGCTAACAATGTATCTTAATGCTGTGGTAAGATAACAATAATAATGTGTGTAATGTGTGGCAAGCTAACAATAATAATGTCTGTATTATGTGTCAAGCTAACGATATGTCTGTAGCAGTGTGGTACGCTAACAATGTATCTTAATACTGTGGTAAAATAACAATAATATCTTTAATATGTGGCACGCTAACAATAATACTGTCCGTATTATGTGACAAGCTAAAAATAATAATGTCTGTATTACGTGGCAAGCTAACGGTATATCTGTAGCGGTGTGGTACGCTAACAATATAACTTAGTGCTGTGGCAAAGTAACAATAATAATATCGGTAATATGAGGGAAGCTAAAACAATAATGTCTGTATTATGTGGCAAGCCAACAATATGTCTATGATGGTGTCGGCTTTGGGGATCGACCCCCTGGGAAGAACAATCTATTATGTCTGTAATGGTGTGGTCGTGTGGGTTGTACTCGCTAAGAAGCATTAGTTTTAATCGAAGAAACAGTTTAAAACTTTAATACAATTATAAAAAATTATTTTCACCTTTTTTCCTCTGGGTTCGGTAGCTTTATTTCAATAACACTTAATTTGCAGAGAAAAGAAAGAAAACACAGCTTTGTTTTCAGTGAGTGCCTGTTAAGATATGCATCACTCAGCATTCTTGTGCCTGTTGTTTGAACAGTAACGCAGTTAAAGACCATAGTACAAGCTGCTCAATGAGAAGTCATTGACATTGCAGACAAATATAAGTTGTGAAGTCAACCTCGGAATGAGACATTTTTTAATGAAACAGAGTCAGTAATAACTCGACTCTAACCGTTGCTGGCCTCTTCTTGATTTCAGCTGACACATTGATATCTATTAAACATTGCTCTTCAAATTTGTAAAAAATTGTAAAAAGTTTGTGTTGTTTCAATACATTCTCAGCGTCGGAAAAATGATTAAGAGGAGTGTCTCAGGTTTGCCAATGTTTCTCTTTGATTTAGGCTGATAGATCCTGGAAATAAAATAAATTTATACTGCTGCTTAACAATCCAAGGACGTTTTGATATACACTAGTCTTAGGTTAATCACTAATCAACATGTGCTGATCAGCTAAGCAACTAACCAACCATTCATGTCAGGATACAACCTACAGTTTCTGGTAAAAATCAGAAAACAGATTTAAAGAAAATGCTGTTTATACAGTTGAACCCACTTAAATTAAACTTTTTACGGAAGGCTAATGCAGTCCAGAATTTGCGAAGGAAATTACGAAAATGATATAAGTTCGGAATCCATAATTAGGTTTTGTTAATCAAACATTTTTTTTTTCAATTCTTCCGTGTGAATTAAAAACAAGTGTGTAGTGTGTTGGACCTACCTGGCAAACCTTTATTTCCTTTAGGTCCCATGTTTCCTGGCACACCATTAGCACCAGGAGACCCTCTGTCACCAGGTTCTCCATCCAATCCAAACCCAGGTTCTCCTTTGGATCCCTTCTGACCTTTCTCGCCATCACTACCTGAATTGCCATCTGCTCCTGGCCGCCCCATGGATCCCTGTGTGGGAAAAAAATAATGAAACCACAAGCTAAAAGTCTTGCATAGTGTGAAAGTTAGAACATTCTCGGACAAAATGACTAACAAAGAAGAAATCAAACGTTAGGAGGCACCAATATTATACATCGATAGGGAGAAAAACTCTGACGTCTGATGGTTCTAAATGGTCGAAAACAAAAAGAAGACAAGCTTTATTAAATATTATTTGTCACAAATATCGCGAGATGCACTCAAAATACATAGCGCGTAAGCTTCACTAACTATTATCTGTCACAAATGTCGGAAGAATGATGCATTCAAAACATATTGCGCGTTTTAAGCCACAAAGTTCCTTTGGTCTGTGAATCAATTAATACATTTGAAGTATTTTTGTTATGTCGTAACTATTAAATGTTTAGAATTCTATGAGTAAGATATTCCAAGTGGGCGTGGCATCATGGCCAGTTACTCTTATTGTAACAATAGAGAAAGGAAAAGAAATAAAGTCTTTTTGCACAAAATTATATAAATTAAGTAATACCTAAACATTTAAATATGTTTTTTTGTTTTGTTTTGTTTTTTTGTTGTTTTTTTTGTTGTTGTTGTTGTTGTTGTTTTTTTTTTTTTTTTTCTGGGAATATTTTTTAACCCTTTTTTGTAGACCAAGATTGTAGTGCTCAAACAATCGATTGGTTGATCAACGAAAAATATCAAACTTTCAATCATGCAATCTCTCATTAAAGCAGATGGGCCATCATTCAATCAACCAATCACTGCTGCAATCTATCAATCAGCCATTCCTTTCATCAAGCAATCCATCATTCAACCAACCAGTCAGGAACGAGTAGATTAAAAAATGTGCAACCGTACACTCCTCCCTCTAGTTTTCACCTGTAATCAGTTTTGAAGCAAAACACTTCCAGCTTTGCGGCAGTCTTAAACTTCATTAGTTTTTTTTCGATCAACTAAAGCAGTGCATTTACTTATAAACTACTATTTGAATGAGCAATATTTTCCATCTGTGATCATGCAATAGAGAAAAAATAGAGCATGGCGAGGTGTTCAGGCTGTATCTCACCTTTTCTCCCCTGTCTCCCATAACACCCATTGAGCCTTGCGGCCCCTGTGGTCCCATAGGCCCGTCACGGCCGGGTTCTCCCGGATAGCCAGTGTCACCAGGGACGCCTTTCAGGCCTGATGTGGAGAGAAACCGTCTTTATGTACACTCTTGCAAGGAGTAGCAGAATTGAACTATTTCTGCTTTTATGGTTAAAATAATGTAATTGATGTCCACACCTGGACCATGATCATCATCCTTATACCATCACGATTATCATCGACAACACTATCGTTCTTTCCATTATCATTATCACTTTTATTACTAATCAGCAGTTATTCGTGCTGTTTGCTTCATTATTATTATTATTATTATTAGTAGTAGTAGTAGTAGTAGTAGTAGTAGTAGTAGTAGTAGTAGTAGTAGTAGTAGTAGTAGTAGTAGTAGTAGTAGTATTATTATTAGTAGTAGTAGTATTATTATTATTATTATTATTATTATTATTATTATTATTATTATTATTATTATTATTATTATTATCATTATTATTATCATTATTATTATTATTATTATCATTATTATGATTATTATTATTATTACTAAACCACGAATTCAAACACATTATACTACTACTACTACTACTACTACTACTACTACTACTACTACTACTACTACTACTACTACTACTACTACTACTACTACTACTACTACTACTACTACTACTGCTACTGCTACTACTACTGCTACTGCTACTACTACTACTACTACTTCTACTACTACTACTGCTGCTACTGCTACTGCTACTGCTACTACTACTACTACTACTACTACTACTACTACTACTACTACTACTACTACTACTACTACTACTACTACTACTACTACTACTACTACTACTACAACAACAACAACAACTTCTATCACTACTTATATTACTGTAACCAATACTATGTAACAACTGATACACATTTTTTTTTTTAATTTTCATTGCTGCTAATTTTGTTGCAGCTGCTACTGCAAGTGGTGGTAACTGTCGCTTTTGTCGTTATTACAAACAAGCGGCATACCTGGTGAGCCATTCCTATAGGTCACCTGAGCAGGCTCTCCTCTCGGTCCTTCAGGACCAATATTTCCTGGAGCTCCTTGTCTTCCCTGGACAAGCCAAGTCAATGAGATGGGGATTAAAAAAAAATAAGGGAAAACAGGGGAAAAAAAGGGGTGGGAGTAATTAGCAAAAGATAAATCATAAAAACGTAATATCCCTGCTCCCTTAGTACTCTTTTTGCAGAATGTCATTCACTCTCCTTTTCATAACATAACCTGATAGAAACGCATGGAAGAAAAAGCTAGAAAAAAAAAACCGCACGAATATTGGCGTCGCTGAATTTTTACGACTCTGATGAAATTAAGAATTTAACACTTTCTCTTACAGCTAAAGCAATCATATACTCTCACACAAACTTCAGATGACAAGCGAAGGGGCGCTATCCTTTGTTTAGTCCGTACCCATCTTTAAAGATTCTGCTCACTCATAAACATGTCAGTCTCGATATACTGTAACAGTGAACGATGTTGAGTATAAACTGATTAGTTGAACTTCCTTACACCCTATCCCTGGAGACAGCAAGGTTACATTTCACTCAAACATGCGAGTCAGGAATCAGTGCAATGCGAGTAAAGAATAAGTTACAGGCGAGCACAGCAGTCGATGTCACGCGAGTCAAGAGTTGATGTTACGCGAGCCAGTAGTCTATGTCACGCGAGTCAAGAGTCAATGTCACGCGAATCAGGACTCGGTGTTGCGCCACTCAGGAGTATGTATCAGGCGAATCGAGAGCCAATGCCACGCGAGTCAGGAGTCGTTGTCACGCGAATCAGGAGTTTGTGTCACGTAAGCTGAAGAAAGTCTTACCGCTTGTCCAGGTGTTCCGGGCATGCCCTGTTCACCATCTTCGCCTCTTTCACCCTTGAAGCCCTTAGGTCCTGCCTCACCTGATGCCCCGGATCGACCTCGTGGACCCTCACGACCCTCAAGACCTTTCTCTCCCTTTGCGCCTGCGCGGCAGGCATTACATTCTCCTCCCTTCTCACCTGCGGATTTCAGTGAGATCAGCTGCAGGTTTTGACAGAATAGTTATAATATTTCTTGAAGTTCCATGAACTAGATGTGAATAAACAGTCTAGATAACCAATCTGTCCGCTGTGTTTTGTTCATTGAGAGTGAAGAGAAAATAGTGAATTATGTTGATTTTTTTTTTTTGTCTTTTCCTTTTCTTGTTATTGTTGTTGTTGTTAATGTTGTTGTTGTTGTTGTTTTTGTTGCTGTTGTTGTTGTTGTTGTTGTTGTTGTTGTTGTTGTTGTTGTTGTTGTTGTTTGTTGTTGTTGTTGTTGTTGTTTGTTGTTTGTTGTTGTTGTTGTGATGTCTCATCAAAAAAATTTAAATTATACAGACTGAAGTTTTACGGCAATATTCTGATTTCGCAACAAGGAATTAAGAGACGGCTTTTGGGAAAGGGAGCGGAGATAGAGAAAGGGTGTAATCAAGATAAAAGGTTTATCATGAAATGACAATTGTTATATTCAGTTCGTGTTCATGTTATGTGAATATAACGGGAGGGGAAAGGATGGCGTAGGGGAGGAGGGGGGAGGCGCGAAAAGTGGCGATGAAAATATTTCTGTCCGACCTCACTGGGCTTTTCCAAACGTTTGTTCGCTGTCAAACCTTAACCTCTACCCCTCACTCCGACTCTAACGTAGAAGGTTTTAAGAACATCGGGAGTCTTTTTCAAATAAGTGCATCTCTTAGATTAAGGAAAGGTCAGATTAGGAGAATATAAAGAAAGAAAGTCAAAGAGGGAAATCTTCCAGCAGACCATAGGCGTTCTACTGAGATACTAGAGGGGAATTTTCAGCAGACCAAACTCGTTCTTCTGAGATACTAGAGGGGAATTTTTCCAGCAGACCACAGACATTCTACTGAGATACTAGAGGGGAATTTTTCAGCAGGCTGGAGTCGTACTCTGAGATACTAGAGGGGCATTTTTCAGCAGGCTAGAGTCGTACTCTGAGATACTAGAGGGGAATTTTTCAGCAGGCTAGAGTCGTACTCTGAGATACTAGAGGGGAATTTTTCCAGCAGACCACAGACGTTCTACTGAGATACTGGAGGGGAATTTTTCAGCAGGCTTGAGTCGTACTCTGAGATACTAGAGGGGAATATTTCCAGCAGACCACAGACGTTCTACTGAGATACTAGAGGGGAATTTTTCAGCAGGCTAGAGTCGTACTCTGAGATACTAGAGGGGAATTTTTCAGCAGGCTAGAGTCGTACTCTGAGATACTAGAGGGGAATTTTTAGCAGGCTAAAGTCGTACTCTGAGATACTAGAGGGGAATTTTTCAGCAGGCTAGTTGTACTCTGAGATACTAGTGGGGAATTTTTCAGCAGGCTAGTTGTACTCTGAGATACTAGAGGGGAATTTTTCAGCAGGCTAGTTGTACTCTGAGATACTAGAGGGGAATTTTTCAGCAGGCTAGAGTCGTACTCTGAGATAATTTCATGCGTACCTTTTTCTCCTCTTTCGCCATCGTCCCCATCCCTGCCTGATCGGCCTGGTTGTCCTCTTTCTCCCTTGTCACCTTCCTTTCCTGGTGCACCAGGGGAACCCATTTTGGAGTCGCCTGGAGTTCCTCGTACACCCTTGTCTCCCTTGTCTCCCTTTAGGCCCTCCATGCCATCGTCTCCCTTGGGACCACGGCCTCCGTAAGCTCCAGGGATGGAGCGTCCGGGCTCTCCCTTCAGGCCCGTGTCACCTTTGGCGCCATCTTGTCCGCGAGGACCTGGTAGTCCATCTTCTCCATCGCGACCTGAAAAAAAGCTTTGAAAATTATCACATTGTCATGATGACCGCCTGCGTGAGAACGTGTCACATTGTCATGATGACCGCCTGCGTGAAAAAGTGTCACATTGTCATGATGATCGTCCACGTGAGAAAGTGTAACATTATTAAGATGGCCGTCCGCGTAAGTAAGTGTCACATTGTCATGATGACCGTCAGCGTAAGGAAGTGTCACATTATCATAATGACCGCAAGCGTTTAAAGCGTCACACTATCATGATGAACGCCCGCGTTTAAAGTGTCACATTATCTTGATGACATTCACATAAATAAATGTCACATTATCATGATGAACATCTGCGTTGAAACATGTCATATCACCGTCCGCATAAGAAAGTGTCACTTTTCATGATGCCCTAAAGTCCAATATTTTGACTTCTGACACACGCACTAAATGGGTGCATACGTGTTAACTGGAATAATGAATCCAAAATGCACCAGCTTTGTATGACCTTTTTTGTGGCAGCTTATCCCCAGTGGATTTCAGCTTTGCTTGTTACATTTCGATTGCGGGTCTATAGATATCAGCTTTGTTTGTTACGTTTCTATTGCTGCCTCTGTAGATTTCAGATTTGTTTGTTACATTTTTATCACGGGTCTATAGATATCAGCTTTGTTTGTTACATTTCGATTGCAGGTCTATAGATATCAGATTTGTTTGTTACATTTTGATTGTGGGTCTATAGATGTCAGATTTGTTTGTTACATTTCGATTGCGGGTCTATAGATATCAGCTTTGTTTGTTACATTTCTATTGCGGTCTATGTAGATTTCAGATTTGTTTGTTACATTTTTATTACGGGTCTATAGCTATCAGCTTTGTTTGTTACATTTCTATTGCGGTCTCTATAGATATCAGCTTTACATTTTTTACATTTCGATTGCGCGTCTATCGATTTCAGCTTTGTTACATTTCTATGAATGCTTATCCTCGGTGGATTTCAGCTTTGTTTGTTACATTTCTATTGCGAGTATATAGATTTCAACTTTATTGCATTTTTATGGATGGTTAGCCCCAGTAGAATTCAGCTTTGCTTGTTACATTTCTATTGAGCGTCAATGGATTTCACTTTTGTTTATTAAAATTTTTCTCTCTTTTTCATATCAATTAGTGGCGGCACATTTTTCTTGTTCATTTTAGTTTCTTTAAATACGTTGTAGGGCATTGTTTTCTACTCAATTTGTTCATTGCTGGGTTTTGCTTATCCTATTTTCTAAACCACTTCTCATCTCTTTTCTTTTCTCTTAGAGCCAAAGGACGCAATACAAGAAGTCATTAATATTTCTTAACGTTCCTTTCATATATTTCCCTTTCTGCTACCCAGACAGCCAAAATTTTCAAGGCATCTTTAAAAAGATCAATTTCTATGATTTTATTTTCGGTACATGGACTTGATAACTTGCCAGGGTTTCCGATGTTTCCTTTATCTCCTTTAGGACCCTCTCGTCCTTCCTTTCCCCTAGGACCCTGTGTTCCAGGTCCACCTTGGGGTCCTGGATTTCCACGGTCTCCCTTAGGACCTTCATATCCGATTGGTCCCACGTCGCCAGGAATTCCCTGCGCACCCTTCAAACCCTTTGGGCCGGGGCGTCCACCGACTCCTTTACCCTGGAGGAAGAAAACAAAGTCGTTAGCATCCAAGAAAACTAACAAACAGCAAGTAGCCCGGAAAACTTTATTGCAATCTTAAATCACAAAGAATCTATATAATGTTTTTTTTATTTTAAAAAATCATCCTTATTGATAAACATTCAATAAATTTGATGCGAAGGTCTGATTCTGAGGGTCACTTAGATCAATTTAAAAACTTAATTCCTTTCAACTGATACATACTTAATGAATTTGAGTAGAAAGTCTGATTCTGTGGCTCACATAAATCAATATAAGAACTTAATTCCTTCCAATTGATACCTACTTAATTAATTTGAATAGAAAGTCTTTCTGTAGGTCATATAGATCAATATACGAACTTAATACGTTGCGAATGATACATACTTAATTAATTTGAATAGAAAGTCTGATTCTGAGAGTCACTTAGATCAATATAAGAACTTTGTTCTTTCCTATTGATAAATGCTTAATAAATTTTTTCCTGACCTATGGCCAATTTTGTGTGAGCATTTAGAAAACGGTGTCTAGGCATTTTCTGTTGGCATTCCTCTTTCATTATATAGAAAATGGTAGTTAGTCTTCCTTTCTGATTTCGTAGTTGTGATGTGATTAAAAAAAGAAGTAGGTTTTTTTATGGTCATTCTTTTATGCAGATTAGTAACAGTGTACGAGCCTTTTTCGAAAAGCCAATATTTGTAAGAATAAATGAAATCGTTCTTTTTCCTTTCCTTTCTGTTCAATGGCTAAGCATGTGTAAGAGTCAAGATAAAGGGTGAGAGAGCGGGATCTTGGCTTATCATGTACGAAATCCAAGGAAATGATGCACGTGCTCTGGTTGGTATAATTATATTATACATGTAAATTATTTTCATTTAATGATCTTTTTCAGGTCAATGCAACAGATCGTGCAGATTGCTTTATACATATAGAGAGAGTGAGAAAGAGAGAGAGTGAGAGAGAGAGAGAGAGAGAGAGAGAGAGAGCGAAAGTGGGAGAGAGTAGGAAAACGCATAAAGATTAGGAATGTGTGCTACTCACGCCAGGTCGTCCTTGGGGTCCTATTGGGCCTCTGGGGCCGTCTGCTCCCTGCATACCTTTATCTCCCTTGGGTCCTGTGGCGCCAAAATTTCCTGGTCTGCCGTCAAACCCACGGTCACCCTAAGTAGTTACAAACAGGAAGACATCACGTGACTGGTCTTAAATATCTCATCTTCTTCTTCTTCTTCTTCTTCTTCTTCTTCTTCTTCTTCTTCTTCTTCTTCTTCTTCTTCTTCTTCTTCTTCTTCTTCTTCTTCTTCTTCTTCTTCTTCTTCTTCTTCTCCTTCTTCTTCTTCTTTTTTTTTCTTCTTCTTCTTCTTCATTCTCTTTTACTTCTTCATCTTCTTCATTTCTTTTCATCTATCAAGTGTATCATTTTCGAATTCGCGATTACTTTTATAATTGTTGTTATTGTTCCGTTCTCTCAGTTGGAAAAGATTGTGTTGCCTTTTTTTTAACATTTTGGACTAAATTCTAGATGAAATCTACGATATATTTCATGCAAAAAGTATAGTATTTAAACTAAGAACTCAATGTTGTGCTGTTTTCATAATGAAGTTAGTTCTTGGTATATTTTTCTTTTGACTTAGCTGTTTAAGGGATTTTATACCTTGGGGCCTCGCACGCCTGGGATTCCGACATTTCCTTGTTTTCCCTGAAGAGGATCAACAACTTTTGTCAATAAAAATAATAATCGTAAAACATACATGGAAGCAAAGCAATAAAAAAGAGTGAATGTGTGCGAATCTGTTAGGTGGGAATGGGTAAGTTGGGGAAAGGACAAATGTCTCTAAGCATTATTAGGGTATGAGAGAATCAGATTTATAAAAAAACTAAAGTGAGCTTTTGAAAATAGAAAAATGGTATGAAATAAAAACAATATAAAAGAGAGAGAGAGAGAGAGAGAGAGAGAGAGAGAGAGAGAGAGAGAGAGAGAGAGAGAGGGAGAGGGAGAGAGAGAATGTCGTGAGTTATTGCTTGCTTCAGTGGTTGGTATTTAATGTTACTGTTGTACAAGCACAAATTGTTATTGAAGTAGACACTGCAGTGGTAGTTATTGTATTGTTGTTTAGGATGTCATCGCCACAGGCCTTCCTTTCTTTTTTTTTTTAATCATGCTAATGATCTGGTTAATTTTGTTGAGGTTGTTTGGTATTTATGTTTTGTCGTAATATTATTTGTTTAAGCTTCTCTGATTTTCGTGGTGGCGTGCACCTACCCGAGGTCCGGGGTTTCCTGGTAGACCCTTCTCTCCCACCAATCCAGGCAGACCCATCGGGCCCTGAGGATTAAATAGAAAGTTCAAAGTTTAAAGTACACGAAATGTATCTTAGACGACGCAGTCGCAGCAGAGACAAGACGCCTTAACAGCAGCTAAGAGCCCAGAGTGTCTTAAAGTAGATTTCTTTGAGCTAAGAAAATCCTCCTCTTACTGAGGAGACGTGCCATTAAACGTAAGCCTTTGCGCAGAGACTATGTTCTTTACTTCTGCTCTGACTTATGCTCCAACCATAGAGGCTGGCTGAATCTAATCGAAATAACAAAGTATTTACATCATTAAAATTTTCGGCTGCTCCGCCTGTGGTTCCTTAAAGTTGCTTGTACACATTGCAATGTGGTTTTCTTCAATCATGATACGCTTTTTGGTATCAATCTTAAAAGAATTGTAATAAGATGTTTGAACAACAGCTTTGTAGGTGTTAGATGTACGAGCACGCTTAGAGGAAAAATTTCAAGGATATATGAAAATCTATAATAGTCACATAAAGTCAGTGAAAGTCAAGCCTTACGTGCATAAAAATTTTTAAGTTCGAGCACCCCCCCCCCCCCCCCCGCGTTCCCTGTTGTTGGTTTATTCAATCGAAATCTGCCATGTTAGAGATAATACTTGACATCCTTAAATCATAGGTAAATCAAAAAATCAAATTATTTATCAATTTATACGCAGTAAAAAAACAGTTCCCCTGATGTCGTTGAACTTATAAATTAAAAAGTAATATAAATAAATTGAGTCTAGATAAAAAAAAATAAGGCATCAACACAAAGAAATAATAATGATTTATAAGGTCGTGACTTACCTCAAGGCCTGTGTATCCTCTTGGTCCGATTTCTCCTTTGGGGCCTGGGTCACCCTGTTAACGATGAAGGTAAGAGGAAGAGAAAAATATTTTATTCTTATTCTCATTTTGATTATTATTATTATTATTATTATTATTATTATTATTATTATTATTATTATTATTATTATTATTATTATTATTATTATTATTATTATTAACATTATTAATATATAAGGTACCAAAGGCTCTCCAATTTCTCATTTTTTTAACGCAAATCATTTAGAATAATTCCCTTTCTGGTTTTTTTCCCTTGACAGCAGCAATGTCTTGTAATGGAACATCATTCAACTTTGAATATCACCAAGTTGTGGTAAAATAAATTATCATAAACGGCATTTACTAGGGCAGATAACTAGTAAAATAAAACGTTTCCACATACCCGCATTCCCTTCTCTCCCTTTAATCCTGGCGGGCCTTTGCTCTGCAGGAGGGTTGGTGGTCCAGATAATTCGCGTGAAACGGAACTTCCTTTCTCTCCCTTGTCTCCTTTGGCGCCTTGTTTGCCTCTCTTGCTGATACCTGCAGCTCCTTTCTGACCTTTGGGTCCTTCTTCACCTCGTATGCCCTGCCAACAGATAGTAGATTTTTTTAATGCTATAGTTTACCTGTAATAGTATGATTTCTGACTGCAAAATGCTAGATTTTACATGGTTTGTGTATTGGGTTTTGGTCCTACACCTGAATCTTCTACAGATGATTAGCCTGTAAGTGCAGTGATGCGATACCTTAATCTAATACCTAATGGTCCTAGTGAGAATTCGAACCCCAACCACAGTACTCTCAGCCCAATGCTATACCGACTTAGCTATTTGGCCCCCCGAGATTTAGAGTCAGATCTGATAAAGATGTCTGACACACCACTTTGTATCTGCCCCACAGACCAGGTCCGTGACGCTGCGGCCAGGGCTCTCTCTCTCTCTCTCTCTCTCTCTCTCTCTCTCTCTCTCTCTCTCTCTCTCTCTCTCTCTCTCTCTCTCTCTCTCTCTCTCTCTCTCTCTCTCTCTCTCTCTCTCTCTCTCTCTCTCTCTCTCTCTCTCTCTCTCTCTCTCTCTCTCTCTCTCTCTTTCTCTCTATCTATTTATCTCTATCTCTCTCTCTATCTATCTCTATCTCTCTTTCTCTCTCTCTATCTTTTCTCGCTCTAACACCACCTCTCTTTCTCTGTCTGTCTCTACTCTGCCTCTCTCTGTCTGTATCTCTCTCACCTATCCTCTTTCTTTCACTCTCTACCTCTATCTCTTTCTCTCTGTTCTGTATCCGCCGCCCTCTCTCTCTCTCTCTCTCTCTCTCTCTCTCTCTCTCTCTCTCTCTCTCTCTCTCTCTCTCTCTCTCTCTCTCTCTCTCTCTCTCTCTTACTTCCAAAGAGGAGAGAGTCCAAAACTCACCTGGCGACCTTGGGGTCCTATGTCTCCTTTACGTCCCATCCTTCCTGGTACTCCGGGGTTTCCCTGAACACAGAGCAACAGAATTGAGGAAAATCAGAAGGTTCAAAAATATTTTATAAAAGAAGCGTGAATTCAAAGAATATAGAAAAGAGGACTGGAAAGATGGATAGATAAAAAGAGATAAGACACATGGATGAATAGAAAAGGATGTAGAAAAAAAAAAGACTGAGAGAAAAAAACAAGACTCACAGGTGGATAGAAAAAAAGGATAGAAAAGAAAGATTGAGAGAAAAAGAAAAGGCATACGAGTGAATAGAAAAGAAGATAGAAAGTACAAAAGGCCCTATGAGCTAAAAATATATTTTATTTAAACCTATGTGAATGGGAAATATAGAAAGTTGTCTCTCTTTGGAGTTAAGTTTTCAGGCTATGTTTCTACGATATTTATGCAAGGTTAAGGTCAAAAGGGGCAGTAGCAACCACCAAACCCCTTTTTTGTCTTTAGAGAAGATAGCTAGCACTTTATCGATCTGTGTCAAAGATTGGTTTAATTTTTCATCAGATATAGCTCGTGCACAACAGTTTGATCTCAGACTGTTTTCTTCATTACAAACAAGTCCCTCATGCACTAAGCTTGCTGCTATTATCAGGGCGAACGTTCCAACGCCACAGCCACTCTTACTTCTTTGCGAGAACTCAGCAGGGTGTCACAATATTGAGTGGAGAACAAGTCGACGCCTCAGTTTTCATTTTTGCTCTAAGTCCAGTTTCACTAGAATTAGAGTTACCGCCAATTTCCATCCCACCAAAAAATAGTATCTATATGCCCTGTTGGTTTTAGACACAGCACTCAAGCAAAACAGGTCTATTTCTCTTACATTTGTTTTATCTCCAACATATGAGTATAAGGTGAATAAAAAAAAAATACGTGGACATAGAGGAAATGAAAGCTGAGACGCAGAAGTGTTGCATAGTAACATTCATACATTTTTTTCTTATTTTCTCCAGATCATGTTTGTTTCACAAAGACTAGTTAAGGTTAACTTCGCTCAACCCGACTGATGACCAGAAAAGTGATTTCTAACTTACCGGCTGTCCAGTTGGACCTTGAGGACCTTGAAAGCCCTGATGATCAGAGGAAGATTCACAATAAAAAGAGTTAAACTTTCGTTACTGATTGAAGAAAATGAATCATGAGTTATGCCACTACCTGAAGCAATCGCAATGATTATTATTATCATTACTATTATTATTATTATTATTATTATTATTATTATTATTATTATTATTATTATTATTATTATTATTATTATTATTATTATTATTGTTATTATTGTTATTATTATTATTATTATTGTTATTATTGTTATTATTATTATTATTATTATTATTATTATTATTATTATTATTATTATTATTATTATTATTATTATTATTATTATTATTATTATTATTATTATTACTTTATTATTATTACATAAAAAGAATAAAGAAGAGTTTTTATTCAATTAATATCTCTCAACATGAAAACTTACGACTAGTGTACTCGTCTTTTTTCCTTTTCTTATTTGCTTTATACGGTATTTCAACTTTCCTAACGGCTATATTGCCTTAAAGGGTGGGTTTATCCTATGAGGTATGTACTTTTATCTTTTTTCCTCTCTTTTGTAAAAGGAGGAGACCGCTGTACTCACCCTCTGCCCCTTGATGCCGTCCTGAGCTCGAGCCGGCTCTCCCTTCTCTCCTTTCATTCCCTCTCTGCCGACCGGACCCTCCAGGCCGGGATCGCCGCGTTGACCCACTGGACCAGGGTCACCCTGAGAAGAGTTTACACGGTTAGCACTTACACAAACAAAAATTTGAACCTGTTCTGAAATGAAGTACAGCAGAAACATATGAAAAAAAGCGTGGACAGAAGGAAAAGAACAAAAATGAATCTTTCCTGAATTTACTGAAGACGGGCTGGTGAAAACAATATGGTTAAGGACATTGGCATACTTTGACCGCATAAAACTGTACCAAAGTCTGGGAAAGAGGATTCTGAAGGGGGAAAATGACGATGGAAGGGATTTAGAGATAGACCTAACAACAGCAAGAAACATGGCTGTGGTTTTAAGAATCTTTAATTAAGAAAGCATTAGATATAAATATTGTTCTACGACCGTTGGTTAAAACATCAATCATGAGGATGATATTGTTCTACGACTGTTGGTTAAAACATCAATCATGAGGATGATATTGTTCTACGACTGTTGGTTAAAACATCAATCATGAGGATGATATTGTTCTACGACTGTTGGTTAAAACATCAATCATGAGGATGATATTGTTCTACGACTGTTGGTTAAAACATCAATCATGAGGATGATATTGTTCTACGACTGTTGGTTAAAACATCAATCATGAGGATGATATTGTTCTACGACTGTTGTTTAAAACATCAATCATGAGGATGATATTGTTCTACGACTGCTGGTTAAAACATCAATCATGAGGATGATATTGTTCTACGACTGTTGTTTAAAACATCAATCATGAGGATGATATTGTTCTACGACTGTTGGTTAAAACATCAATCATGAGGACGATATTGTTCTAGGACTGTTGGTTAAAACATCAATCATGAGGACGATATTGTTCTACGACTGGTGGTTAAAACATAAACCATGAGGACGATATTGTTCTAGGACTGTTGGTTAAAACATCAATCATGAGGCTGATATTGTTCTACGACTGTTGGTTAAAACATAAACCATGAGGATGATATTGTTCTAGGACTGTTGTTTAAAACATCAATTATGAGGACGATATTTCTGATGCGAGCCAATCTTTTGATCAAGACATGAAGTAGACAGCGGAGAGTGAAATGATTATAAAAACAAAAACTGTTATAGCTGATTCGTGGCCGAAAAACCAATCATGAAGGGTAAAGACTTTCGACTGTAAAAATTCTGTCTTACATCAAAATAGTAAAGCATCTTTTTTTGAGAAAGAAAAACGGTGAGCTAGTGATTAAAAAAAAAAAAAAAAAAACGGGAAAGATGATATGAATGCGTGATTCGTATGAACTTTGATCTTCTGTTACAAACTTCTGTGATTTTAATATTTATCTGCAGAATGACAGAGGAGAAAGGGGGTAGCGACTTGAAGCAGGAAGGAATATGGAATAAAGTTAGTCCTCACCCGAGTTCCATTGCAGCCATCTAGACCTGGGTCTCCACGGGGTCCAGTAGGTCCGGGGATTCCCTGTAAACAAACACAATGGAGGGATTTTCTACTTAATATTGGTTCAAATGTGTCTATGGATTCTTTTTACATTAACTTTTTCAGGATTGTGATCGTTTTCCATCATTCTTTTCTTTTCCAACTAAAAGTGCATGTAAGGAAAAATTAAATTTCATATGAAGAAATACAAAATTACAATTCTTACGTAAATTTAAGATCACCGACTTTCAGACAAAAAAAAATCAAAGTAGCACAAATTTTGCTGAACCACAGGTTTCGAAGATATTGATATTTGAATAGCATAGAGGTTACCGAGTCTCAGAACAAATAATAATTATACGATGTGAATTAATTTTACAAGGTCTAACCACAAATGAATTTAATTTTTTTTTTAATTTTCGACATGAGGAAAGAAAGTAAGATGAGTTGAAGATGAAAAAAAAAATCATTGAACTGGGAAATAAGAAAGTGAAAGATGATATAGTGACAATAATATATTGCTCGAAAATAACATATTAAAAAGTAATGGTGCTTGTCTGATAAGCACAGCCGTATTAACACACAATGTATTCAACAAAACGGTAACGGTTAAAAAAAAAAGAAGGATGGATATATCGACAACTTACGGGAATACCATTGATACCGGGGAATCCATTAAATCCGGGTTTACCCTGTTAAAAGAAAATGTGAAAAGAGCAATTAGTGAGGCATAACTTATGTGTTGTAATTATAGATAGAGAGTGATAAAACAGTTTATATATTTTTTTTCTTTAGTTTTATGGTAAAGAAAGTGATGGAGAAAATCTCATTTACATTATTATTATTATGGATTTGACATACCGATATACCGCCAGGGCGATATAATATTTTTGAGGATTCTCAATCTTCTTTATGTTAACTTAAAACGTAATAAACGAGAAGCGGAAGGCGATGATGCTTCTTTAAATACCTTTTGAAATTTCTAACGTTTATTAAAATATACTTCATTCTGTAAGATTTAGTCTTTGGGCGGCTGTTATTTCATGTTACCTTAGAGGGTTCGGTCCTCATCAGTCTTTATTACTTTCTTGTTTAAAGAAATCGTATTTTAAATCTTTTTTTTTTTCATGTTCTTTTCATATCCATTTTTTTATTTGAGTTTTACAGATTTGGTATAGTGCCATTGCTGTATGATTTTCTAGGCTATATTTTGATATTGATATGTGAAAGAAGTTTTGACTTTTATTGACTGCAAATATTTGAATTTTCTTTTGGATGGACCTTCTCTTATGCTTGTAGACCTCTTTATCAAATTTATTTCTTCGTTGGTGTAAATTGTTTTAATTTTCCTATTATTTTAATCATTGATTTATTCAAATTGTTAGTGACGTTCAAAGTCTCCTTAAACAGGCTTTTGATCAATAAGTCAAATGCAGGCAAAATGATTCTTTTTTTTTTTTTTTTTTTTTTTTGGGGGGGGGGGGGGGGGGGGTTATTATTCATCCAAATCATCTCCTGGTTAGAAGCATTTCATCATTTCGATTACATGAAACTTGTACAGCTGTTTTGCTTTTTCTCCAGTCTCTATATCTGTTTATCTGTTTTTTCCCCCGCAAGTCTCTCTCTCTCTCTCTCTCTCTCTCTCTCTCTCTCTCTCTCTCTCTCTCTCTCTCTCTCTCTCTCTCTCTCTCTCTCTCTCTCTCTCTCTCTCTCTCTCTCTCTCTATATATATATATATATATATATATATATATATCTTTCTCTCCCTTTCTCCCTCCTTCCCTCTCTCTATCTCCCTCTCTTTCTTATTCACTCTCTTTCTCCCTAGCACGTACTTATAAAATCCGAAGATAAGACCGCTAGCCCAAGCTGAAACCTAAGACTTCTCCCTGCAAACCTAAACTCCAGCCTTACCTACAGATTCCACATCTGTCTCTTGGCCGATATCTTTTGACCTTCAACACTGTGAAGCTAGCATTTTACTTCCATCAAACCGACCAAACGAGGATTTGACATGGCGTCCTCCAAAGACGTTAATCACATCCGTCTATTATTCTACGATATCTTGACCTTCTACTCTGTGAAGCTAGCATTTTACTTCCATCACACCGACCAAAAGAAGATTTGACATGGCGTCCTCCAAAGACGTTAATCAGTTAGTCTTCGCCACAGGTATCTTGGTGACACACTAAGTCAGTTCATGGTCGTGGATGACATTTGCCGCACAGTTTTAGCGACTATTTGACGTTGCCCAATTCGAAGCCCGTTGTGCATCATAGATGCCATCCAAAAGTTTACATATTTGTTTGATTGCTCGCACCTCGATATTCTCTGGGATCAGGTATGAAACGAGGCCAGACGAGGCGAGGCCAGCTACCAGAAGTGAGTTGCTCAAGCATCTCCTTGGGTAGAACTTGACGCATCAAAAATTAGTGTTAAGCAAAACTCTATACCACAAATTACTTGTTTTGAAATAATATACCATCACCGTTTAAAGTCCGAGTCCAATATTTAAGAAAATTTGATCCATTCTGAACTTCAGGCATCCAAGGTTATTTCAGAGTTCGGCTACATCTACTACACTGACCTCTTCTGGACCAACAATATGGTAATACCATGAGGAAAATCAACTTCCGATCTGTCCTCTCTGCCGGTGGTGTATGTTTTTGAATTCAAGAGCACCGAAAGAAAATTCGATGCCCAATGACGTGAGTCCGCCCATATTTGAAATAACTTGCTTGATCCATTAGGATTTCATTGGGGATACCTTCTAAAAAATCTTTGAGGTATTTTATGAAGATTCCTTTCATACAAATAAAGCTTCTTTAGTAAAACATCAATATACAACCAAGTGCCACTGATGTCAAGAGAATGTTCGAAGTCCTCATCGATTCACCTTTACCAGGATTTTGCCAGAATATTTTACGAATAGGCTGGTGCTATGGCTATTGAACTCGTTTTCGAGAGGAAGACTTGTGTGTTACGTGACATAAAACTTATTTTGATATCTTCCATTTTCTTATATTTGCGCCTCTTCAGGATAACTTTCATACTATTGTAGATTGGATTAGGAAGTCAATATCTTGTTTGTCCTTTAACTTTTCTTATTTAGATGCCTCTTGCACGCTGCATCAGACCTGGAAAGAGCCGTATGTGTTAATGTTGTATTGGACGCAAATCTGGTTAGCAGACCATCTGATGTTGGATTTATCCCAGAATGGTGTTCGCATCATCTCTGACTTACAAGAGACTGTCCCGGACCAGGTGAATAGGCCGAGATACTGTCCCGGACCAGGTGAATAGGCCGAGATATTGTCCCGGACCAGGTGAATAGGCCGAGATACTGTCCCGGACCAGGTGAATACGCCGAGATACTGGCCCGGACCAGGTGAATAGGCCAAGAGACTGGCCCGCAATAGATGAATAGGCCGAGATACTGGCCCAGACCAGGTGAATAGGCCAAGAGACAGACCCAAACCAGGTGAATAGGCCAAGAGACTGGCCCGCACCAGGTGAATAGGCCGAGAGAGAGGCCCAGACCTGGTGAATAAGCCAAGAGACAGGCCCAAACCAGGTGAATAGGCCAAGAGACTGGCCCGCAATAGATGAATAGGCCGAGAGAGAGGCCCAGACCAGGTGAATAGACCAAGAGACAGGTCCAAACCAGGTGAATAGGCCAAGAGACTGGCCCGCACCAGGTGAATAGGCCGAGAGAGAGGCCGAGACCTGGTGAATAGGCCGAGAGACTGGCCCAGACCAGGTGAATTAGCTGAGAGACAGGTGAGCCAGCAGTTAAACCTCTAGCCTGACAGGTAAATACGGAACTTGGCGTGAACATGGCTATAACAACATGACAATATCGGACAGGCCACCCTCTAAAACAGGTCTGAACAGAGTTAGCCCTTCAGACACCCAATACTCTTTTCGTATGTTTTATTTTGTTTTCTTTCCTATTTCCGCCTCACTTATTCGTGAGTTTGGGCAAACCACCTGTAGCTGTATTTCTAAGCCGATTTGATTTTTCCTCTCTCTCTCTCTCTCTCTCTCTCTCTCTCTCTCTCTCTCTCTCTCTCTCTCTCTCTCTCTCTCTCTCTCTCTCTCTCTCTCTCTCTCTCTCTCTCTCTCTCTCTCTCTCTCTCTCTCTCTCTCTCTCTCTCTCTCTCTCTCTCTCTCTCTCTCTCTCTCTCTCTCTAACTATCTACCTATCTATCTATGTTTATGCTTTTCTATATTCCTTTCTCAATGCTGTTTTCTTTCAGTCTCTTTTTTGCCTTTATGCCTTCCTCGCCACCAATTTTTATTCTTGTCCTTCATTTAATTACGAAAATGTTCTGAGAAAAACAACATCTTTCGACCAGATGATGAATGAAGAGAATCAAGGAGAAACTGAGATCCCTCGCATTTTTTTCCTCACAGCTCTGTGCGCCTTCTCATTTAGATAATCTACAAGTTGGCTTGAAACACCCATCTGTAATACACGAACTTGATTAAATAAGTTACATCTTATTTTTCAGGCGCAGTTATGTTGAATGCTGCATACAGAGCGATGAAACTGTTTCCCGGCCCATAATATGTACTGCAGTCTGAGTCAGGAACGTTCAGGCTCTAAACCGCAATCTGAAGAAGTATTCGGTGAAAAACTGATGCTGCAAACATTCTGTTCACGTTTCTGGTGGTTTTCAAACTTGATGAAAGACCGAGTTACCACGAGTGGTTTTCTGAAATTGTTGAAGACTTCGGAGTGAGTCAAGCAACAGCTGTTTTATGGTCTCGAAAACCTTATTTGTAATTTATCTCGGTAGGGGGGAAGCGCATTTTTTTAACATTTTGAATTTCTCTGGACACTGAATTATTTTTCTAACCTTTTATCTACTCCATTAGGATTGAAGAAGGTGGAGGCGCTAGTTAAATTTAATCTTAAAAAGGGATGCTTGTTATTGCTTTGTCGATTTTTTTGAGATTCTTGATTCGGAAACAAATAATTTGTTGTAGAATGTAGAACCCTACCAAAAAGTCATACAATACTATCTCTGATTTACTTAACTATCATCAACGCTCTTACTGCCTAGGGTGTTCAATAATTATGTTTTCGACTCAAGTATTTTTGTTCTGTATCTCTCTCTCTCTCTCTCTCTCTCTCTCTCTCTCTCTCTCTCTCTCTCTCTCTCTCTCTCTCTCTCTCTCTCTCTCTCTCTCTCTCTCTCTCTCTCTTTCTTTCTTTCTAAAATCTAGCTAACAATTTATCTATCAAACTAACGATTTATTTATCTGTTTGTGTGGCTTACTGCCAATTTTTTATCTATTTACATATCTATATATGTCTCTACCTATTTAACAGTGTCTTTATTTATCTCTTTTTTTTCCTCTCTATCTCTCTTTTTTATCTCTAATTCTCAATCAATCCCATTATTTCGCTATTTCACTTTTTTGTGTTCATCTCTTGAAACAACAAGAACCATATTCCCTTGCCGCTTCTTGCTTAATACCAGTATCAATATATTCCTTCCCTTAATTACAACAAGCCAAAACCAGCAAAGGGAAAAACCCAAATGTCGGCCATCCCCCTTTTCAGTCCTCTTCTCTGTTACTTTCCCACACACATTTTGTCATCACGACAGTGTAAACAACTTCTGAACTAGGTCTGTCTTAGTAATCATACGCCTTACAACTTTTCAATCTCACTCTCTAACGTGTGTTCTTGGAACAACACATTGATGGTACGCTCGGTTCTGCCGGAGACACAACATAACTTAGACTGAGGAAAAAAAAACCAGTTAGTTCTGAAGATCTCGACCGTCTTTCTCATACCTTCTAAAGCTCGGTTAGGTTTTTATGTTGTTTACTTTCTGGCAATTTTCCAAAACTTTCCTGAAAGTTTTCCTCCTCGCTGAGGGATGCAAAGTCGTCACCAGAAGAATATATGTGTAGTATTTATAGTTCAGAGTTTGGGAAACGGAAAGAGGAGTTGCTTCAGGGGGAAGGGGGGTTGCTTTATTTTACGCATATTATGACAAGTTGTTGTTTTGTTTAATACAACTATATCCTTGGAGATAATCATTATGAACTTAATCTTTCACGACCTATTTCAATTTTAAAATGAAATCGTGGGAAACAAGTTGAGTTTTGTAGAAGAGAGAAGAGAACTATGGGAGGAAAGCTACACTCACCACAGAGAAGAGAACTATGGGAGGAAAGCCGCACTCACCACAGAGAAGAGAACTATGGGAGGAAAGCTGCACTACCACAGAGACGAGAACTATGGGAGGAAAGCTGCCCTCACCACAGAGAAGAGAATTCTTTGAGTAAAGCTGCACTCACCACAGAGAAGAGAATTCTGTGAGTAAAGCTGCACTCACCACAGAGAAGACAATTCTGTGAGAAAAGCTGCACTCACCACAGAGAAGGGAACTTTGTGAAGAAAACTGCACTCACTGCAGAGAAGGGAACTGTGGAAGGAAAGCTGCACTACCATAGAGAAGGGAACTATGGAAGGAAAACTGCACTCACCACAGAAAAGAGAACCATGAGAGGTAAATTGCACTCACCACAGAGAAGAGAAGTATGTGAGGAAAGCTGCACTACCACAGAGAAGAGAATTATGGGAGGAAAGCTGCACTACCACAGAGAAGAGAATTATGGCAGGAAAGCTGCACTACCACAGAGAAGAGAATTATGTGAGGAAAGCTGCACTACCACAGAGAAGAGAATTATGGGAGGAAAGCTGCACTACCACAGAGAAGAGAATTATGGGAGGAAAGCTGCACTACCACAGAGAAGAGAATTATGTGAGGAAAGCTGCACTACCACAGAGAAGAGAATTATGGGAGAAAAGCTGCACTACCACAGAGAAGAGAATTATGGGAGGAAAGCTGCACTACCACAGAGAAGAGAATTATGGGAGGAAAGCTGCACTACCACAGAGAAGAGAAGTATGGGAGGAAAGCTGCACTACCACAGAGAAGAGAAGTATGGGAGGATAGCTGCACTACCACAGAGAAGAGAACTATGGGAGGAAAGCTGCACTACCACAGAGAAGAGAACTATGGGAGGAAAGCTGAACTCACCACAGAGAAGAGAACTATGGGAGGAAAGCTGCACTACCACAGAGAAGAGAACTATGGGAGGAAAGCTGCACTACCACAGAGAAGAGAACTATGGGAGGAAAGCTGCACTACCACAGAGAAGAGAACTATGGGAGGAAAGCTGAATTCACCACAGAGAAGAGAATTATGGGAGGAAAGCTGCACTACCACAGAGAAGATAACTATGGGAGAAAAGTTGCACTCAGCACAGAGAAGAGAACTATGGGAGAAAAGTTGCACTCACCACAGAGAAGAGAACTATGGGTGAAAAGTTGCACTCACCACAGAGAAGAGAACTATGGGAGGAAAGCTGCACTACCACAGAGAAGAGAACTATGGGAGAAAAGTTGCACTCACCACAGGACCTCTGATGCCCTTCTGTCCAGGCCGGCCGTGGTCTCCCTTCTCTCCCTTGGGGCCGGGTAGACCTTCAGGGCCTTGGAATCCACGACGTCCTTGAGCGCCCTCTGGTCCGATCATTCCAGGGGTACCCTGGGGAAAGGTTAGAGGTCAAGGTCAATGAAAAAATTGTTGCTCAGCGGGACAGAACGGGTAGCAAGTCGACAACCGGGATTCAGATTTAGGTGAAAAAGATTCTGTCGACGTTTAATGTTTCAGTTCATCTTTTTTTTTTTTTCTAAAATTGCAAACCAAAGAGTTAGATCTTAAAAATAACGAAATTTACTGAAGAAAGTGAAGAGCAGGGACAATGGATGGAAAATGCTACAGAGTTGGCGTTTCTATAGAGTGTTTCGTAATTTTTCTTCTTTGGAGACTTGGTGTTTACAAAGGACGGTTGGTATAAATAAAAACATGTTGGTATTTTATGATGAACTAACATTAATCGAAATATTTGTATATCTGTGAGGTCTTTTTTAGTTTCGATTCCTTTCTGGCACGGTTCGTCAACTCTTCATACACCCACGCCATATTTCACACGCCATGTTTGTAGCGTGAACTGCAGAAATAATTACTCCAGCAAATAACGCTCTTATGGTCCGTGCTATGGATTACGTATACCGCTGGCTGGAAGCAAGCCGCCGTTGACCTACTTTATACGCTGCTTCGTTTAGGGAGAGCAAGAAAATCATTCACCACTTTACACTCGGTACTAAGATTATTATTGTTATTATTATTATTATTATTATTATTATTATTATTATTATTATTATTATTATTATTATTATTATTATTTTATTCCGTGAAGTTTTATCATTTTAATGGAAAGTAAGGGTGAATTTCAAGATTTGTTCTCAATTTTTTTTTATTTTTTTTTTCAAATGAAATAAAGAATTCTATTGAGCTGGGTTTTGTTGTTTTTTTGTTTTTTAGATTCGATATTTAGAATTTGCTTAAACTTTAATGTACTATTTCACAGATGATGTAAGGATAAATAGGATGACAGAACCGACACTGAAACATTTGGTGGTAAATGGAGATGCCAAGGTATATCATTTGAACAGACAGGCAGGTCAACAAAATGAAGGTCAAGATAGCAAAAAAGAGGGGGAAACAAAGAGCAAGACACAGATAAATAGAGACGCATTAAAGAGAAAAAAGGGGGGATGGGATGGGGGGGTGGGGGGTGGAGAGAAAGACAGAGACAGAAAGAGAAAGACAGACAGACAGAGAGATATTATCAGGCAAATTAAATGCTAAATAAAAAGAAACATAGGGAAAGAAAAAGATGATGATCAAGAAATAAAAAGATTTCTTCTTACAAAAAAATTGGCGGGGGGGGGGGGGGGAAGGTGTAGTTTTAAGATTTGGGCTGTTGTGTTATTCACTCTACAATGTTTAGCCACTCACTCTGGATCCCTTCTCGCCAATACATTTACAGCCTCCTGATGTGGTGCATCCGCCACACGGCCGGCCATCTTGACCAATACCAACATCTTCTGTACGAGGCCGGAAAGGGTCTACGAGTCGATCGTCTGTTTGCTGAAAAAGACAAAAATGGTATTGATAAGAATAATGATGACAGTGGTTATAGGAGTAGTAGTA
>JAWDGP010003548.1:0-2500 GCA_033675545.1 Elysia crispata
AAGAAGAAGAAGAAGAAGAAGAAGAAGAAGAAGAAGAAGAAGAAGAAGAAGAAGAAGAAGAAGAAGAAGAAGAAGAAGAAGAAGAAGAAGAAGAAGAAGAAGAAGAAGAAGAAGAAGAAGAAGAAGAAGAAGAAGAAGAAGAAGAAGAAGAAGAAGAAGAAGAAGAAGAAGAAGAAGAAGAAGAAGAAGAAGAAGAAGAAGTAGTAATTAATAGACGAAAACAATTTGAGTTCTGCCTAACTGTGGGCATTGTACCAAAGGAAAAATTTTATGTTCTGAACCATTTGCAATATTGTTTTCCTACCCACTATACGGTCCTTTACATGAGGTACTAAACTAGAGAAAGAGAGACCGGAAAGGATAAACTAACCCAGGTTATATAGGAGAAAACGTTTTTAAAAACGCTCGACAGCTGTGTGAAAACTCGGCCACCAACTTACTATATTATATACTGAAAAAAAACATGCAAGGGCTACAACTCTTGGTCTTCTGACAATACCACCAGTAACTTCCCTGGTGGACATCGCAAAATTTTAGGCAACTTAAAAAAAACAATTTCTTCGTAGAGTTGAAGCTGTGTTATCTAAACTCTCCATTCCGTCAGTTTAGCTTAAAGCGGTAGTAGGGCCGACTGTAACTCAGCTGTGGCCCCTGGAGCCGTGCATGGAACACAGCCTTGCCCCTGGAGCTGTGTGTGGAACACAGCCTTGCCCCTGGAGCCGTGTGTGAAACACAGCCGTGTCCTGGAACCGCATGTGGAATAGCCGTGCCCCTGGGGCCTTGTGTAACACAGCCGTGTCCCTGGAGCCGCATGTGGAATACAGCCGTGGCCGCTGGAGCCGTGTGTGGAACACAGCCGTGCTCTCCGAAGCCGTGTGGAACACAGACGTGCCCCTGATTGATGCGAGTTTGACATCCCTGAGTGCTATGTGTCAAACTCACGAACATAAATGCAAGTGCCACACACTAAATCCTCTGTGTTACGGAACAACTTTTAGCACACGCTGTGCTTCCTCAGTTTGCTAAGTCATTTGAAATTAAAAATAAAACATGTTACAGATCAATACAACGTTTTATAGGAAAAAATTGTTTTCATGTTAAGCTATTCAGTCTTTGATAAAGACCGTCCGTGCAAACAAACTGCGCTCTATAGAAATCTCCCCTCCATGCATGATTGAACTGCTCGAAAAAAAAAATCTAAATGCCTTCATTCTCTCGCTCCGCAGGGAATGAATAAAGAACAAATCCCAGACCAAACTCTTCTGCTGAAAAATTCAAGCACAAGGGTTATGTTAATTTGCTGCGGTATTGAACACTTTCCCCTAGATTCACTTCTAGTCTAATTCTCCAAGACAGCTTGGCTCATAAGTAGAGTGGTTCACGCTTGATCGAAAGGGTGAGGGTTTGTTTCCAAACTTTGCTTATCCTTTCAATGGATCTAGAAGGCTGGCACAGTTTTCCTTGCCGCATTAAGATTGACTTCTCATAACTCCAAGAAAGGCTAGGCTCATTAGAAAAGAGGTATAACTCTGGGTCCGACCCAGTCTCAACACCAACTTTTCTCCTACTCTTGGCATCCGTTCCTCTCTCTCTGTCTCTGTCTCTGTCTCTGTCTCTCTTTCTCTCTCTCTATTTCTCTCTAGCTCTCTTTCTCTCTCAATCTCTCTCTTTCTCTCGCTCTCTCTCTCTATTTCTCTCTCTTTCTCTCTATCTCTCTCTTTCTCTCTCTCTCCCTCTCTCTATTTCTCTCTCTCTCTTTCTCTCTCTCTATTTCTCTCTCTCCCTCTCTCTCTATCTCTCTCTCTCTCTCTCTCTCTCTCTCTCTCTCTTTCTCTCTCTCTGGCGTTTCTTTTTTTTTTTTCTCAACAAGTCATCGCCACTGATCGCCCTCTTTTCAAACCTACAGAACAACCTCTTATAACCTTTTCCCTACCCCAGACCAGCATCTTATAACTCTTTTCCCTTACCCCAGTCCCAGGCCCAGTCTTTAGCAACCTTTTCCGCACCCCCAGTCCAGCACTCCTTATAACCTTTTCCGCTACCCCAATCCAGCAATTCTTTTATAACCTTTTCCCCACCCCCCAGTCCAGCCTCTTACAACCTTTTCCCCCTACCCCCAGTGCAGCCTCTTTATAACCTTTTCCCCCCCCTTTTCCTTCTCTCCTCCCCCCTGTCCAGCCTCTTTACTAACCTTTTCCCCTACCCCCCAGTCCAGCCTCTTTATAACCTTTTCCCCTACCCCCAGTCCCGCCTCTTTATAACCTTTCCATCCCCCCAGTCCAGCCTCTTTATAACCTTCTCCCCTCCCCCAGTCCAGCTTCTTTATAACCTGCCCCCCCTAAAACCTCACAGTCCAGTCTCTTTTGAACGCCCCCCTAAACCTTCCCCTTCCTCCAGTCCAGTGTCTCTTTTGAACGCCTCCCCCAAGTCTAGCCTCTTCCCTTCCCCCTCCCCTAGTCCATCTTCTTTATAACCTGCCTCCCCTAAAACCTCCTACCTC
>JAWDGP010003548.1:7500-11744 GCA_033675545.1 Elysia crispata
ATGAAATGGGTTAAGGGAGACAAATGATTCGATCACTATTTCTGAACAGTTATAAATGGCTTAGGTAACCGTTTTTTTTTAAAGTTATCCATACTATGAGAGTTTACCACGCTGGTTGGCTTTCATGACCTCTCTCTCTCTCTATCTATCTCTCTATCTATCTGTCTCTCTCTCTATCTGTTTCTCTCTATCTGTCTCTATATCTATCTCTATCTCTATCTCTCTCTATCTGTCTCTATCTCTCTCTTTCTATCTATCTATCTCTCTCTGTCTCTCTCTTTCTCTATCTCTCTCTATTCTATGTCTCTCGCTGTCTCTCTCTCTCTCTATCTCTATTTTATGTCTCTCGCTGTCTCTCCCTCTGTCTCTCTCTGTCTCTCGCTTTTTCTCTCTCTCTTTATCTCTCTATCTCTCTCTGTATCTCTCTATCTCCCCCTCTATCTCTTTCTTTCTCTCTGTCTCTCTCTATCTCTCTCTATCTCTACCTCTCTCTGTCTCTGTCTTTCTCTCTCTAGCTCTTTCTGTCTCTCTCTATCCCTCTTTCTATCTCTCTGTCTCTCTCTGTCTCTCTCTCTATCTCTATCTCTCTCTATCTCTCTTTCTATCTTTCTCTGTCTCCCTTTCCATCCCTCTCTATCTCTTTCTATATCTCTCTGTCTCTTTCTCTCTCTGTCTCTCTGCCTCTCTCTCTGTCTCTCTCTTTCTCTCTCCATCTCTCTCTATCTCTCTCTGCCTCTCTCTGTCTCTCTCTATCTCTTTCTCTATCTCTCTTTGTGTCTCTCTCTGTCTCTCTCTATATATCTCTCTCTGTCTCTCTCTCTCTGTCTTCACATTTCACAACCAGGTCGATGACTTTGCCTCCACCAGCCCACCTTCCTAGCCCGACCCAGATTTTTTCCTCTCTATGTCTATCTGTTGCTCTCTTTCCCTTCATTATTCCTTAGTTGCTAGGTTATGTTTCAGACTATATCTGCTCATGACCAGACAGGATAGTCTATCGACTAATTATGTTCCTTCCCAGTCTGTTTTTTAGATCCCTTTAAACGCTTATTAGAAAGCTGTCAATGTTAATGTTCGTATTAAGTGCATGAAAGTGCACTGCCTTGCGGGAATTCTTAGCCGCGCAGTTATTTAAACTTACATGATTATGAATATTTTTTTTTTAATTGGTAAACAGATTTGTATTGTACAAACTTAGATAAATATTCCTATTGTCGTGCTGAGTTTTACACAATCAGGCACAGAGTTGGATGCAAACACTCACAGAGTTGGATGCAAACACTCACAGAGTTGAATGCAAACACTCACAGAGTTGGATGCAAACACTCACAGAGTTGGATGCAAACACTCACAGAGTTGGATGCAAACACTCACAGAGTTGGATGCAAACACTCACAGAGTTGGATGCAAACACTCACAGAGTTGGATGCAAACACTCACAGAGTTGGATGCAAACACTCACAGAGTTGGATGCAAACACTCACAGAGTTGGATGCAAACACTCACAGAGTTGGATGCAAACACTCACAGAGTTGGATGCAAACACTCACAGAGTTGGATGCAAACACTCACAGAGTTGGATGCAAACACTCACAGAGTTGGATGCAAACACTCACAGAGTTGTACGCAAACACGCTACACGAAGTTGTATACAAACACACAGAGAGTTGTACACAAACACACACAGAGTTTTACACTAACATAGACACACAGAGTTGTTCACAAACACACACATAGTTGTACAAAACACACACATAGCAGTACAAAAACACATACAGAGTTGTGCACTAACGCAGAGTTGTTCACAAACACACACATAGTTGTGCACAAAAATACATATAGCTGTACACAAACTATACAAAGTTGTACACTTACACAGACACATAGCTATACACAAACATACACAGAGTTGTACACTAACACAGACACACAAAGTTGTTCACAAACACACACATTGCTGTACACAAACATATACAAAGTTGTACACTAAAGCAGACACAGAGATATACACAAACACACACATAGCTGTACACAAACACACATACACACAGAACTGTACACAAACACACACACAGCCGTACACAAATATATACAAAGTTGTACACTAACACAGACACAGAGATGTACACAAACACACATACACACAAAACTGTACACAAATACAAACACACACACACACCCATAGCTGCAACAAACACAGACACAGAGCTGCACACAAACACACCCATAGCTGTACACAAACACAGACACAGAGCTGCACACAAACACACCCATAGCTGTACACAAACACAGACACAGAGCTGCACACAAACACACCCATAGCTGTACACAAACACAGACACAGAGCTGCACACAAACACACCCAGAGCTGCACACAAACACAGACACAGAGCTGCACACAAACACACCCATAGCTGTACACAAACACAGACACAGAGCTGCACACAAACACACCCATAGCTGTACACAAACACAGACACAGAGCTGCACACAAACACACCCAGAGCTGCACACAAACACACCCAGAGCTGTACACCAACACACACAGAGCTGCACACAAACACACACAGAGCTGCACACAAACACACACAGAGCTGTACACAAACACACACAGAGCTGTACACAAACACACACAGAGCTGCACACAAACACACACAGAGCTGCACACAAACACACACAGAGCTGTACACAAACACACACAGAGCTGCACACAAACACACACAGAGCTGCACACAAACACACCCAGAGCTGCACACAAACACACCCAGAGCTGTACACCAACACACACAGAGCTGCACACAAACACACACAGAGCTGCACACAAACACACACAGAGCTGTACACCAACACACACAGAGCTGTACACAAACACACACAGAGCTGTACACAAACACACCCAGAGCTGTACACCAACACACACAGAGCTGTACACAAACACACACAGAGCTGTACACAAACACACCCATAGCTGTACACCAACACACACAGAGCTGCACACAAACACACCCATAGCTGTACACCAACACACACAGAGCTGTACACAAACACACCCATAGCTGTACACCAACACACACAGAGCTGTACACAAACACAGACACAGAGCTGTACACAAACACACACAGAGCTGCACACAAACACAGACACACACGTGGGTAGAACGTGTCGACCTCCTCTCTAGTCGTGCTCTCAACGGAGTAGTTTGACACGGCTCTGATGAATTCGTTCGTCTTGAAATCCTGGGCATGGCCGGAAGTTTCCTGGCTAGTGAGACAACAAAAAACGGTTAACGCTTGCAAAACGGTTAATGGTTCCAAGAACGGTAAACAGTTAACACCGATAAACAGTTATTAAACAGTTAACGGTTAACGGTTGCAAAAACGGTTAAAGGTTACAAAACGGTAAACGGTTACAAAAATGGTAAAAGAGACATTTGACATCATTCAATTTACAATAATCATATTCTAGAGGCGGATAAATAAGAGTCTGCAGATAGTTTTGCCTCCGTTGAAGAAATTTCTGATCTTGCTAGTGAATGGGAAACGATGAAGATTACAGATGTGTCTGGATATCCAAATCCCATTAGCTTAGTTTTAAATTTGAAAGCGGCGCAATTGGAGCAAGAATCGACTCCTGTCCACCTCTTGATTTTTTTAAAGTTTTTATTTTTTAAAGTTCATGGCTGTATAGAGCTAGAGGTGTGCAATAACCTTAGAAGCTCTGTCCCACAATATAATAATCTGATCTTAGTTTTCTCTGACATATCCACAATACTTCATCTTATTTTTAAAAAATTTCAAACGCTGTGCTCTGTCATACAGTCTCTGGATTTTTATGTGAAAATAATTTTTTTTATTGCATGAGGTGGGTCTCAAGTCAAGTTCAGCTGCCTGTGGCAGGCATGGAAATAAAGCAGCAAGATTTATAACCGTTCACACTTTGTTAATCACAGCATCTCATAACAACGTGGCGTGTGCATGTGTTACACAGAATCATGTAGAAAAAATTCTGAACACAATGGGACAAATTTTAAAGCGAGTTTTACTGAATCAATCAAATGTTCAGACAAATTTTACTCAATGAGACAAATATTAAGGCGATTAAACTGAATCAGGCAAATGTTCAGACAAATTTTTCTCAATGGGACAAATGTTAAAGCGAGTTTTACTGAATCAAGCAAATGTTCAGACAAATTTTACTCAATGAAACAAATATTAAGGCGAGTTTTACCAGCAATACGTAACTGA